>LPNX010367410.1:373398-397498 GCA_001517045.1 Pseudotsuga menziesii
AATAGCTCTGCATTCTCATCAACCACAACATCTCAACTAAATCTTACTTTGTCAATATCCACATTAACTAATTTATATGCTTTGTAAATGTCATTGTAGCCTCTAAGCATCTATTTCTTGGTTTTGGAATCGAGTTTGGTTTGTTGTTCTTTAGGGACCCATGCATATACAATTGAGCCAAAAATTTTGAGATGAATTCTAGTTTTTGTCCAGAGCATGCTTCCTGTAGAAACTTCTTCTGCGTTGCCTTTATCAAAGATCCATTAAGCAATTACACTACTATATGTACTGCTTTGGCCAAATCCCTGTAAGGAACAGTTTTGTTTTCTAACATAGAATGTCTAATCTTGAAAAAAGTTATGAAATTTTGTGGAGAGAAATTCTCCCCCATTATCAAACAGAAGAATTCTAATGCAGTCCCCAGACTCTTTTTCCACCATTGCTTTAAACTTCTTGAACTCAGTATATATTTCAAATTTGAACTCTAAAAAATACACCCACATTTTTTAAGTGAAGTCATCTACAAACAACAAGAAATAGAGTTGGCACCGAGAACTAATATTGTCTTCATAGACCCACAAATATCGGCATAAAACAATTGAAGAACCTCCTTGGCACTCCAAGCCTGTCCTTCATCAAATGGAGATTGGTCGCGTACACCGATGACCGCTATTCGCCCTGGTTCTCAGCCTGGTGGGGGAGAAATCCCATCAGAACTTGAGATGAACAGGTAGTAGATGGTCATGCGAAGCATGTCCTGGTGTGGGAGAAACCCCATCAGCACTTGAGATGAACAGGGAGTAGATGGTCGTGTGAAGCGTGCCTAGGTTCTCGGTTAGAGACGGACGTGTAGTAGGTGAGATGTTGATTGTTGTACTCTCCGATGGACAATGTAGAGTTGCAAAGCTGATAGATCTACCGATGGACTGAGTAGATCAGATACATGATGACACCTCTCGACGGACAAAGACTGTATTGACAACCTTCAGTATGTATAGAGATGATCGAGACAGATGAGATGACCAGAAGGGACCCAGATGTTCGTGATGATGATGATGACCATATCTGAAGAATACCTTCCTTGTTGAGAGGGAGTGTTGGAATTTGTGCAACTTCAGAAGTTATTCTCATTGTACTTGTATTGTATTTCCTTGTATTGTAATTACTCATGTAAACCCTAGAAAGAATCAATGTAAACCCTGGGAAGATTAAGTAAAGAAAAGAATAAAATAAATATTATTTTCGTATTTCCCCAAGGTAGGTCGGCCCCGTCAATTAGACAAGTCAACCCTATTAGGGTAAAAGTCAGTTTTTGTAATGTGTATAAATAGAAGGCAAGTGCGCCTCATTTAGTCACTCATCCAACTCAAGCAAGTTCGCTCTCTCTTGGAGAAGTTCTCAGCACAAGGCAAAAGGAGTCTTTTCTGGGGTTTTATCTTGGAGAGACTTCTCTCTCTCTCTCTCTCTCTATTCTCAGAAGATATCATGTCTATACGAAGGTTGCTGGGTTTTTCTCGAATGGGTTTCCCAGGATAAAGTCTTGTGTTCTCTATTTCTATGCTTTGTCTTTCTTCTAGAGATCCTATTGTTTATTTGCAATTAAGTTATACTGCTATAATCGTGTAAAAACTAACACTCGAAATCCTTTTCAAAAAAACATTGTAAGGCTAAGATGAGAAGCCTCTCCTTAAGGAAACCAAAATTACTTGAAAGGAGTCCTCTATCAAAATAACAAGAGAAGTTGGAGCTTTGGACTTGTTCTCTCCCTTGGTTGAGAGAGGGAGATTAAGATTCTATACAAAGAACTATACAAACTATTCAAGACTAGTGCCTTCCTTGAGTACCTTGGAAGTCAAAGACTATATAATGTTCTTCATTGGATAGATAAGTTTCTTCTCCCCTTTCTTGAAATTGCTCAACAATTTATGATTATACCATTGATGCATATGTTATGATAATTTCAAGATCTATCTATAATGACATCTAGTTGTTGTATGTATTGGCTAACATGTGTATCCTTATTAGCAACATAAATCTATTCAACTAGGATTGCCCAATAAGGCCGAGTCTAGCAATCCTTAGTTATGATTACATACAACATAGGACATCCTATATTAAGCTTATCAATCTGTTATGGGTTATTTCTGACAACAGATTGTTGCAAGTATGTGTGTAAGTATATGTGTGATTGCAGGAAGCGCTTGAGGAATTTTAGTAAGAGTCTTTGTTGTTATATTACACAGTGTGCTTGCATTGACTGCAAGTATAGGATGTCCAAAACCAGAGGGAGCTTCGTAGAAGTCCTAGGTCACTTTTTGGAGTGATGACAATAAACTTCAGACTTCTAATGAAGAGATAAGTATTTGCTTTTATTTATTATCTCTTGAGCATTTCTATTTTCTAGCCTATTTGTTGTGTTCTTCCCCTTGATGAATTTTGTAGGATGACTAGAGGTGCATTGGGACTATTGTCGAGGCATGTATACATGTGATGACAACATCATGGATTACAAAGCAAAATTAAAACAAGAGGGATCTCCCTATGATGATGATTATTGTATGACCCAGTGTTTGATCATATGATTTGATGGCCCAAGAGGGAGGTCCATACAACACGACAAGATGCCCTGTCTAGAGAGATATGACATTGGAGACTTGTCCTACATCGACAAAGTTAGTTGCAGACCTTCCTAAAGTTCAAATTAAGCACGAGAGCAGTTGGACAACTGAACGTACTTGGCTAGAGTGTCAAGGATTCATGCCAAGCAATGACCACAGGTCCCAAGGATCTTATATCTCACACACTCATATATATTTAGATCAAGCCATATGATGAGTTGAGTTTGTCTGCTCATCTAGGTGCTCGGAGCCATGAAGTGTCTTTAATGTTGGGAACATATCAGTCGAGGTGATGGAGGGAGCAGTTAGAGAATCTGCTTCAGTTAACTTCAAAGGGTTTTGGTTCTATCTACTCAACTAGTCCGAGGAAGTGGACCATGACAAGAAAATTGTTCTCATGAGCTATGATCCACTCATAAAGAAGATGTAAAAAGGGAAGATAGAAGCAGAAAAATCTCAGAAGGAGTAGGATGCTCAGATGCAGAGGGAGCAGGGCACTCCAGCCCAAAAGGAGATGTAATGAGCATTAAGATGTTATATCGAACAAGTGTTCCCCTAGTATTATCCAACTGACTTGGCTAAGGGTAAGAAATCGGATGGCAGTATCATATCATCTCCTAGAAGCTCTAAAAACTGAGCAGGGAGATCTTCAAAAGAAAATTTTCTCTAGCAAAGTCTTTTCTTACACATTTTCAATTACCAATTAGATATGAAATGGGTACAAACCTTTTAACTTGGCTTCGCTAGTCCACTTCCACTCACATATCTGATCACATTCATGAGTGGAGACGACGATGTAGGTTAATCAAAGCTCTTATTCCCGATCAATTGTTGGTTGATTGGTTCACCAAATCTCTACTTCCACCCATTGCTAGAGATGTCGCTATGGGATTTATCGTAACCTGTTACGCTGAACCTGTACCTACTGCGCCTTTAGATTACCCCAAGGAGAGAGGGCCAATTTTTTCGACAAAGAGGGGTGTGTTGCCGCCTTTCACACACCTAGGCGAGGACGTGGCAAAAATCTTAAAGCTACTCGATGTGTCCTTGGGGCAAACTGGACGCTCTAAGTTAGAAAACGAATGTCCATGTCAGAAACAGACTCTGTATCTGACTTTAATTACATTTTGAAACTTTTTAATTAAACCATTCAAAAAATTGCTTAAAAAGCGAAAAAATTTATTTTTCTCGGAAATTGACGAAACTCTAGGGGGACCTAGTACATGTCCCTACGAATCAAATTCAATGCCTAACATGTTGAAAAACACTAACACGAAAGCTCTAAGGCCGCAACACCAAGAGGACTACCCCAACTTTGGAGGTGTGAGTGAAAAACTCAGAAATTATTAGTCGTTTGTTCAACAACCAATAATAACCAAAAGAAAAAACACTCTGGGCTAGTCGTCTTGATGCTTAAGTCTGGGAAGCAGAGCCTTTTAAACAAAATTAAATGCTAAGACATTTTTTACAGCTTCCCCAAGGGGGTATGAACATGTGTTACAAAACATTTCGAACAGACTCCCAGAAAAAGGCTGGCGGACTTCTGAACTCTGATCATGAACAAGTGTACTTCACTGGCTCGCTTGAAAAAACCACCAAGTACAACTTAGGTGAGAAAATCTGTCTCCAACTGCGAGACGTGTGCTCAATCTGGTCATAGGGCAAGAAGAGGATACGAGAACACCAGAGTCTCTGGTGTATATAACCTTTAAAAACATCTCAACTTGACAAGAAAACCTTAGTAGCACCAACTCTATATGAAATCCAAATGAACCAATAAGTTGCTTTATTCAAACAAAACAAATGTCGCTAAGTAATGAAAGAAAATTTTTATTATAACAAAGTACATAACGAAAAATGCAAGAAGTAAATGCTCTCTTTTAAGGAGCTTATTTTCCTACTCTAAGCATGATATAAAAAGATTAGGTGTAATAAAAAATCCAATGTAGCCACCTAAGCATTTTATTAATGTAAAAAGGTTTTTCCTTGTCTTTGGTTACCAGCCAAAATAAGAATATTTGATTCAAAAAATGCAAACCTGCGTGATGATCCAGAATGGACAGGCTGGATGGGTAATCATAGGCATGAATAATGTTGTCAAACTTCTTCCCAAACTGGTAGGTGTTTGCGCAGGATGCTTCTATTCATGACTAGATAGGACAGATATACAAATCGGGATGATGAGGCAAGTTGACTACTCCATCATACTGGAGGAACTAAGTTCCTCAAATATAGAATAGCCAGTACAAGTAACGTAAGAAAGCCATAAATGGCTAAGTAGAAAGTAAAAATGTAATGTATGATAGATAAGTCATGATTTACAAGATAGACTTTCCCGTATATATAATTATTTAAAGGGTGTCTAATGCAACTCTTCATAAAAAGTTACACCTTTTCACTAATTAATATTATATTATTATATTATTATTGTTTGTTGTTATTATTATTATGATATATATATATATATATTGTATTATGTTATATTTTTATTTATATAACACACATACTGATCATCGAGGCTTATCAAATGATAACTCGTTGTATAAGCCCCAAGCTGCTCCAAATCATAAGGAACCTCTAGGTGTGAAGATGATGGTTGAGACTGATAGTCCACTGACTGCATCACATCTGACTTTTCACAACACTGCTTCTCAATGTATTCATTACCAATACCTTTGTGCGGCTCTGCATGATATGACTCTGAATGATCATGTGAAAATTATGCATGCTCCTCTTCCATACTAAGGTTTTCCCAGGTCTCAAGATCCACGCTCCCCTCTCTGGAGATATCAAAGATGGGCCTTTCTAAATCCATCCAATAGTCACCATGTCCATATTTGTAAATGAAGGGGGAGTTTTCACCAATAAAATCACATCCCTGGCTATATCCCTCCTCATGATCATAGTCATCTTCTTCAGAAAAAAGGTCACAAGGTGATAAACCTTCCAAACCACCATCATTGTGCTCATGACAAATTTCATCATAAGTTTCACTATACGCTTCTGCAATGGTTTCTTCTTCAGGTAGATCTATGGTACAAATGTGATCATCTTCTTCACTAAGAGAATCCTAAGGACACTCTAAAACTTCCATGGAAACATGACGGTCTTCGACAATATCTTCAATCAAAGGCTCTTCACATCTTTCTTCAATGGGATCCTCCTCGAGGGGCTCTTCTTTTAGGAAGAGTTGCTCAAGGGTGGAAAATGTGGGTTCTTCACTCCTCATAAAATGTTCATGTTGCTTGTAGGATTCAAGATAAAGCTTTTCATCAAGAAGGGAGTAAGCAAAGGCGTTTCTTAGGAATTTTTCCATATTTGTCCCACCAAAATACCACTGTATTAGAAAAATCCTAAAGAATCTTGAGAGGGAGGTAATACATCTATCAGGAATCTCCTTAAAAAACCAATAATAAGCATCACCATTCAGAGAACTTGCAAACATCAATATCCTCATGAACAATGTCAAAGTCAACCAAAACTTTAAGAAAAGCCATGATGTGTAATCTGGTTGAATCAACATTTCCATGACCGTGAAAGATTGGAAGGTGACTTAGTTTCTCGCCATAATGAGAGTTGGGAAAACCTAGGATGTTTGAGAACTCGATGGGAAGAAGTAATTTGGAAATCTATGTTGATTTTTCTTAGCAGCATCAAGAGCCAATCTCTTAGCAGAATGGGGACACCTGGTCCGGGACCACAGTGTGGACTCAACCTAGTGTTGAGTGATCATTCTGTTGAATGATGATATCTGGTCCTTGACCATGATAAGGACCCAACTCTGCCCTTGGGGGACTCAACCTTCTGTTGAGTGACCATTCTGTTGAATGGTAGACATCTGGTCCAGGACCACGATGTGGACCAGTCTAGTACTGGTAGACGCGGCTTAGTTTTGAGTAGTCATTCTTTTGAATGGAGGCACCTGGTTAGTTACCAGGACTCAACTCGGGGTTGAGGGCCATTCTCTTGGAAAATGGAGGCGCTTGGTTTGTAACCAAGTATTTGACCTAGTGTCAAATTATGCAGCCTATGGCCGAGGCACCTAGTCTATTACCAGGAAGGCACTATAAGCCCTATACTGGGTCTGTGCATGTGTGACACTTTGAACCTTAATCAATGAGCTTTGCGATCTTTTCCAGGGCTTAGCTACCTTAGTACCTGATCTTGGTGTCACACAAAGTGTAAGATAAAAGCATTAGTAATTCTCTTGGTTTATGATGATGTACTTTGAATGGTGATAAAAGACCACGTTGAACACATGTGATGACCACAAGGGCACTTGAAGAAGACTAAAGCAAAAGTCAAAAATACATAAAGACCCTTAGTACCACTAAGGCGTAAAAGTGAAAGTGCAAAAAGACCTATAGTACCACTAAAGGCAAAAGTCAAAATTAGAAAAGAATAAAATATTATTAGTTTGAGATTTCTAATTTTGGTCCGCTTACAAGTGACTCAAAGGATATAAAAGAAGATCAATCCATTTCATTATTACACACACACTTGCTCTCACAAGTACAACAGCACATCAGAAGATCTCATAGGTGTGAAGAAGAAAGTTTTATGATTCTGCCCTAGCATGGATGAGTCTAGCTAAGGCATCAGCAACCATTGAAGGCAAACCCTAAGCTATGGTTTTTATCATTCTTTTGTTTTAAAGGTTTCTACTCAAACCCTTCATCATCTTCGGGCAACCATCTCCACCTCCGGGCAGCATCTTCTCTCGCGGGCAACTATTGACTTTTTGGGCAGCCTTCTCTCTCTCCATGGGTTGCCCCCATCTTCCCACGGGCAGCTGGTTGAGGGCTCGACACTCTTCATCTCATGGGCAAACCACTAGAGGGATCTTCCCTCTCACCACCCTCGGGCAACCTATAGTAGGCATACCCGGGATGGTTCCGACCTACGGCCAAACCCTCAAGTAGCCAGAAGGGAGAGCCGTGAAGGCTGTCGTGGCCACACAAGCCCTCCAGGCAGCCTGTGGGCATACCCGTGAGAGTCCTGTAGCAACCCGCAGCTCTGTCAAGCGTGCACAGGCCCTCAGGCCACGACCTAGGGCAGTCTGCCCTCCGAGCAGCAACAGGGCTGCAAACTAGAGCAGTTGGGCAGAAAAAACAGGCAACGAGCAGCAGTGGGCAGACTATCGGGCAGAAACAAGAAACCGTGCAGGGAAGGTGTACGACTAAGCAGACTAACAAGGCAGGTACAGTGGGAAGATTCGAGCAATTGACAAGTTTTTTGGGCAGCCTGAAATTGTTGGGCAAGAAAGAGAAATTAGGGCCACAAGCCCTAATTTGTGAAAAAGCCATTTTGGCAATTTTTATGTAATTGAAAAAAATTGATCTTCAAATATTGTAGTTTAACCTTGTTGGGGTTTGTGGAACTTTTTGAAGAACTTCAGTCATCTCATTTACGAGATGAATTACCAATGCTTTTGGGGTTTTGTCCTTTAAAGGTTTCCCCCAGTGAAAACCTCTTGTGTACTGTGTGTTGATGTGATTGATGTTATTTACTGCAATTGTCATTTGTTTATGTTAGTCTTCAAAGTTTTAAGTATTCATGCTAATGCTAAAATTCAACATGGTATCAGAGCTTAGCATGTGAAGACACAGTAAAGGGACATTGTTGTTGTCTTCCAAGACCTTGGGATAAGTTTTGCAAACTTAACGTTTGACTAAGTGGTAGAGATGGCCGTCAACATTTTCAGACTACAAGAGAAGCTATAAGGTTCAGCCAACTACAACTCCTGGAAGGCCAACTTGACAGCTATTCTAGAAGAGAATGACTTGGATGACATTGTGTTTGATGCCAGTGAAGAGCCAACATCTAATGCTGGCAAACTTGCTTAGAAGAGTAAGCAGGGTAAGGCTAAAAAGATCATCTATGATTTTGTCAAAGAGACCGTGATGCCCAACATCACAGCTTTAAACACTGCTAAACAATGCTTTGACACTTTGGCCAACCTATATGAAAAGATGGCTCCCATTCAGAAGAGAGTCTTGAAGAAGAGGCTACGAACTTTTAAGTTGAACAAGGATGAAGGAGTTGGTTCTTTCTTCACAATGATTGCAGAGGTAAGAGATCAACTCATTGCTATTGGTATTACTGTTGATGATGATCAACTTCTACAAACTGGGGTTGATGGTCTCCCAAGCTCTTGGGAAACCTTCATGGCATATGTTAGTGGACGTGAGAATTAGCCAATCTTTGAAAGACTTTGGCATGATTGCATAGAAGAAGAGGGAAGGACCTCAAGCAAGGTAACCAAGGAAGGAAACCTCACACTTGCAGCCAAGACAAAGAAGTTCAAGAAGCCTTTCCCTCAGCAAAAAAAGGGAAAGAAACTTCAAGGTAAGTTCTCTGACATGTCAAAAGTGGAATGCTATAATTGCCACAAGTTTGGACATTTTGCCAAAGACTACAAGCAAGCCAAGAAGAAACTCAAGCGAAGGTTTCATGCCTCTGCTGCAGAAGCAGAAGACGAGGAAGAAGAACCAAAGAAGAAGAAGAAACCCAAGGCAAACAAAGATGAAGAACCTAGAAGGGAGTACTACTTAATTTCTGCTCTAACTGGTTCGTTCACAGATTGTGCCACATCTTGGTTGGTGGATAGTGGTGCCTCCAGGCACATGACAAGTAACCGTGGATCTCTCTCCAGTTACAAAAAGAAGAAGTTCACCACTCAGGTGGAACTTGGAGAGGACTCCAATTACAAGATTGAAGGAGTTGGCTCAACTTCACTTCAACTTTACTCAGGTACGGTTCTTCATATTGATTATGTTCTTTATGTTCTTGGTTTAAAGAAGAATCTCTTATCTGTTGCTATCTTAGAGGACAAGGGCTACAGAGTCCTCTTCATGGACAAGAAAGTCCTTCTATGGGCAAAGGACAAAGACATAAGCTCAGCTATACAGATTGGGGTTCGAGAGGAAAACCTTTACAAGGCCTCCACAGATTCCACTCATGCTTTGGTACATCACACAGTTGATCCATGTGAACTTTGGCAAAGAAGGTTTGGACACCTTCACTACACAACTCTCCCAAGATTGCAAAAGACGGTTACAGATATGCTAGAAGTATCTCCAAAACATGATGGAATCTGCAAACGATGTGCTCTAGGTAAGAACACTAAGAAATCATTTTCCTGAAACAAGAGTAGATCTAAAGGTATTTTGGATTTGATTCATTCTGACATTTGTGGGCCTATGTCTTCACCCTCTTTGAGTGGGTGTTTATATTATGTCTTGTTCATTGATGATCACTCTCAAAAGTCATGGATTTGTTTCTTCAAGGCCAAGAGTGAAACTTTTGACAGGTTCAAAGAGTTTAAGGCACTGAATGAAAATCAAACTGGTAGACACATCTGTATCTTGAGATCAGATAACGGAGGTTAGTATGAATCTAATGAGTTTGATGATTTTTGTCGGGAAGCAAGAATCATGAAAGAGCCGACAGTACCTTACAACCCTCAGCAGAATGGGGTTGCAGAAAGGAAGAATAGAACGATCTGTGAAGCTGCTAAAGCCATGCTCACTGATCTAAATCTTCCTCTATCTTTGTGGGTTGAAGCTATAGATACCGCTGTGTATATTCAGAACAGAAGCCCTCATACTATCTTGGGGGAGAAGACTCCAGAAGAAGTCTTTACCAAGAAGAAACCTGCACTTGACCACATGAGGATATTTGGCACTCCGGTATATGTTCATATGCCAAAAGAAAAGAGGGTCAAGCTAGAGCCCTCCGGTAAGAAAGATATATTTGTTGAGTACAATGATTGCTCAAAGGCTTATCGAGTCTATATACCGTGACAAAGGTACATTGAGGTTAGCAGAGATATGATCTTCCATGGGGAAGTTGTTTTTTGTAAAACACTAGAGCTTTCAACAACAAGATGAAGTTTCTCCACTTGAATTTCCAGATTCAGAAATTCAGAGGGAGGAAGAAGAATTTGAAGATCAAATTCCAGATGCACCTGAGGACACCGAAAGTCCATTAGAAGAACTGCTTGAAGTTCCTCCTTCCAAAAGGAGACCTGCTTGGTACCGAGAGACGGTACAAGAAAGTGAGAAGCATAAAGCTCCTCCCAGGACTTTCAGAGAAAGCATAAGACCACAGAAGTACTCTGGTCTTATGAGCCACCTTATCAGTGCAGAACCTTCATCATATGAAAAAGCAGCAAGTAAACAGGTATGGGTTGATGCCATGATTGAAGAGTACAGTTCAATCATGAAGAATGATGTATGGGAAGTTGTTCCCAAACCAACAGGAAAGTTAGTAGTGAAATCCAGATGGCTTTATAAAATCAAGCATGTTGTTGATGGCTGTGTGGAGAAGTATAAAGCTAGATTTGTAGCTCATGGATTCACTCAGAAAGAAGGCATTGACTATGATGAGACATTTGCTCCTGTTGCCAGGTATACTACCATTAGAACCATCATTTCACTTGTTGCAGTATTCAGATGGAAGTTACATCAGATGAATGTAAAGACTACCTTTCTCAATGGCAAGATTGAGGAAGAAATCTATACTGAACAACCTGAAGGCTTTGTGACTCATGGGAAGAAAACCCATGTATGCAAACTGAAGAAAGCCTTGTATGGACTAAAACATGCTCCAAGAGTCTAGTATGCCAGGATGGATGGATTTCTCCATAGCTTGGGGTTTTCCAAAAGTACAGTTGATTCTAACTTGTACTTTAAGGTCGTTCATAATCATGTCTTGATACTTGTTCTATATGTAAATGACTTGTTTCTTACAGGTGATGAACAATTGATAGAACAATGTAAGAGGGAGCTTACCTCTGAATTCGAGATGAAAGATCTCAGATTGATGCATTACTTCTTTGACTTAGAGGTCTAGCAAAAGCTAGGCTAGATCTTCCTGACACAAGGAAAGTATGCAATGGATATCTTGCAAGGATTTGGGATGCAGGACTGGAAGTCCATGAGCGTACCCATGACTACCAACTTGACAAAGTTGCGAAACTCAGCCACCAGTTCACAGAGTGTGGACTCTACCTTGTACAGACAGCTTATTGGATCCCTGATGTATCTCATGCAGACAAGACCAGACATCTGTTACACAGTGAATGCATTGAGTCAATTCATGTCCGATCCAAAGCACATACACTTGGTAGCGGCCAAACATGTACTCAAATATGTGCGAGGTACTATCACTTATGGGCTCAGGTATACTTCTAGCAGTGGATTATTGTTATCTCGATATACAAATTCAGATATGGCTGGTAGTGCAATTGACCGAAAAAGTACCTCTAGTTATTGCTTCAGTATAGCATCAACAATGATCTCTTGGTCCAGCAGGAAGAAGGGTTCCATAGCTCAGAGTACAGTTGAGGCAGAGTATATTGCTGCAAGTGATTTCTGCAAGGAAGTAATTTGGCTCAGAAAACTTGTATCTGATCTGTTCGGGGGAAAGCTCGACTCAACGATCATCCATTGCGATAATCAGAGTTGCATAAAGCTTTCAAACAACCCAGTGTTTCATGATAGATCAAAACACATTGAAATGAGGCATCATTTCATCAAAGACCTAGTGCAAGAAGGTGGTCTGAAGTTGCAGTACATTCGTACGAATGAATAGGTCGCAGATATCTTGACCAAGCCTCTGACAGCATCAAAGTTCGTGTACTTTCGTGACAAGCTTCGTATGGCAGAGAATGTCTCTCTCACTGAGAGGGAGTGTTGATTTTTCTGAGCAGCGTCAAGAGCCATTCTCTTAGGAGAATGGGGACACCTGGTCCAGGACCACGGTGTGGACTCAACCTAGTGTTGAGTGATCATTCTGTTGAATGATGATATCTAGTCCTTGACCATGATATGGACCTAGCTTTGCCATGGGGGTACTCAACCTTGTGTTGGGCGACCATTCTGTTGAATGGTAGACATCTGGTCCGGGACCACAATGTGGACCAATCCAGTACTGGTGGACTTAGCTTAGTTCAAAGTGGCCATTCTTTTGAATGGAGGCACCTGGTCAGTTACCAGGACTCAGCCCAGGGCTGAGGGCCATTCTCTTGGAGAATGGAGGCGCTTGGTTTGTTACCAAGTATTTGACCTAGTGTCAAATTATGTAGCCTATGGCTGAGGCACCTGGTTTGCTACTAGGAAGGCACTATAAGCCCTATACTGGGTCTAGGAATGTGTGACACTATGACCCTTGATCAATGGGCTTTGCGATCTTCTCCAAGGCTTAGCTACCCTTGGTTAAGACACCCTAGTACCTGATCTTGGTGTCACACAGAGAGTGAAATAAAAGCATTAGTAATTCTCTCAATTTATGATGATGTACTTTGAATAGTGATAAAAGACCACGTTGACCACATGTGATGACCACAAGGGCACTTGAAGAAGACTAAAGCAACAGTCAAAAATACATAAAGGCCCTTACTACCACTAAGGTGTAAAAGTGAAAGTGCAAGAAGACCTTTAGTACCACTAAAGGCAAAAGTCAAAATTAGAAAAGATTGAAATATTATTATTTTGAGATTCCTAATTTTGGTCCACTTACAGGTGACTCAAAGGATATAAAAGAAGATCAATCCATTTCATTATTACACACACACTTGCTCTCACAGGTACAGCTGCACATCAGAAGATCTCACGGGTGTGAAGAAGAAAGTTTTATGATTATGCCCTAGCATGGATGAGTCTAGCTAGGGCATCATCGTCCATTGAAGGCAAACCCTAAGCTAGGGTTTTTATCATTCTTCTGTTTTAAGGGTTTCTACACAAACCCTTCATCATCTCCGGGCAACCATCTACACCTCTGGGCAACATCTTATCTCACAGGAAGCTATTGATTTTTTGGGCAGCCCTCTCTCTCTCCACGGGCTGCCCCCATCTTCCCACGAGCCTGGTTGAGGGCTCAAGTAGGGCACTAGAGGGGCAGCCTCTAACAGGCATACCCGAGAGGGTTCGGGCCTACGGCCAAACCATCGGGTAGCCAAAAGCCAGACCCGTGAGGGCTGTCGTGGCCACACAAGCCCTCCAGGCAGCCTGTGGGCATACCCGTGAGGGTCCTGTAGCAGCCCACAGGTCTGTCAGGCCTGCACAGGCCCTCGGGCCAGCCCTTAAGGCCACAGCCTAGGGCATCCTGCCCTCTCAGCAGCAGCAGCACTGCAAACTAGAGAAGTCGGGCAAGAAAAACGAGTAGCGGGCAGCAGTGAGTAGACAGTCGCGCAGAAACAGGAAACTGGGCAGGGCAGGTGTACGTTTGGGCAGACCAACAAGGTAGGTACAGTGGGTAGATCCAGGCAGCGGACAAGTTTTTTGGGCATCCTGAAATTGTTGGGCAGGAAAGAGAAATTAGGGCCACAAGCCCTCATTTGTGAAAAGGCCATTTAGGTAATTTTTATGTAATTGAAAAAAATTGATCTTCAAATATTTTGTGGTTTAATCCTGCTGGGTTTGTGGAACTTTTTGAAGAATTTCAGTCATCTCATTTACAAGATGAATTACTAATACTTTTTGGGTTTTTGTCCTTTAAAGGTTTCCCCAATGAAAAACTCTTGTTTACTGTGCGTTGATGTGATTGATGTTATTTACTGCACTTGTCGTTTGTTTATGTTAGTCTACAAATTTTTAAGTATTCATGCTAATGCTAAAATTCAACAATCTTAGCACCAGCTTCTTCATCATCCATATTCAGCTAACTAAAGCATATATCAGGAATAACCATAGAATGTAACTTGTGTTGAATAGGTGAAGCTGTCAACTAATTTTACTTTTGTATGTGCTCGTCTACACACAATCAATCTCAACAAAATTATGAGAAAGCAGGGTTTTCGGGTTTTTGTCCTTTAAAGGTTTCCCCAGTGAAAAACTCTTGTTTACTGTGTGTTGCTGTGATTGATGTTATTTACTGCACTTGTCATTTGTTTATGTTAGTCTGCAAACTTTTAAGTATTCATGCTAATGCTAAAATTCAACAATCTTAGCACCAGCTTCATCATCCATATTTAGCTAACCGAAGCATATATCAGGAATAACCATAGAATGTAACTTGTGTTGAATAGGTGAAGCTATCAACTAATTTTACTTTTGTATGAGCTCGTCTACACACAATCAATCTCAACAAAATTATGAGAAAGCAGGGTTTTATCCCTTCAATGGAGTCGCCATGTGAAAAGAAAAATAAGCATTTATAAATCTTTCACAAAAAATATTTTTTGTTTTTCTTTGTAAAAATAAAAACTGAAAAGAGTAAGTGGAGTCGCAAGATGAAATCTAAAGATCTACTCTAAGCATTCATCAACCAAAGAAAAAAAACAAAAAAGAAGAAAACAAAAATCGTACTCCGAGAATAAAAAGATTTATCCTTAGCAACGGCACTAGAAAGTGTTGTCGCCTTTCAGACACCTGGGGAGGGACGTGGCGGAAATCTTCAAGCCACTCGGTGTGTCCTTAGAAGCAAGTCTCGAGTCAAGGTTGTCACCTTGTTCTTGACTCCTCCATTTAGGCCAACTCCTAACGAAGCCAAGGGGGGGAGAACCTATTAATTGCTAAGGTCGATTAAGGCATTAGTGTTTATGGTGATGATTGAGTTATTTAGGAGTTTTTGTGAAAATAAAAAATTTAATACAAGATATTTGCAACGAAATTAAAGTACAATAGCATAAAGATTAAGGTATCATATATCAACGCACATGGAAACAGATGATTATATATAAAAGAGAACTAGTGCCAAACGGAGTCCAAAAAATAAAATGTTGTTGCCGAAAGGAAAATGTTGCAAGTGCTCTTGGTCAATTTTATGTTAATGTGAAAAAATGAGTGAATTAACTTAGGTGGGAAGGGGACTCCCAATATACCCGAAGGTACATGGAGTATGTCCAAAACCCTTAACCGATACGGCTACCCACAAGGAATATATAGGCTGGTTGGAGTCTCTGAGACGGTGTTCAACACTACACCGCAAGGGTGTAGCCTAACCATGTCTCGAGGTCACTGACTAGTTGTTCCTGCTTCCTTTGGGTAATTTGCCATCGCAACAGCTTAATTCGAGCCGTTGGATTTTCGCCTGGGGAGTCTTATTTAAATGTGAGAACTAATTATTCTAGTCACCCACATTGTTTTTGATGCAACCGGCTGATCAGACGAACCACAACCAGTGCAAAGCATACACAACGGAGTCTTGTAAAATTTTAAGATTGTTAAAGCGTTGTGCTCTTTGTTAAAAAGAAAACCCTTGAGAAATCTCTTTCGGTCCAAATGGACCTCAATTGGGAAAGCGAGGAGAGGTTGACTTTTAGATTAAAAAATAGAAAATGAAAGAAAAACTCCACAAATTGTCTAATTGGTCCTAGCACGCATCTCTTTCCCCTTTCTGGTCAATCGGGAAGTCATGGGGTAATTAGTATTGTTACTTTGAATTAAAGAGTATGGAATGCTTGTAATGACGATTCAAAGTATACAATACTGCAAAACACAACTAAACTAAAGGAAAAGTGAAAAATACAAAAATCACAGATTCCCCCCCCCCCCCGGGGGATGGGGAGTGGGCTCGAAAGAGCCTACTCGAAAAGATCTTTTATTAATTTGATTACAACGCTTGCTTGGAAAATACCCAGTGTTACACGAGGACGCGTCCCGGAGGGTCGAGGACGCATTTCGACGTTTCGGGCATCCCGGGGACTCCGAAACTCCACCCGAAACGTTTCGGGACGTCCCCGTTTTGGCGAGACTTGGCGAGACACAGGCCGAAACGTTTCGGTGGGTGGTGAAACTTGTGGGGACTTCCTGACGTCCCGCCCCGAAACTCCGAAACTTCGCCGAGACTTCCTAAGGATATTTTCGATTTTTTTAAATTTTTTTTCTTAATTTAAAAAAAATTTAAATAATTTAAATAATTCATTAAAATTATAAATTTTATAAACTTATTATAATTATATAATATAACTGATATTATTTTTATATTATTTATAAAGTTTTTAAACATTGAAAAATGAAATCTAATTTGATATTTCAGCTACTTTTCACTATTTAGTATTTTAGCTTGGACTCTATTTATAGACTATAGTTATTATTCATACCAATGACTAAGTCTTTGACTCTTTCCTATTTTTTAGCAATCTTAATTTACTATTTTAGTATTTAGTATTTCAATGTCTTTGACCTTTAGTGTTATTGTTTATTGTTCAGTGTTTACTAGTTTAGTCATTTTAAATTTATTGCAATTTGCAATGTTCGTTTAAAATTAAAAATTAAAACTTTAATTATTTTGTTGATGTGCAGTATCATACTATCTAGATTCTAGTATCAATGATTCATTTTCAATCACTTAAAACTTTAAAACTTAAAAGTCAAATCTGAAGATTATCAAATATGATGTGCATGTTAATCATAGATTCATATTGATACATAATAGATTTAAAAATTATTATTAATATAATGATAATCTTGATGAATCTTGTAATGTGTTTGAACTTTGAATTTTGTATTTACATTGCATGGTTGCAGATTCCAGAATAATGAATGTTTGTTATTGTTGGGATTTATATTTTTCATATTTTTAATATTTTTAAAATTTGTATGACTATCACGTCTCGCCGTCCCCGCTGAATTTCTCTAAAATTTGGGGGTGGTCTCCACACGTCCCGAATGTGCGTCTCCCCAAACCCGCGTCCCGCCGTCCCAGAACCTTGGGGGAACATTGAAAATACCGCTTGGCTCTTATAGTAAATGAATCCAAGGGTTTACAAAAAGTTCCAAAAGTGGTAGCAGCCGAAGGGGACACTCCTGGGGAGCTTCGGATGGCCTAAACTCTGAATTTTGGGCAGCGTATCCTCATTTTTTTGGACAAACCTGCTAAAAACCAGAAAGCAAAGTTTAGTAGAAAGTGCCCAAAAACACTTTGGAAGTGTCTTTGGACAACGCAAAAAAATTACCAAAAAATTCTAAGTTAAACAGTTAAAAAAAACCACGGAAAGCAAACTTTCCTTGGGATCTTGGCTTGCCGTTTGGGCAGCCAATATGATTTGCACTTTTATACTAGATATAACTTTAAGATTTGAAAAGAAAACTAGTTCATGCAAGTTATGAATTTTACTAAAAATACCATGCCAAAAAATTATTCATTTATGCCATATCTATTTTTTAATGAATGAACAATGCTTACTAGATCTAATCTATTCAAAACTTGAGAACTAGATCTAAGTGCAAGATTTATATTTTTTAGAGCATAGATCTAAGTAAACAAGTTGGGTAACAAAGGGAAATTTTGACTTTTAAAAACTTGAGAACTAGATCTAAGTGCAAGATTTATATTTTTTAGAGCATAGATCTAAGTAAACAAGTTGGGTAACAGAGGAAAATTTTGACTTTTAAAGGGAGAAAAGAAAGAGAAAGAGTATGTTGTCGCTGGGGGTTTCGCTTTGAAAAAACTTTGTAGTGAGATTCCGAGGGACTATGTCTTTCGTATTTGCTTTGAAATGGGGTAGAATCAAGCTAGATCCACACCGTTTTGAAGCTAGGAAACCTGCTAAAAACCGGAAAGCAAAGTTTAGTAGAAAGTGCCCAAAAACACTTTGGAAGTGTCTTTGGACAACGCAAAAAAATTATCAAAAAATTCTAAGTTAAACAGTTAAAAAAAAACCAAGGAAAGCAAACTTTCCTTGGGATCTTGGCTTGCCGTTTGGGCAGCCAATATGATTTGCACTTTTATGCTAGATATAACTTTAAGATTTGAAAGGAAAACTAGTTCATGCAAGTTATAAATTTTACTAAAAATGCCATGCCAAAAAATGGTTCCTTTATGCCATATCTATTTTTAAATGAATGTACAATGCTTACTAGATCTAATCGATTCAAAACTTGAGAACTAGATCTAAGTGCAAGATTTATATTTTTTAGAGCATAGATCTAAGTAAACAAGTTGGGTAACAAAGGAAAAATTTGACTTTTAAAGGGAGAAGAGAAAGAGAAAGAGTATGTTGTCACTGGGGGTTTTGCTTTGAAAAACTTTGTAGTGAGATTCCGAGGGACTATGTCTTTTGTATTTGCTTTGAAATGGGGTAGAATCAAGCTAGATCCACACCGTTTCGAAGCTAGGAAACCTGAAACTCAACCAAAACTCAAACACACCCGTGAGATCTTGAAAGCATATACAAAGAGAGGTTAATAACGCATGAAAATAAACTTATTAACATGCAATGTTTGACCTCTAAGCATACATGATAATATAGAAACTAAAGTAATGTTACTTTCAATTTCTATTCCTACCAGTTCAGAGAAACCTTCATAGGCAAGTTCTAAACCACGAATAATGCAAAAAAAATTGGAAAAATACAGTTTTACCTTAATAATGCATGACAATCTCAATCCACACAAAAGAGCACACCACCATTAGCCTCCTGTTACCAACTATTTTGTACCATAGTTGAACCACCTATTAAGTCGTCATTTGATGAACATGGTCAATGTTCATATCCAGTGCAGCAAAAGTTCAGAATGTTTTGCCTAGCCAATTTTGGCTCGTCATTTTTATTTTTATGTTGAAATGACCATGCCCCATGGAGTTTTTGTAATAAAGTGTGCTAGTAGGGGCATAGTTTTAAAAATCGGAATCGGACTCGGAATCGGTCGAGGGTCAACTCGGAATCGGAATCGGAATCAGTAATGAATCGGTCATAAATCGGCCGATTTGAATTTAATGAATCGGTTTGCTAAATAATACATCAAATACTTAAATTTTAAAGGAAAACAACATTTTCAAGATTATAATCTACAGACTCTACGCTTACCTTGAGTATGTTACTGCATTTGCTTCCCTCAATAAAATGCTCTCTAAGTCTACAGACTCTACGCTTACCTTTGGCACTTACCTATGGTTTATCTGGTATATTATTGAATTACCTTTGATTGTCAAATGTCAAGAATCGAAATGCATGCATAAGAAGCATGCCTTCTTAAAAAGAAGTGGTTGAATGTTTCAATTAGTAATGGAACACAAAATGAGGTTTTACTGCCCTCACTATCCTGCTACATACCATTTCCAATTGAGAATTTACATGCAATCTGCCAAGAGACTGTAGCAATATTGTCCATTCATAGACATCTAATGGAAGGGTGGAGTCTTGTGGAAATGGCTGCTTACAGCCTTATCAAATGATAAGGCTGTAAGCAGCCATTTCCACAAGACTCCAGCCATTTCCACAAGACTCCACCCTTCCATTGGAATGTTATGTCACTGTCCAATGCAAGCCTGAAGTTTGTCAAACATAAAATAATAAAAACCATGTAATAACTTTAGTCCATTCATAAATTTATTGTAGTTACTAACTTCATTGATTTTTGGGCATCGAAAAGATAGTATTCCATTTTCAAATAGCTTAACAAGCTTAAATATATATTTGATTTCATTTGAATTTTCAGAGTTTGATACAAAATTAGTAATTGTAAATTGTAATGCATATGATGGCTATGTCTGTCTGCTGATGGCTCATGTTTTGTGAAGAGGCAAATCGGGTTGATCAAATTTCATATTATTGCAGGGGTGGTCGTGAAGGAATGCACCTGGCCAATCACTAAGCCTCCAGCATTATTACTATCTCCTGTTTGTTTTAGGCATTTCCAAAACAATAAATCTCATAAAGAGAAGGGTCAGGTTTGTTTTAGGCATTTTTCCAAATCGGACCGGTCAGGTTCGAAACCGGCCGGTTGGACTGGTTAGATAACGAACCGGACCGGTTTGGTACCAAACAGGCCGGTTCGATATCTAACCGATCCCCGATCCGGTTAACCAACCGGTTTGACCCGGTTTGGTTCCAAACCAGTGAACCGGCCGGTTCCGATTCCGGTTGGAACGATTTTTAAAACTATGAATAGGGGTTTTGAGTGGCTCGGTCCCCTTAGACGTAGATTTCAACTAAGGTATTCCAGAGAGGTTTTTCCCTTGTCGATTATGCTTTGCCTATAGCCAAGTATAATCGATGAGTTTCTCTCTCGCTTCCTCCAAAGCTGGAATGCCCGGTTTTGAAATTTGGGCCTTGGGGGGTTATTAGAGTCCAACTAGTAAATATGAACCTACTTGACACTATTGATATGTTCTATGGTCATTTTCGAAGCCTCGGGATGCTTCTAAAATTTGTCAAAAAAAACATTTACCGATGACATTGAGTTTTTTTAATTTTAACTTTTTGACTATAGAAAATTAATTAAAATTTTCAATTAATTAAACCATTTTTACCATGGTTTAATTGAAAATTTTCAATTTTTAATAATTAAGTGGTCCAGAGGGTGTTTTTGGCAAATAAACACTCATTTTCTAAGTCAAAACACTCATTTAACCCCTAGACACACTTGTCCTAAGTTTCGGACTATTATTTTGGCTTTGGAATTAATATTTTCTCAAAAAACACAAAAATGAGAAATATTAATTAAAATAATAAATGTGAGAAAATCAAAATATCTCCAAAAAATAACAAAGTGAATAAAATAAAAGGCTAATTAGCTCAGCAAAAAGCATCTGGGATGATTCCAATCAAGTATGGACTAATTTGAGTTAGTATCGGAGTGCTACAGTGAACTTCACCTTGGGATTTGTGCCCCTCTCCATGCATGGACGTTTTTCCTTTTTGGCACGTTTTTATTGGATTGGTGATAAAACCGAGGAATGAGAACACTTCACCCCCCTCACTACTCCAGCACTCAGTTACAACTCAATTCAACTCCGAATCAGTGTGACGAGCTCAGTCAGTCAGGAGTTTCACTCTGGTGCTACTCTTAGTCCGGATTTAGGGTTTTAAGCCGTATCTTTCTTTTCTTTTTCTTCCCATTTGCATATGGAGAAATTGCAAGAGAACTCTGCCAAGATTGTAACCGAGATTTGATAACGGAATAAAATGACTTTGGAGGTCTATGTGTGGGTTATTTGCATGTGTTTTTCACCTTGCGAGGTGATATTGTTTCTCAACCTTCTTTGTACTTTAATGAATGTTTGATCAATGTTAGCTCATGAAGGCTATTAATCTAGCACGGTAGGGTAGTCATTTAAAGTTTTAATTTGATTATCTATGCAATTTTCATTATATATTTGAAGTGGGCAGGAAGTAGTCAATTATACCAGTGCCTTTCATTATCTATTTTGATTATTACATCCTAGCATTTGATGAGTTTATTTGTATTGAGTTGTGTTGGTTTCAGGAATCGCCATGAGAGGAGGGGTTGAAGTTCAATCGGTTTCTCATCAAGGGTTTTTTTTAACTTCATACTTTCACCATGCAGGTTCTTCAAAGCATTTAAATCCAGCATAAAAAAACATACAGCGAAAAGGGGCTCTTCCTTACCTCTATTAATCAAACTTTAAAAAATCTTTTCCTTTGGTCGTAAGATCCATGCGTCCTTATTCTTCTTCTCTTTCTTTGCCCTCTTATCCATCTCTTCTTTCCCCCTTTTGGTTTACTTCTTTTGCCTTCATTTTTTGTCTTTTTACTCCTCTTTTTTACCTCTGTCTTATTGCCTTTTACCTTGTTTTTCTTTGCTTTTTTGCCCTCTTTTTCTCCACTCTTCGCTACCCTCTTTTTCTCCACTCTTCGCTGCCCTCTTTCTCATTTTATTTGCAGCCATATTTCTGAGCTATGGATCAATCTCAGAAGATCATCTTGACTCCTTTCAATTTATTTGAATGGAAAGCAGAAATGGAGATACTATTGAGAGCGAAAGGCCTCTACAGGGTGACTATGGCAACAGAAGCAGAGCCCAATGCAGCTGCAAAGAAGATAAAATGGCACAACAGGAGGGATGAGGCCTATGGTCTCGTGTCTGAGTATTTCCAGAGACCTCCTTTTCCATCTTGATGGATTGACATCACCGAATGAAGTATGGGAGAAGCTTACTGATCTTTTTGGAAAGACAGACGAGATGAGGGGACATCAAATCGAAAATGAGCTGATTTCCCTGAGTCCCAATAGCTTTGAATCTCTGCAACTCTATTTCTCCAAGTTCAAAGCACTTGTTTTGCAGCTGAAACAGTGTGGGATCGAAAAGAAGGATGATCAGCTGGTCTTGGCCATTCTCTCGAAGCTTGGCCATGACTATTCAGTGTTTGTTTCGACCTTCTATGCCACAAAACTGACAGCTCGAACCTGGAAGATGCCTAGCCTTGCAGATTTCATGGAATCTCTGACACAAGAACAAGACAAGCTGGTGATGATGGGCACCATCAAACCATCCAAAGATCAAGCTCTGATTGCTGGAGATTCGAAGGTGGATTCAAAAAGCAAAAAGAAAGCTAAAAAGCCACATGAGCAAAAGAGAGACAAGAACAAGTCTCCAGAGGAGCCACAAGGTTCCAAGAAGAACTACCAGAAGAAGAAAAACAAAGGAGAAATGAGCAAGTGCGCATACTGCAATAAGGGAAATCACACTGAAAGCTCTTGTATGAAGAAGCAAATAGACATGCTGACCCAACTCCTAGAGAAGAATGGCATCTCCCTTCCAGACAGCTCAAAGAAGAGAGAAGGAGGATCAAGTTCAGATGACAAAGAGAGAGTTCATGCATTGGTTGTTGGCACATCAAGCTCACCCAGTTTTATCATTGATTCTGGAGTTTCAAGGCACATGGTTTCGACCAAGGAGGCATTCTCCTCACTTGACATGTTGAAGAGGCCACCTATAGCACTGGGAGATGACTCTCTCACTGAAAGTTTGGGCAAAGGGAGGATTGATCTTGATCATGGTCAGTTCAGCAATGTGTTGTATGTGCCTGGTCTTGCCTCCAACCTCTTGTCAGTGTACCAGATGACTCACACTGGGTCTCCTAAGAAGGTCATATTCTCCCCTGATGAAGTTGAGATCACAAAGATTTCAAGTGGTAAAGTCATTGCAAAAGGAGTTGCAAATCATGCTCAAAAGGTATATATGTTCTCACACTTCCTACCCTACTCAAACCCCTCTGCTCTTCTAATTCATGCTAATGAGGCAAGCAAGCTTTGGCATGAAAGATTTGGCCACCTAAATTACAAGTATATTTCTGATCTTAGTGAAGAAGAGATGGTCATAGGGTTTCCCAAGATAAAAATTTCCAAAGGAGTCTACCAAGGTTGTATCCTAGGAAAACACCCAGAGCACAAATTTGAGAGAGCTAGTCATGAGAGAACCTCTGCACCCCTCGAGCTGATCCACAGTGATGTTGCTGGTCCATTCCCTCATATGTCCATGAGTCAGGCCAAATATGCATTGACTTTCATTGATGACTTATCCAGGTATTGCTAGGTTTACTTCCTGAAACACAAGTCTGAAGTTTTTGGCCTCTTCAAAGTCTTTAAGGGTTTGGTTGAAAACCAGTCTGGGAGGAAACTCAAGGTCCTCAGATCTGACAATGGTGATGAGTATGTCAAGTCTGAGTTTATTAATTATTGTGCAGATGCAGGTATTGAGATGCAGCATTCTATCCCTTACACACCACAGCAAAATGGTGTTGCTGAGAGGAAGAACAGATCACTGAAGGAGATGGCAACATGCATGATG
>LPNX010367417.1:3931-68617 GCA_001517045.1 Pseudotsuga menziesii
ATGTTTAGTCTTCCTACATAATGCATGTCAATAGGGTTTTTTACAATGGCATTGCCTAGAAACATTTGTGTCAATTGTATGTGATCAATTTATGTGTTTAGTCTTGGGAAATGCATTGGCATATCATCATCTTTGGTTGGTTGGTGTTTTGGCTATGAGATGGTTGTTTATTTTTTTATGGTTTTTATTGCATTTACAAACAAAAAATGGTAATTTAAGTATCTAATTGAAAAAAAAAGCTATGGGTGAATGAATTACCTGTTAATATGACGATTCACCGGAGGATTTGTCTTCAAATCGAGGAATGGGCACTCTTCCAAGCTCCTAGGGCACGGGAAGGCCGTCGTAATCGCGATCCTGTTTGGTGAAAACGACTCTCGGGTCGGGACTGTGGGTTTTTTTATTTTATTTTAGATTTACAAAACATGCACGCGTTATAGTTACCTAGCCTACATGTCTGCTTACATGTTAGGCTCGGATTTACTATTCCAAGTGCTATGGAAGAGTAGCATGTTCTTTTTCTATGTAACGTGAGCCTGTTCCTAAAAAGTAAGATTGCATCTAAAAGGTCCCTCAACTTCTTGCACACACCCCCATGCAATCTCAATCTACTTTCGTATGTTCTCTATCATCAATGTCATTCACTACTGACATACATTCATCCCTGTTATCTACCTTAGCCTCATTTTATGATCTACAATATGAATGATGATGTCTCCTCCCATCTTATTGTGGTTAATGTTTAGAAATTCTTGAATTACCTTCAACTAATTCACTTATCTCTGATACCTTAATGAGACTACTCTAGATACTTTCCTCCACAACATCATATTCAAGATTCTCTTCAACGCAACTTAAATCCAGACGGAATTTGAAAAAATGCTTCTCAACTTCACTTTTTCCCATCCCTTTGCATAAACATTAACCTCCTTCAACTTATAATTATTTTTCAAAACATGTTTAATTTCTCCTACGATAATTACAACACTACCTTTCTCTTCACTAGCAACATTATCAACGTCGATTTCTTCTTAAGTTGTTCCTTCGTAATCAAAACCAAACAAATTATTAATATAATCAAATATCCTCTATCTCTCATGCTCGAATTCCTTCCCCTTCTCAGGTTCACAACTTATAATTTCATCATCGCCATCCTTTTCTTCCTTAATTCCTATCCAGCACTTATAGGCTCTCTACCCTATATTCAACTCAACAACACCATCACTTTAACATAATATACTTAGTGTTTCCCTCTTCATTTCTTCCTCTAATCTAGCCACTCTTTATTGGATATCTATGTCAACTTCTTTCTGTAGAGGAACTTGTTGATCCTTCTACTTATAAGATTTTTTGATTTGATCCCCTTCCATATATATTCCTATTAGTTCAACAACTTCCCCTGTATCCTTACCTTCATCAATTCACTTGAATTCACTTTCAATTTCAAGTATCATCCAAGGTTCATTTCCCCCTTTTCTGGGTGACATATCATTGCCCTTCCTCTTCATAAACATCACTACCACAATATTCATAATCCTCTTCACATTCATATTCATCATATTGATAATTTAATTCATCATATTACTCATCTTATATGGGATATTATTCCACCATTTTCTTCTTATCATCATGCACATCACATCCCTTGATATGAGATGACATATCTATTTATTCCAACACCACCAATTACTTCATAATTTGCTCATTGATCAGCAAAACCTCATCCATTGTGAGGATTCTTCTCTCTTCTACTAATTCCTTCATCAACTTATCTTGGAAAAAGGGATTCTTTAACCCTTGTTCTATTCTCCAAGGTTCTGTAATGTCCCCTTTTTGGAATTTTTTAAATGACCATTTTTTCAATTTTTTCACAATTTTGGCTCTTGACTAGTTTTGATGTGTAGACGTCCAAATTGACCCAAATGCTTCCAAATTTTCTGTGAAGGTACATGAATGATAATATAACTTAAATATAATTCTCATGTATGTTTTTTGAGCTCCCAATTACTTCTGCAAACATTTTTAATGTTCTGTTCAAAGTAGGAGTGTTTACTAGCAAAATTGGGGCTCAAATTCCCCTTGGGTAATTGCCGGAAATGCCTTCACAAATGATCCCAAAGTCACTTTAATTTATGAATAGAGTTTGGTTATGTGTAAGGGACCTTTTAAAAGTCTCATATTCATCAGGGTTAATTTTATACAGCCTTTTATGACTCTTTCCAAAACAACTCCCAAGTCACAATTTTGACCCTTGGGGAAAATGCACCAAATCTTCTCCCAATGCAATAAAAATGAGTAAAATGGATTCCAATGCTTAAGTACTAAACATGAGAATTTAAATAAACATTAATTATATTCCATCCATCATACATTTATTATATATAAATTCCTCCATTCTAAATAATAAGCATTACCATGGCATATATCAAAACATAGTGGAAATGGTCATTGTTTGCTCATTAAAAGTCATTTGACATACAAATCTTGGGAATTTAGACTTGAAACTTTTTCAGAATGAATAAAATATCATATTTAACTGATTACAATAATAAATGGACAATTAAAGTCTCTCCCAATTTGAATAATCAGCATTACAATGGTTCACAACAAGATAGTGGGGAAATGACACTATTTCTTCATTGTTCAACATTTTTACATGAATTATTTTGGGTATTTTGAACTGAGATTATTCTGAACATGAAATATATAGAATATACATAACATAATATAATTTACATTATAATCTTCCCCAAAGAGATCAATAGCTCACCCAAAGCGCAATCCCTCCATTGACATGGATATGGTGTGAAAACTGGAAATAGTTCTTCGAGAGTGCTGTAATAGAAGAATATACATGCTTTCCTATAGCTTACAACTGAAAATAATACTCCATTAAATCTCCATGAAATACCTAATTGGCCTTTCCAAACACCAACTAGGATGGGAATCTTTCACCCTCGAAATTGTCTTAAGCAAGAAAACTAGTCATCCACTAGCTCTCACAATTCACAAATGAGAAAAAACTTCTTCTCATGGCCGATCCCTATGTTTTATAAACATTATCATGTCTTATAAGGTTCAAAATCCATCCATAAACCAAATCCAATTCGAATTGGTGTGTCTGCTCATGCTATGACATGTGGCCTCTCTCTCTACCTTCCCTCTTCTCCCAAATTTGAGTAGGAGCCTCTTGGCCTTCTCCAACTCCCAAATTCGACCTCTAAGATGCTCTATTCAGTCCTAACATGTCAGTATGTCATGATTTCAGCCTTCATATTTGAATTGTGTCATAACTGTCATAGAATATCCATCATTGGTGTCATAGATGTCATAAATGTAAGGGGAATCTAGCCAAGTGTCCATGAAACTTCCATTTGGCTCTTCCTCTCCCATGTAAGTTACAATTCATCCAAAATTAGACCTATTAAGTATATTGATAATTATATTAAATTTATAATCCATCCAAAATCATTATGCTTCCCATATATTCGAATTTGCAAGAGAAAGATACCATTTAACATAGAAATTCTAGCAAGTGTGGGCCCCATAGTCTCCATGTGTCTTCATGCTCCATTGCCACTTCCATTTTCTATTGTATTTATTTAATAATATCAATTATTAAATATTTATCCCCTTCTAATTTATAAAAATCATTTATTATCCCCCTTATTCCAAATCTCAAATCTTCCACCCCCAACCTAGGAAACTAGTGATTTTCCTCCTTGGCAATTATTTGATTTTTAGCATCACTTTGACAACTCTCATGCATATGGAAAATGTGATTTGTCAATTGTGACCCGATTCAAAATTTGGGACATTACAAATCCTTCCTTCCCAATATTTCTTGTCCTCAAGCAATTTCAAACATGGTTGTTGAAGGACCTACTTTCTGTATGATTCTTTGAAGTTGCCACTGAGCTGCCCACTTGAGTATTTGATATGTCATGAAGATTTCAGAGAGGAACCACCATGCTTTCTGCTGCACTACTCTGATTAAAATCATCTTATTAAATGGTTAATACATCTCCCATACTGCTTGTTTCCCAAAGAATTTGAAATCAACGGGACTAAAAACTATCCCAGGGTCCCATTGCTTGCATTGCACTCCAACAATTAAGAGTGCTCTCCAACCCATGCCATTTGGAAAGAGAATTCCTGGATCCCATTTTATTGTATGCATTATTCCAAACATCATGAGTACATAATATATATCATCAAAGTATATAACAACATAATAAGAATGTACATCAAGGAGGTGCCTCACCAAGAAATCATGAAAGTGCTTATACCTCCCAGTCAGTAGACTACCATTTTCCAAGTGCATACATGCTTCAAGTGACCAATCAAATTTGCTTCAATGACATAGGTGAGGATCTCATGTCCTATAATGTTGCTCCCAAAGAATTTAATATTCATCAAAATAATAATTAGTCATTTTTTATTTCATCCAAGAAGTGAATGAAGAACCTCCACCAAAATATGAACCAAATAAGGATCAAATAAAACACGAACACTTCAAGTGTCTCAAAGAAGTCTCATCGATACACCCATGAATATGTATATCATCATGAAATAACAGAGGATTTTGCTTCCAATAATAATGTTCCTCAATCATATCCCTCTTCACCCAAGTGTTGGATGAAGTTACTCCAACATCAAATGAACCAAGTGTTGAGCAAGAAAAACCACGAGTCTTCAAGTGACTCAGATAAACATCATAAGTGCACCCATGTAGATGTGTATAATCATAATGTAAACAAGGATGCTGCTGCAAATGTAAATAATATGGTTCTCTAATAATTCCATCATCAAAAGGAGAAATATAATGTCCATTCTCTTCATGTGGCACCATAAAAAAGAAACCCTTCACCCATACTTCATTAGGATGACTGTTGTAAAATTTAGAAGAGTAGGATGTAGGAGAAAGAACCAACTCACCCAAATGATCAATAAGTGAAAAATTGTCATAATGTGAAGTATCCATATGGTTAGGATTATTCACCTCCCTAGAAAATGAAAATTTTTCCTCATGGGTTGCTTCCAAGGTGGTGGAATTATGCACTTCTTCAACCATTTTGTAACCATTTTCAAGAGGCAACTCAAGTTCCTCTTCCACCATTACTAGTGATTGGATCTCATCACTATAATACTCAAGAACATCAAGAGCCTGCAATTTTTCATGTTTCTCATGATCCATCATGTCATGAGAATCCTCCAAGCAATCTACCTTATGAAAATCTAAAACATCGAAGGAAAAACAAGTGTCTTGCAACTTTTCAAGAAGTTGCTCATTTTGAATTGTGAGATTATCAATAACTTCATTATTCTTCAAGTAGGATTCATGTAACCATTCAATAAGCTCAATGGAATTTTTTCTATCAAAACTCAAAGACATGAAATTACTTTTGATGTTACACATTGCTCTTTGGATCTTCTCCATGTCTTTAAAGAAGGATGGATCCTCCAAGGAAGTAGCTCTCCAACAATAATTTGATACCAATGCTTGAGTGTCATGGAATATGATAAGGGACTCTTGGATCTTATTTTCATTCATCTTTAAGGACCCTTCAATAAAATGAGGCTCTTGCAAATGAACCTCCTCATCTTCTTCCTTCTTGCTTGTACCAACTTCATGAAGCTCAAGTGGTGATGGGGAAGTTGATCTTGTTTATTCTTCGACTTCTACAAGGTCTTCATTTTCACGTTTAATGGAATTTTGGATTGCAGAAACATTTTGAAATCTGATCTCTATGTCACCAACATATATTTGTGAGCACCCATCAGTAGGTACTCCTCCATAGTTCAAGCATCTATCAGTAGATTCTCTTTGTTTCATTTATAAGGTAGCATGTGTCTCAAAATTATCTTCAGTATTTTCAATAAAAACTTCTTCATACTCATGTGATGTCTATTCATATTTTTCAGATTCACTTGGGAGTGAATTTCAATCATCTTCATGTACTACTTCTTCTACTCCACCTATTTCAGAACTAGGTGGTTCATGGGTCTCCTCCTTTTGCTCCTTCAAGCAAACTGATGCATTTTTCCCCTTGGTTTTCTTAAAATCAATATATTTTTCCCAACTTTGGATAGCTAAAAATTCAAATCCTTTCATAATATTCTTGTTCATGTATTCAAATATGGGTTCCATTCTTTTTATTATCTCATCACCATCGTATGAGGTTCTCTTTTCATGCCTAGTCATAGTTTCCAAAAAATTGTCTTCTTCTCCTACTTTTATTTTTTACTCTTCAACAAAAGCACTTTTGGGTTTCAATATATATTGGCGGTCCCTGAATTCTTGTCCTAATAAATATCAGACCAAATCAGGTGCCAAGATCATGCTATACCACTGTAATTTCCCCTTTTTGGAATTTTTTTAAATGACCATTTTTTCAATTTTTTCACAATTTTGGCTCTTGACTAGTTTTGATGTCTAGACCTCCAAATTGACCCAAATGCTTCCAAATTTTATCTGAAGGTACAGTACTGATAATATAAATTAAATATAATTCTCATGTATGTTTTGTGACCTCCCAATTACTTCTGAAAACTTGTTTAATGTTCTGTTCAAAGTAGGAGTCTTTACTAGCAAATTAGGGCTCCAATTTCCCCTAGGTAATTGCCGGAAATGGATTCACAAATGATCCCAAAGTCACTTGAATTTATGAACAGAGGATGGGTGTGTGTAAGGGAACTTTTAAAAGTCTCATATGCATCAGGGTTCATTTTATACAGGCTGTTATGACTCTTTCCAAAACAACTCCCAAGTCAGAATTTCAACCCTTGGGGAATATGCACCAAATATTCTCTCAATGCAATAAAAATGAGTAAAATGGATTCCAATGCTTATGTACTGAAAAAAAGAATTGAAATACACATTAATTACAGTCCATAAATCATACATTTATTATATATACATTCCTCCATTCGAAATAATAATCATTACCATGGCATATATCAAAATGGAGTGGAAATGGTCATTGTTTGCTCATTAAAACTCATTTTGACATACAAATATTGGGAATTTCGACTTGAAACTTTTTGATAATTAAGAATATATCATATTTAACTGATTATAATCATAAATGGAAAATTAATGGCTCTCCCAATTCGAAATAATCAACATTACAATGGTTCGCAACAAGATAGTGGGGAAATGACACTATTTCTTCATTGTTCAACATTTTTACATGAATTGTTTTGGGTATTTCGACCTAAGATTCTTGTGAACATGAAATAAAGAGAATATAAATCATAACATAATTAAATGGCATTATAATCTTCCCCAAATAGATCAATAGCTCACCCAAAGCGCAATCCCTCCATTGGCATGAATATGGTGTGAAAACTGGAAATAGTTGAGAGAGAGTGCTGCAATAGAAGAATACACATGCTTTCATGTATCTTACACCTGAAAATAAGACTCCATTAAAGCTCCATTAAATACCTGATTGGCCTTTCCAAACACCAACTATGATGGGAATCTTTCACCCTCGAAATTTGCTTAAGCAAGAAAACTAGTCATCCACTAGCTCTCACAATTCACAAATGACAATTTCACAAATGAGAAAAAGATTCTTCTCATGGATTATCCCTGTATTTTATAAACATTATTAGTCTTATAAGGTTTAAAATCCATCCATAAACCAAATCCAATCCAAATTGGTGTGGCTTTTGATGCTATGCCATGTGGCCTCTCTCTCCACCTTCGCTCTTCTCCCAAATTTGAGTAGGAGCCTCTTGTCCTTATACAACTCCAATATTCGACCTATAATATGGTCTATTCAGTCCTGAAATGTTATTATGTCATTATCTCAGCCTTCAGATATGACTTGTGTCATAACTGTCATATAATCTCCATCATTGGTGTCATAGACGTCATAAATGTAAGGGGAATCTAGCCAAGTGTCCATGAAACTCCCATTTGGATCTTCCTCTCCCATGTAAGTTATAATTCATCCCAAATTCGACCTATTAAGTATATTGATAAGTATACTAACCTTATAATCCATCCAAAACCATTAGGATTCCCATATATTCAAATTTGCAAGAGAAAGATACCATTTATCATAGAAATTCTAGCTAGTGTGGGCCCCATAGTCTCCATGTGTCTTCATGCTCCATTGCCACTTCCATTTTATTTTGTATTTATTTAATAAGATCAATTATTAAATATTTATCCCCTTCTAATGTATAAACATCATTTATTATCCCCCTTATTCCAAATCTCAAAGCTTCCACCCTCAACCTAGGAAACTAGTGATTTTCCTCCTTGGCAATTATTTGAATTTTAGCATCCCTTTGAAAACTCTCATGAATATGGAAAATTTTATTTGGCCATTGTGACCCAATTCAAAATTTGGGACATTACAGGTTCCAATTTAGGCACTATTTTCCTTTGTCTATCACACATATCTATCAAGGGTTGTACCTGATATGACCTATTTATGTTCAATCTTACAACCTTCACCTACCTATTGTATCCCATATCTATAATTAAACCTTCAAACCCAAATGGTTATCTTCTTACACTAGATAAACCTACCTAAGAAGTCACTATTCTATCTATCCCAACAGCTACGAGTCTTCCCTCTACCTTCCAAATATTCAAATATCCAATGGTTTTCCTTCTCTTCCACTAGAAAACTCTACCCAACCTCAATGGTGGAGCTTCCTAAAATTCATCAACAACATCTACCCAACCATGGATATATTTTTCTTCTTCACTTCTTTGCTTGCAACTCTAACCAACACCTCAATGTTGGAGCTACAATATTCACCTCTCTTACAACTCTAATGACAACCTTAGTTGTGGAGTTGCAAATTATTTCTAGAGTCTACCACAACTCTATCAACAAACTCACTTGTGAAGATGCAACTTCCTTCAATAGAATTCCACCTATTCTACAAAATACCATTGCTCTGATAGAACAAATGACGTAGTGGGTCTCCCTAGCAAAAACCCACCTACATGGATACCATCTTCACGCACAAAAAACCACAACACAAGGACACTATGGTTCCTATAACTACATCTCACACAACAACTCACAATAACACAATACAATAGGGTTCAATAAACCTTCTACGTAACAATTAAACACCATAGTTATACACATAAGTCTTATATCAAAATAAGAGGCTCAATAAGCCTTTTCATTGATTCAAATAAAATTTACATCAATTATAGTTATACACCTCAAAGGGTCTTCTTATCACTCAAAATTAAAACTTACAAATGGGAACTATAGACCCTTTAATTCCTTATCTTTAAATATCTATCCTACTACTCTAAGTCCCATCTAGGCATTAAAATTCGCTTTCTAAGTAAATCCTGAAAATCAGCCTCTTACCTTTCCATTTGCTGCAAATTCTTCACTAATTAGGTTCGATTTCATTCTCGATTAATTATGTACCTTCTTCTTACATGGGGTCTTACTCTGTCTTCCTCTACATAGTCTACTCTCTTTTCCTCTTTCTTATAGGGTTTTCTCTCTCCTTCTCATCCATTATCTACAACCTCTCCTCAACCCTTCTTTGTAAACTATGCATTTCTATCTTCTTTATCTTATATGTGCTTATTCTTGGTTTCCTCTTATTTCTCACTATGTCACTCCATAGGATTATTTTCTTCTTTTTTTCCCTCAAAGAATTTCTACAACTTCCTTCATTTATGTACCTCCTTGGCTTAGCACCCTATTCCTCTCCTTCTTTGAATCCTTCCTTGAAACTTTTGTGCTTCCTACTCAACCTTCGATTAATTTAATGAAATTCATTGAAAATTATATGAACTTACAATTAGATCATACCATGGGACTATGGAAAAATACCACTCAAATCCTAATGTTTATACCACCCATTGTGAATCTTAATACAATAGTCGGTCCTTGTCGTTCATGCATGCAATGTTCAATCTGGGCCATTTTTTCACATAATGAATGGGATACTTAATCTCCGCCATACATGGATCCATACTTCTTAACGCATGTCCCCATGGATTGGAACTTACCAAGAGTTGTAATTTAACCAAAAATTAACCCCACAAATGGTTGTGATTACATCACATTTCCCTTAACTTTTTCCTTGATGGAACTAGATATTTTATCTATCGTTCACACATGAAAACAAAGAGTTAGTGTATGTGTGTGTGTGTGTGTGTGTGTGTGTGTGTGTGAGAGAGAGAGAGAGAGAGAGAGAGAGAGAGAGAGAGAGAGAAACAAAGAGGGTGAGAGAGATAAAGGAAGAGAAGAAGGGGGAGGGAGAGAGAGAGAGAGAGAGAGGGAGGGTGGGAGAGAGATGGTCAAGGAGAGGAAGGTTTAGAGTGAGGATGATAGAGGAGACTTGGAAGATAAAGGGGAAAATAGAAAGAGATGGGGAGGGAGGGAGGGTAAGAAAGATAAAAATGTAGAGAGAGACAAAGGAGAGTCATCAAGGGAGTGAGTGACCGAGGTAGGAAGAATCAAGAGGGAGATATAAAGGGGAGAGAGGGAGAGGTAGAGGTAAAGAGAGGGATATATAGAAAGAGAAGGTAAAGAGAGAGAGGTGTAGAGTAAGAGGGAGAGTGATAAATATAGTAGAGATAAATAAAGAGAGAGGGATAGATAGAGGAAGAGAGGAAAGGGGAGAGAGACAAAGAGAGTCAGTGAGAGAGAGAAAACTATATAGAGAGGGTGATAGAGGAGGTTGAAAGAGACCTTAGAAGATATGGAGAGAGATAGGTGGGGTTAAGGGGTGAGAGAGGTTTTAAGGAGAGAATGATGTTAGGATAGATAGATAGAGAGAGAGAGAGAGAATTAGGGGTAGAAAGAGAGACAGAGAGGGTGAAGGTGATAGGGGAAGATGGAGGATGAGACAAAGGGATCAAGGTTTTGAGAGAGAGGTAGAGGGAGTGGAGGAGAGAGAGGTGGAGAGTGAAAGGGGAGAGATCATGAGAGAGTGGGAGAGGGAGACGAGTAGAAACAAAGAGGGGAGATAGTTGGAGAGAGAATGTTTAGGGTTTATAGGTGGAAGTGGGGGAAGAAAGAGGAAAAGATAGAGGGATCAAGGGAGAGATAATGAGATCTAATGATGGTCGTAGAGAGAGAGGTAGTGGAAGGGAGAGGTAGGGATAAATAAAAGGGATATAGAGAAGGATGAATAGAGTTAGAGGGAGGGAATGACATATATAGAGAGAAATGATCTTTGGATAGATAGATAGAGAGAGAGAGAGAGAGAATTAGGGGTAGAAAGAGAGACAGAGAGGGTGAAGGTGATAGGGGAAGATGGAGGATGAGACAAAGGGATCAAGGTTTTGAGAGAGAGGGAGAGGGAGTGGAGGAGAGAGAAGTAGTGGAAGGGAGAGGTAGGGATAAATAAAATGGATATAGAGAAGGATGCATAGAGTGAGAGGAAGGGAATGGCATATAGAGAGAGAAACAAATAGGTTTGGATAGATAGTCGAAGAGATGAAGAGAGAGAGAGAGAGAAAGAGAGAGAGAGAGAGAGAGAGAGAGAGAGAGAGTTATATATGGGTTATAGTGGGAGATAGAAGGTTTAGAGGCAGAGGTGGATAATGGGAGGGATATAGTGATGGAGGTAGAGAGAAACAAATAGGGTGGGAGAGACAGTCGAAGATATGATAGAGAGAGAGAGGTATATAAGGAGGATAGTGCGAGATATAATGACTATAAAGAGAGAGGTGGAGAGTGGTTCAAAGAGAGTGATGTAGAGAGAAAAAAAAGGAAGGGAGAGATAGAGAAAGATATGAATGGGGAGAGAGAGAGAGAGAGAGAGGTGGAGAGTGGTTCAAAGAGAGTGATGTAGAGAGAAACAAAAGGAAGGGAGAGATAGAGAAAGATATGAATGGAGAGAGAGAGAGAGAGAGAGAGAGAGAGAGCAGGGGGAGGGGAAGGAATAGAGATAGGGTTTTAATAGGAGGGATAAAGAAACCTCAAAATATGGATAGAGAGAGAGAGAGAGAGAGATGAGGGGGGTGGATAGAGGGTAATAAGAGAATATATATATATATATAGAGAGAGAGAGGTGAAGAGTGAGAGGGAGAGAGAATGAAGGAGTAGAAAGAGAGAGACGGTGAAGTTGATAAGGGAAGATGAAGGAAGAGTTAAAGGGATAAAGGGAGTGAGGGATAGGGAGGGGAATATATGAGGAGAGAGAGAGAGTTTGAGAGTGATAGGGAGAGAGAGACTGAGAGAGTGGTGGTGGTAGAGAGAGTGATATGGAGAGATAGGTATAGATAGAGAGAGGGGATATCTACAGAGAGAAGTTTCAGAGTTTATAGGTGGAAATGGGGGGAAATGGAGGGAAAGATAGAGGGAATAAGGGAGTGATAATCAGATCTAGTGATGGTGGTAGTGAGAATCATAGATGAAGTGAGAGAGAGAGAGAGGTAGGGAGAAATAAGAGGGAAATGGATAAATATGTGAAGAGTGAGAGTGAGAGCGTGATGGAGGTAGAGAGAAACAAAGAGGGTGGGAGAGAGAGTGGAAGATGTGGAGAGAGAGAGAGACGGGTGGGGTATAGTGGGATATAGAAGATTTAGAAAGTGAGGTGCAAAGTGGGAAGGAGAGAGTGATGGAATTAGATAGAAATAAAGAGCGTGGTAGAGTTATTGGAAGAAATGAAGGAAGTGAGCGAGAGGAGGGGGGTAGAAGTAGAGAAAATAGTGTGAGATAGAAGGTAAAGAGAGAGAGGTGGAGAGTGGAAGGGAGAGAGTGATGGAGGTAAAGAGAGAGAGAAATATGATGGAGATATAGATAAATAGAGGATTCTAGAGATATAGTTATAGAGGGAAGGAGAGAGAATGAGGGAGAGAAATGTGTAGAAAGAGGATCATATAGGTGGGGGAAAGAGACCTCAGAATATGGAGAACGAGAGGGGGGGGGACAGATATATGGGGATATAAAGGGATAGAAACATGAGAATTATGCATTAGAGTAAGTATCTCTGAATATAGGGTAAATAAAGATTCCTTGAACTACCACACATGACCTACTCAGGGTATCCTTATCCTAGGATTGGGTATATGGGCACCATTATTATGCTTTTAACAATAAAAATGGATATTTATTTCCTTGGAATTGTTAGGAAAGGAACCACGAGATTTAGGGCCTAATGGATTATTCTAGTCACTTAGGGCCCATTACAATGCATCAAACCACCATGCATTACCCACTTGGGATATTATTCACCTTTAAGTGGGAATATTGACCAAATTACAAAGATTTGAATAATAGGTGTGGATATTGGGGTTCTCAACATCGTATAAGGGGTGATCTTAGGACTTATTCCCTAAAGGAAGATATAGGGAATCAATCTCCAAGAAAAATACCTTGAACCACCACACATGACCTCCCAATGTTAAAAATAGTTTATGAGTGTGTATTCCAATGGAATTATGAAATTACTGATCATTAGGTATAGGTCTTTTGGTATTTGACATTATTAGTGGAGGAATCCTAAGAGTTATACCATAAAGTAAATGTTAGGAAATATAGGGCTATAGAAGATTACTTAAGCTACAAAATAACATCTCCCAAGGGTATCCTTGTCTTCCAACTAGGTATATGGGATCCATTAGGATACTATGAGAACTAGGGGATTTGAAATGGTTGGTGATGTACTTTATTATAGAAATTATGATTAAATGCCACAATTATGCAACAAAAATTCCCTAATGGAAATTATAAACATCCATGGTCATAAAGAACACCTAAAACCACCACATAGAACATATTGAGTTTATTATCTCCCTTGAGTACATATATTAGTGCCATTAGGAGGTTTTATATATTGACTATGAGCCTATAGGTCTTAGAAATGGGATATAGTTAAAGGATGAATCAATAAAACTATCCACTAGAGGAATTATAAGGAGTCATATTCAATAACCATGACCCATTCCACCACACATAACCTCTCAAGTATATACTCAAGTCTTGTGGGTGAGGATATTAAGAATATTATGATGTTTTCATAACTAATGTAGGTCCGTAGGCCCTAAATGAATATTATAGGAATATAGACCCAAGAATGAAGCCTTGACCTAAAACACATGACCTATTGAGGATATATTCTTCCCCAAGCAAGGAAATAGACGTTATTATAAATTTTCAAGCAAAATCTTTGTTCCACGGTGCCCTCAACATGGTCAAGGGAGGAAACATGGGAATTAGTCCCTAAAGAAGTATTGCAAACATCCAAGGCCAATAATAATTCCTATCCAACATAGTGCATGATCTCTCAAGGTGATCCTAATGGTATACTTGTCTCCAAGTGAGGTAATGGTCAACATTAGTTTTTTTTTAGCAGTAGGCTTGGCTATCGAGAAATGAATCATGATTGATGGAGGAATATTAGGAATGAGGCTCATTAACTAGAATCAAGGGCTCAATGTCCATGAATGTCATATCTAAACTACATAGATGATTTGTTAAGTGGTTCCTTGTCATTCAAGATGGGATATGGGAATCATCATGAATTTTGTAGCACTAGATATGTGTATCAAGGCCTTTCTCATGATCCATAGAAGAAAATGAGGCATTGGGTCCTTTAGGCATTTAGATCCCAGAACAATCAATTAAACAACAACAACTAACCTTTTCATGGTATCTTTAGCTTCTTACTAGGGATATTATCCCCATTTTCACTATTCTAGGGCTAATTATGTGTCTGAAGTTCATAGCCATGGTTAATGGAAAAGGTTCAATATTTGGACCCTAAATAAATATTATAGGAATATGGGGCCATTAACAACTCCTCCAACCACCGTAGATGAAATCCTAAGAGAATCCTTTTCTTTTAAGTCGAGATATGGGATATGGACATTATTAGCATTCCTTTAGAATTAAAATGGCACAATATTACTATTACATTGAACCATCACACACGATGTCCTTAGTGTTAACAAATAAAATATGTAAGAAAAAACACATTAGTTATTTGAAAAAATGTCATCTTGCAGATTCATTGGAGGAAAACGACCCACCATTTTAGGAAACTAAAATAGGTTTTTTGAACAATGTAACTAACTTCATGCCTATGGTTTTACTTTCAATTATTGACCAATGTACAAACTAGGGAGTGTATTTTTCTAGGAATTTCATAGCTTGACTCTGGGCATAAGTTGTTTGAAAAAATTCCATCTTAGTAGATTTTGAGTGGGCAAAGAACCAATCATTTTAGAAAGCAAAAAGAGCTTTTTGTGAACAATGTAACTAGCTTAAGGCATATGGTTTTAGTTTCAAATATTGACCAATGTACATACTGGAGAATGCATTTTACTAGGAAGTTCATAGATTCACTCTCAGCATCACTTGTTTGAAAAAATGCCCTCTTGGAAGATTCATTATGGGAAAACAAACCATCATATTAGGAAACTGAAATAAGTTTTTTTTGAAAAATGTAACTAAATTTAGTCCTATGGATTTACTTTCAATTATTGACCAATGTACATATTGGGCATGCATTTTACTAAGTAGTTCATAGCTTGACTTTGAGCATGAGTGTTTAAAAAACTGCAAAAAAGGACCCATAATTTTAGGAAAATGAAAGAGGCTTTTGTGAACAATGTAACTAGATTTAGGGATGTGGTGTTAACTTCATTTATTTACCAATTCACATACTAGAGTTTGCATTTTACTAGGAAATTCATAGCTTGACTTTGGGAATAAGTTGTTTGAAAAACATCCATCTTGGTAGATTCTTTGCAGACAAACAACCCATCATTTTAGGTATCTGAAAGAGGTGTTTTTTAACAATGTAACTAGCTTCAAACCTATGGTTCTAGTTTCAATTTTTTACCAATGTATAGAGTGGGGCGTGCATTTTACTATGTAGTTCATATCTCGACTCTAGATTAAGTCTTTTGAAAAAATTCCATCTTGGTAGATTCATTGCGGGAAAATGACCCATTTCAATTATTGACCAATGTATAAACTTGGGAATGCATTTTACTAGGAATTTCATTACTTAGTCTGAGCATAATTTGTTTGAAAAATTGCATATTGGAATATTCATTAAGGGTAAATGACACATCATTTTAGGAAAATGGAAGAGGATATTTTGAACAATGTAACTATCTTCAGGCCTATGGTTGAACAAAGTAGATAGCTTCAATCCTGCGGTTTTAATTTCAATTATTGACCAATGTATATACTGAGGGATGCATTTTTCTAGGTAGTTCATAACTTGAGTATGAGAATAACAAGCTATTTGAAAAACTACCATCTTGACAGATTAATCATGGGAAAATGTCCCATCATTTTAGGAAACTAAAAGAGGTTTTTGTAAACAATGTAACTCGCTTCAAGCATGTGGTTGTGTTTTCAATTATTGACCAATGTACATACTAGGGTGTGAATTTCACTAGGAATTTCATATATTAAAATACAAACCAAAAAGTAGACTAACAAATTATTAAAAGTGTTCAATATGACCTTACTCCTTGATGATGAGTGTAAGGAATGTAAATCACTTTTGGTACAAAGTTTTGATAGAATGGAACATGATTAAGGTGAGAATGTATCAAATTTAATACCCAAGTTATTTACCATTATTTCTCTCATATAACACATGGTCCCATATTCCTTAAGCATAGATGATTTGGAAGAACAAAACATAATTTTTCCATTATTAACATTCATCATAATCATTCATAAAAACAAAAATACAAACACATGAATCGAAAAGGGACATGCAATGCCATATTTGTCTCAAATGCACATTTTTTACAAAATGGCACCATGTTCCCAACATAAAAAATGTAATATTGTGAAAAAAAATGGAAGACTTACTTATGGAACTTCCCCTAGATACAAAATGGCACTCAATGGTCACTACTTGATCTCTACCCCCCTCGCCACTATGACCTACATCATTGAAATCAATCTTTCTCTTTTTACCTAAACTAGAAGATAGGACCTTTCTTTGTCTACGTGTATTTGTTCTCTATGGAGANCTACCACCCTCGCCACTATGACCTACATCATTGAAATCAATCTTTCTCTTTTTACCTAAACTAGAAGATAGGACCTTTCTTTGTCTACGTGTATTTGTTCTCTATGGAGACTGGAAAAATAAACAATATAATAATAGGAAATTTTCCACCATGACTTAACAAAAGTTTAGAAATTGAAACTTTACAAATCAAGCCAAAAAAAATCACCAAAGAAGCTACAATCATCTGAGAGGGTGTTCCCCTCTTCTACAAACTCAATCTCTCAACTAAGCCACCATGCAAAGGTTAATATAATTAAAACATGAAATATAAGAAAATTTTCCTAAAATCAATTCCATTCATTATATATAAATAATTCTTCAATGAATAGTATCAATGTGAAAACTTCAAGCAAAGTTGGATATTCATTAGTAGATGGAGGACTTAGTTTCATGTGTTTCTCCAAGTGAGCATTTCATACCACATCCCCTATGCTATCATTATGCGATACTGATGGGGGACGTGCACATAGGTGAGTGCTGCTATTGAAGAAGTAGAGATGGTGGTGAACATTAGTGGTTTCTAAAGATGTGCTTGAAATGGGAAAGGTGGCAGACTCAATGGGAAATCAAAATTCCCTACGGGTTATAGTATGGGTAGTAGTGTACTAGAAAGTACACCAGGAGGTGAAAATGGTATTCCAAGAGCTGGGGAAAACTAGCCAAATGACAAACTTACCAAACCTCTTGGGACATATGATGGATGGAAATTTTGTAATGGTGGAATATGTGATGGCGATGTTTCCGACCTATAAGGCAATGTAGCCACTTTTATACACATTTTTATTTCTTTCAATAAGTTGACCATTTATATAAAAATTAACAAAATTCACATTTCAACAAGATTTAACTTCTCACATGATACCTGAGAAGGTGGTGATTCATCTAACCCAGGGGGACAATGTTCCTCACAATATGGTACCACAACCTGTACAATTATAAAATCAAGGAAACTTTTATATACAAACCAAAAGCATATTCAAAGTAAAAGCATATAGAATATATGTACTATAAACACATGAAAAATAATTTCAAGAAGGGATTATTTTAATTCATGGACCACTCACTTCACCATACGTTAGTGTGTGGTACACCAATGGAGTAGGCCGTTACAATGAAAACATCAGTGGTAAATACTGATACTATTGCATCACCTTGTGACCCAAGTGTGATATTTGGGCATAGAGAGTGAAAACACCATATAATTAGATATATAAAAGATAAAACATAATGTTATATATAATTAATTGAGAAAAAGGAGATGGTCAACATACTAAACATATCCATATAACTCTCATTTGTGTTGGTCTTCATTGCTCCATAAAAATTCTTCTCAAACCTCTAACATTTATTTGGAAGATCATGATCAGTCTCCATGTTGCCTCTCCATCTTGGACCCTATTGTAGTGGATGAAGTCCCATCTCCGCTCTCATCATCACCTAATGCTTGCTCCTTGCATGATAATGCTATGAAATTGTTGTTCTACATGAGATGATGAGCCACAATAGATAGGGAATTTTGGCCCTGGGTAACACTCCCCCTTATCCATGGGTGTTGGATGAGTGGTAGGTTGTTTCCTATCATGACAAGGACCTAAAAATGGGTTACGCCTAACATGTTTGTCTATCCTATGTAGACCCACGATCCATGCCCTAAAATTCACCAACTATGTCAAAGTAGTTGGCATGGATCCCTAACATAAACACATAATACAATTTCCTAAGGAAATAGAGAAGACGTTCCCTATTATTGAAATCATATTGTCTAACCATAAAGCACCTATCCATCCAATGGTATTTGAATGGATGGGAAGGTGCACCAATCCATACAAATCTGTTTCTTTGTTACTAGTGGATTTAATTGAGTTCTTGGCTCAACAAAAATTCCATCAATTATTGTTTGGAGATGTTTAGGTCTCTAATTTTCTCTTTACTTAGGCCAATCCTGTAGTATTCAAACATTCTATCCCTATAGTTGGAGATATTGCTTAGTTTTCCTTGGGCATATGCAATGGAAGATCTGATTTCCTAGAATGAAGTAGCTAGTGACAATCGGTTGGGATCTCTAGTGTTCTTCAATAATTCTACAAAGGTTATTGAAAATATTATTAAATATGCTATAAGAAAAAAAGAGATCAAGAAGTTCATGTTATGTTTTCGTATTCTTTCTCTATAATATTTTTATACATAAAGGATATATAATTCAAATAGTAACTTGATAGTTGTTGGGTAGGTTTTGATGTATCAGATGCCCCATGCTTAAGTGTGGATGCACCATTTGGTTGGTTTTGTTTTCCAAACTCCAAACTTTGTGTATATTGTAGTGAATATTTTTTCCGGGATGTATTCCATCCCACTAAAATAATTTAAATATTCCATCCATTAATCAATAGGATAGTGTGACTCATTATTTATGAATGATGCATTATTTATGAGCGTGGGGCAGATATTGGCTGAATAATTGAATGGAGAAAACTCTACTTCCAAAGGCACGCCATTTCAAGATTTAGTTTACACTACTACATTTCAACCAAAAATCTGACGGCAGTATTGTCGGACTTTTGACACTTCCCTATCTCATGTACGACACTATTATTTTTTTAAGCGTCGAAAACTTTTCGTCGGTTATCCAACATCTTTAGAAACCGTCGATTAAGCGACACCTCAGTTTACTGTCGGTTAAATGTAAAGCGTCGGTTAAGCGACAGAATATCTTCGACGGTAGTGAAATTTTTTTGAGAAAATAACCTTCATGCCGTCGGTTAAGAAACAGAAAGGCCGTCGATTAAGCGACGGTAATCAATTTAAAAAAAATATATAACCTTCATTCCATCGGTTAAGCGACGGCTATAACCTTCATGCCGTCGATTAAGCGATGGATATAGCCTTCATTTCGTTGGTAAAGCGACAGTTATAGGCGTCACTTAACCGCCGCCTGTGTGTGTTTTTAAAAAAAAAATACAAAAGCATGTGCAGTGCATACTTTACTAGAGATCTTTTACAAAATGTCCATCTAGTAACTAATGCCAATCAAAATAATGTGAATATTGACGATGCAATTGTGTGTGCATAATGTTACCCATATCCAAGTATAAGGAGTACATTGATTAGCTATAACCATGCAAGTTGATACAAGTAAATAACATATGTCAAATACTACAGGTATAGTTAGTGTTGTAATGTATGGAGAAGCTTACTGTTCTATTCTATCATTACTACTATAACAAGGATATCAGATTAGTAATGGTGATACTACATCAGTATTGGTAAGGTTGATCAAGCATGATACCTATCTAGCTTAATTAACTAGGTGCTTGTACTCAGCTTCATGATTACACTGGTGAAATGAACAATACATATCATTCTTTCCATAATTGAGCTTGATTGAGCTCAGTTCTTAGCTGAATGCTTATAAGTCTCCCAGCTGTATGCTTACTTATATAGTAGGAGTAAGTTAGCTTTCACTATGATATAGTTGTTATTCTACTCTATTCAACTATGTATTTATCCATATAGAGCATACATATCCATATTAACTCACATATGGTTAAATATAATGGTAATCACTCATTCCAATCACACTTAGTACAAAACATTATGTGGTTTCACTAATGGTGCTTGTGTTTCCATAAGAGATACATGCTGTATTACGTTGATACTTAAAAATCACTAGTACTAATCAGCTTAGTAAGAACCATCATAACTAGCTTATACTATCCATTATGTTCGAGCATCATTGATTACTAGAAGCTTACTAGTTAAGATCAGCTTACAGCTTGGAGGTTATGTTTGAATAGTGGTAAGTTAAACATGACCCTTGTAACTATCAGTATAAGTACCATTGTATTCATTACTTAAACTTACTACTTTTATTACACTTATCTGTTAGATCTGTTCCCATTAAGAGCTGTAATCATATAGGTAACTAAGACTATGTATTAAGCAGCTTACTATTAATTAGGGTAGTACTAATGGTAAACAAGCATAAGCTTATATGTTTACAACTTCTTGGAACTAGTACAGGATCATTGAGTTAGTAGAGTAGCTGGTATCCATAATAATCACGAACAAAGAGAGAAACCCTTGTAATGATAAGGGAAATTAGAGCTATCGTAATAAGTAAGCATAAGTACTATCACCTTATCGAAGCTTAACCTAATCATCTCTACATAATAAAGCACTTACCTTTATAACACTACAAGGTATAAAACTCATAAGTATACCATAAACAAGCAAGCTCATCTTAACCAATGGTTACCTGTAAGTTCAATACATCTTGGCTAAACTCATAAGTATACATTTCGTGTCCTAATGTAGGACTCAAAAGCAAAGAATGCTAAAGAGAAGAGTAATGATGGAGTCCTCAAATTCCATATAGGTTGAGCAAGAAACTTGTAAAGGAATGGAGTATTACATAATTTAGTTGTACCTAAGTTATTAAATCCAATAGAAATTGTAACAGAACAAAGTATTACATAATTTAGCTGTACTCATGTGATGAAAACCAAATCCAAACAAGTGAATTCCATAAAATTATGCCAATAGGAATAATCAAACATGTAACAAGTATAAAAAATAATGTACATTGTAGAAAAATCCAATTCTTAAGACCTCAACACCATTCTTTTCTCCTCGAGGTCCTTCAATTCCTTTCATAAAGTTAGTGTTACATAAGATATACTGCTCAATCAGCTGTAGGTAATTTCATAAAGTTAGTGTTACATAAGAATTTATCCCTTACCCTTGACTTAGAATAAATATGCATGATTAAAGAAACCAAGGATTCGTGTGTAGGGTCCAGCCCAATAACCAAAATTCTGCAAGTCTAAATAGAGCCACCAAGTAAAGCCCTCAATGACTTAATTGAATCCATTGAACAAGCACAAGTATTTTAACATATATGATGAAATTACCTTCTTTAATTAGAGTTCCCAAGGCTCTTGCTGCCAATTTAGTATCTTCAATCCAGGATTAATCATTTAATAATTCCACAGACTTACTAATCATGTGCAGAATAAAGTATGTTCATGTTCCCTCTGTAGGTTGCCAAGTTTATATGATTACACCTTAGGGTATTGACACTATATTATAACCTTTATGAAAACTATCACATTACAACAAGTCTTTTATCAGGGAATAACATCCTTATTGATTACTACTGAAAACAACATTTACTTTAAATAAGGTCTATTCTATTCTTCCATGGCAGAAAAAGAACCTTATAGTATGTAAAATGTTTTGGTAATAATATATGTAATATGCGGGGGATTATGTAATATGCCGGGGATATCTTCCTTATTATCTATCAATACTGCCATTTAAGAAACCAATCTTTATAAGCTAAGTGGCTTCTCAAGCAATTTATGCCAGATTTCTTTATCTTCGTTCATTCTTGCAATAGATTACAATGGAAGCATTTATCAGCACTACAGAATTACACTAGAAAAAAATAATATTGAATTCAAATAATATACGTGTTAAAACTCTTAATTAAGGCTACCAATTTCCATAAAAATAAAAAAAGGTACACGAAGACACTTACTGTTGATGAGTATTTTCCAATCTTATTATCAGACCAGCAGTGGCACTCACAATGCCTACCTCTTCCTATTCAATATGGCCTCTACTGCTTCACAACAGTACTCTTATTATTCTCCATTATTTTATAGCTTCCCATGGCTATATATTTCATGGATCAAAAACTCTGTTATCAAAGCATGCTCTCTATTCCAGAACTGCTCTGTTTTCCCCTTCGAATTCTTTTCTTTATATTACTTTTTTACTTTTATTACCCTGGGTCATTACTACGAGATTTCAAGTTTCAACCATAATAAGTCATGTTTAATTCGAAGTCAGTCTTACAGACTGTATGTTTCATTAAAGGTTATATTATTTCATCCTATAGCAGTACCATCCTCACCCAATAAAAGATAGGAAGCAAGTCCTAGGTGTCAAATATGTAGTGATATCTTAATCCCATTGACAGCCTAGGTGCTAAGTACTGAAAGAAAATAAGTTTATAGAGCACTATCTGGTTAGAAGGGGGGAATAGTCATACAGCAGAGACTTGTGCAGAAACCTGAGGGCAATGACAGATGCCATGAATTCTCATCTGCTCAAAATGAGAATAACTGTATATAAAAAAAGAAATTCACATACATTATTCACCATTGATCTATGATCATCAATCATCTTACCTGAACTCTCATAGCTTGAGAATATCCTCTAAGAAGTGATGTGAGAATGGCCCTTGCTGTCACCACACATTCTCTGTTTATAAACATTATGAAACCTGTCAACAATATGTTCTGCTGTCTTCTTTTGGATTGAAAGGTAAAAATGATCTGGACTGTATAAAAGCAAACCCAAATTATATCTGTAGTTGGGACAGGAGTGGGATATGCTGGTTTGATAATCTTAGTGGTTTGCAGTGTAATCTGAACATCCTGAATTTTGTGAACTACAAAGCTTTCAATTGCTTGTTGACTTGTGGTTAATAATCTATTTTCCTCTAGCAAAAAAAATATACACTCTAAAACAATAAGGAATCACATCAAGGTTCAAAGAAGACAATTAATCATGTTAGTATGTCAATATTTATAAAAGTTTATTGCAATGAATTAAGGAAAAAACAAAAGTAACAAACAACAAAAAATTTCATTAATTACCTCTGTAAACAAGATTGTTTATTTGTGACTTTAAACCCTGACTACTGAATTGTCACACTAGAAGATGCAGACTAAATTTCCACAAAATATATATGAATATAATCCAAATATTCCAAACAGTTCACCTTTTAACTTTATGTATGTTAAAGAAAAAAAGGCCAATGCTCATTACCCAAAGAATCAGATAGTATTTGAGCGAGCCTTGAGTTTGTGTAAGGTATATATTCTTTTTTTGCTGTCAAAGCTGATAAAACATCACCCACTCTGCAAATGCCAATTTAAAATATCAATCTCGTTGAACATAATTCTAAAATATAATACCTGCAATACAACTTAAACAATCTCAAATAACCAAGGAAAAAATAATAACCTAAAACTGAAGTGACTTGTTTCATCTCTCTATCTATAACCTACAACGATAATGTTCAGGCATTCATTGAAATTTGAAATAGTATAGCAACATTGTTATTAATGTGATATACAAAACATATAGACTATATAGTATAACCTTTGCTAAAATATGCTCTTTTACACATTACCGGCTGTAACACATGTGCACCTCTACTTTGACAAAACAAAAGCATCACAACAACATACTATTAGTCAAAACATTCAGGTTGCTTAGGTATGTTAGTATACGAATCATGGTGTGCAGAGAAATACAATCCCATTGTTGGCTTCTAGAAACCCCACAAAATTATGTAGATGGCTACCAACCAAAATACTTGAGACCAAAACCACTGCTATCCCATGTCGGATGCCTCACATGTAACCATCTCAAGCAGGTCTAATGATCCTGAGTCAAAACAACATTTTGAACCCAATTCTAATGATTTGTGCTTTATGGCTTCCTCGCATGGCATCCTCAAGGATGTAACCAACCACCCATTAACCAATTGATAGAAATTATACTTATAACGTGGCATACACCATTATAACACAGAATATTGACGCATGATTAACACATTGTAATCTTAGAAAGCAACCATAGAAGTAATAGTAAATACACTAGTATATTTAATTAAAAAACAATCTGAAAAGTATAATACTACATAATTCAAGTAATCAACAGGGAATACCTACAATAATAGGGATTTGAATTAACCTACAGCAAGTCATTTCAAGTTTCAACCATAATAAGACACGTTTAATTCGAAGTCAGTCTTGCAGACTGTATGTTTCATTAAAGGTTATATTATTTCATCCTATAGCAGTACCATCCTCACCCAATAAAAGATAGGAAGCAAGTCCTAGGTGTCAAATATGTAGTGATATCTTAATCCCATTGACAGCCTAGGTGCTAAGTACTAAAAGAAAATAAGTTTATAAAGCACTATCTGGTTAGAAGGGGGGAATCGTCATATAGCAGAGACTTGTGCAAAAACCTGAGGGCAATGACAAATGCCATGAATTCTCATCTGCTCAAAATGAGAATAACTATATATGAAAAGAGCAATTCACATACATTATTCACCATTGATCTATGATCATCAATCATCTTACCTAAACTATGCATTTGTATCCATAAGTTTACCATTCCTTTTGGTGCCCTTGAATGAATGAAAAATTCTATGTTCAAGGGAATAATAAAGGCCAAACTCTCACCAAAAAAATCAATTTTATATTTCAGTAGCAATTTCCTGTTGTCTCATAAAGTTCCCTCTGGAGGGTTTGAAGTTTGTCTTGGGTTTTCTGGTTTCTGCACTGGGTTCGTATGGTGCTAACAAGCATGTTTCTGAAAAATTAATAGAGAAGCCTTGGTCAAACACTAGTTCTAACAATGATTCTGCTAGCTGTAAGTTGAAGCCCAGTGTTCCTAGAAAGAACTCGGAGGCTTTGGTTAATCCAGTCAATCAGGGAGTCCATTCTAGTGTGATTGAGTGTGATGCCACATCAGCAGATGATGATGAGGATGATGGCACATCTGATGGAGAACTAGCTAGTATGGATAAAGAAGATGATGATGAGAGTAACAGTGAACGGTCACTTGCATCAAAATTTTGTACATTCACCACTAGATGTTGATCTGTATGCATGGACTCCTTGGGTTTTATTATACTGCAAGATTTTATTTTGAATGAATGAAACCAATGAAACCTGAATTTCAACGTTCCACTTGGGGGATTGTAGAAGGATTGGTTTCTGTACGATGCTGCAAGCATATAATTTCAGGACATTTTGGTTGAGGTGGCATTGTTGTAAGGTGGTTACTGTGTCAGTGATAGTATAGTTCGTCTCCATGATGAGAATATATATGTACCTGGTATTTAAAGGAGAGTCTCATGGCTTATCCGTACGGACTTCCTCATGTGAAAACAAAACTACCAGCAGATGGAAGGGTTGGAGAAAGCCATATTTAGAGGAGAATAAGACTGTAGAAACTCCTGCTGCCTGCACACATCTCGTTTTAGAGCAGTAGTCAAAGCAGAAAAAGATGTGGAGAGTCATATGAAAGCTCTATGGACAACATACTGCTTAGTTTTATATGATAACTACAAAGAAAGGATGCACATGTTTAAGATGGATCAGTGAAGCTAATGACAGATGCTGAGCCTACCAAGGATCTAATGGCAAAAGAAACATGCTGCCAATATTATATTAATTTTTGCATCTGATGGACCTTCTCACTTGAAGCCTATTCTTATGACAGGAAAAGCTTTTCCAGTATCGCCACTGAGGCTGTTGAGTGACTTCATGTCTGTTGAAAGCGTGCTGGTTTCCAATGTTTCAGTTTCAGATGTTACAACTGTAAATAAATAAACAAGTTACTGATCTAATTGCCATATTATTTGATTTTGGGTAATGCATCTGAAGTCCATTTGAATGACATGTTTTCTAAGGTCTTGTCAGACTTTGGTTTTTCTTGAGTTTTGGTCATTCAAAATGGGTGCATTCTATTGGTTACATTTGTCAGATCAAGTACAAAATAAAATTCTGTTTGCATCATCTATCTTTTTGACATATGTGATGTCTTAAGTCGGAACCAGGCATACAAGATATAATATCGTTGCTTGTGCATAGTTTCTTTCATAAGAACCTACTTACATTACTGTGAGGGATGCAAATGCAATTATCATTTCCTAAAAAAATACCTCCAAACCCAATATTACATCAAGATTTCCTTTCCTCCACCTACTATTCATGCAATCAGGGGAAGTGCATACAATTCTATATCTTATATCTTGTTTTTATTTTGCATATAATTGAGGAAGTTACAGAAATATTGATTGGAGATAGCAGAGAATTATTTTTAAGGTTAACCTAGGTTATTCTAGAACAACCATAAAACAAGCAGCATCCCTCTTGGAATACTCTGATTATGACCTAATAGCGTAGTGACGGCCAATAACACTGACAATAGTTAGATACATCAATTGATGAATGGGATCTGGTTAGTTCTTACTGGATATTGTTTGGCTTCAGCTCTGGTCCCAATAAATCCACCTAGAAGTGTAATAGGCACAGAGATGCAGAACTAGAGGGACAAAAGGATGAAGAAAAGGGAAATAGGGATAGCTCCTGTGCTGTGACTGCCCCACAAAATAAAGTTCAATATGGTAAGGATTAAAAACACCATCCCAGGGAAGAATTGAACCCGGAATCCTCATACTCATGGACCAACACCTTAAATTTTAGGTGATTTATTATGTAGTAGTTCTTATCTTGTCATAACCACCCACGGGGAACCCCGTCCATTTAATCACTATGTCATTCTGTTGAGTGTATCTCATGACTGGGAGATTGTCAAGAATTAGATTGACTTGGTAAAGATCATCAATCCTTTGCTTCAAGACCTTTACTTGTTGTTCATTTAAGGGCTTAGTAGTGCAAAGATAAACATACTTGTTCATATTCATATGAAATATATAAGGGGAGGACTCGATCTGGTCACGGTCACCCATGAGAAGTTCACCCAAATTCTCTGCACTTTTTTTTGGGCCCTTTGGAAGGTTGACAGTAGGGTAGAGTGTAATAGCTAAAGGGCAGCTCAGTCTCTATTGATGTCAGAGAGTTCACCTTCACAGTCAATTCTCCACCTTTAGGGTATGTGTGCAAATAGCTTCCAGGTAAATAAAACCCATTACAGACATTAGCAAATGACAAAATAACAATAAACAAGACGCTAGCTATACTCATCTGTATGGATCTGCCCGCCATCAGAAAACCCATTTGGTCTTGGGTCGATTTCGGATTCCCCCCCAACCCTGAATAAAATACCCTTGAAGATACTCGATCCAGGATCTTGGAAACTAGCTTTTCACAAACTGTAACAAAAACTACACGCCAACCTCGATCCGCAGCAGAAAAAGTCGATCGAAATTCCGAAATATAGAATTTCGCCCTTCCCCAACAAGAATACTGGAAATGAAGTAGAGATTGGCGCCATAATGTGATGCAAGTTTGGTGGTTGGTTCATCCTTCAACTATAGTTTTCAGTCATGAAAACTTGAAAGTGACTAAAAGTGTGTTTTATTAGGGAATTACCCTGTCCATTGATAAAGTTATGGATAATGTTTATGTTGGGAAATAAGAACTATATAAATTATGGGAGAACCTTGTATACACAAGTACAATCTTTGTATGAATTGCAATATGATCATGCATTTGAATATACAGATTATACTAATTCATTTATTTGTTTTTCTTTGTATTTTTTTAACTTTTGTCTAGTTGTAGCATTGTTTGAATTTTTATCGTCGTCAATTTCTTTCTTACATCCACTGAGGAAAATAAAGGTCGTTCCCTTTCTTGGTGACCTCGAGATTCGGATTCATGTCTCTTGTTTCTCATTCAATTAGACTTTTGTGCATGGAAATCAATGGGAGGGGAGATGGTTCCTGAGATGTGGCAATAATAATGACTCATCCACTACCCTCTAGCACTAATGGAGTTACAATTTTTTAAGGTGTAGGCTCAAGATCGTAAGAAGCCTTTGTTGGATTTACCCAGTGGTGTTTTAGTTGTAGGTCCAAGAGGGATTCTAAGCTTTCCTTTTGGTGTTGAAGATGATTTTTTACCACCACATATGACCATTCTCAAAGAAATGTATTCATTAAAAAGCAACAAGTTTGTAGTCCAACTTTAATGGTCACATGCAAACACAATGTGGTCAAGAAGACTATGCTCAAATATGCATAAATGCAAACCTTGCATATGAAATGGAAGTATAATGATTAGTTTTCGAAGCCATGGAGATGAAAGTGCCTACATAATTGTCAATAATGGTAAAGGTTGTTAATGGCCAAACTTCTTAAGGAAGACTAAGCAATATGACTCATAGTGGAATGTATGGGAAATTCATATCAAGGTAGAAATTTATGGGAAATTCATGTGTGCATTATATGACTTATTCTAAGTTTCCACTCACTCAAGGCACCGTCACTTAAGCAATGCTTATGAGGCTATCCATCGCTTAAGAGACGCTTATGAGGACTAGCCGTCGCTTAAGCGACGTTTATGGCCACATTTTCAAAAAAAAAGTTATCTTTGTGATTTTTGGTAGGTTTAAAAAAGGAAATCCACGCGCCATCATATTTTGGATCAAAATGTAGTAGTGTTAAGTGCCTTTATGCATGTTCCCAAGAGCACTATGGAGTGGTTATTTGTCATGGTCTCCAAGTAGTTGTAGCTAGAGGTGAAAGAGGGAGAATTTCTAAGCTATTCTAGTTGAGAAATAGTGACACCTATATTTTTGTGGTCACTATTAGAACCAAGGCCATGTTTGGAATCATTTCTTTTATGAATTATTGGTTGCAGATCAGATGCCATATAGTGTTCAATCATCCTCCTATTGACAACATTACATTGGTGCATAGTCATTACATATCATGGAAATGATGGGACTATACTATTAATATTTATTTAATACTTTTTTGTTAAATGTGATTTTTAATGCTTTTTGGTTTAATCCTATTGCTTTTTCAAGCCTGGTATATTTAGAAAAGGTTGTATTTGCTACTAAAATCTGAATTTGTTTTTTGTGTGGATTTTTATCCCATAGTGAAAATTTTGTTTTGTTAATTTTATGGGATTTATTGAGATTGTAGTGAGGAGGAGATGTATTCCACATGCAATATTGGGAACCATCCATTTCAATTTCTTTCAATTGGGAACCATTGTTTATTATTGTTTCTAGAATAAACTTAAAACATGGTTTGACTATTTTTTAACTTTGGGCATATTTTTTTAAGTCTTGGCCACAATTTTTCCATCAAAATCCCCACACACAATTTATATTTTCTACCATTATGTGGTGCAATATAATACTCATTTACCATCTATAAAAAAAAAATTATATATATATATTTCCATATATATGTTAATTTGAGAGCACCATAGTGATTATATATCTACAACTCACTTCCATAAAACATTGAGAGAATCATATTGATTAAAGTTATATGACTCACTTCCATATAAAAATGGAGGATTATGGCATTAGTTAATTTGACAACTAACCAAAATGAGAGTATCATAGTGATTATAGTTATATAACTAATTTCCATATAACAATGGAAAATTATGGCATTAGTTAATTTGACAACCAACCAAAATTAGGTAAGTGTCTTGAGAATGGTTTTTTCTCAAATAACAATGAGCATCATAGTGATTATATTTATACAACTCACTTCCATATAGCAATGGAGGATTATGGAATTATTTAATTTGACAGCCAACCAAAATAAGGTAATTTTTTAAGATTTGAATGTGGCAAAATACAATTTCTTCTTGTTTTATTTAAATAATATTATTTCAATAATTTAGAACATGGTTTCCAATAATTTAGATAATATATTTTATTAGCAACAACCATATTAATATGTTTGAATACACATATAGGCATATATTTGACACTACACATCAAATTACCTCCATTATTTGTGCCCACACTCCTAGATTGAGAGTTTACTCAGCATATCATGCAAGTTGCACAATATATTGATGCCCAAGGGCCAGATGGAGGAGTTTATTAGGATTTAAAAGGATCTTATTAGTATTTTGAGTGTTACACAAACTACAAATTAACTTGACTTCAAGATTCCAAATGGATTATGACTAAACCTTATTCACATCAGCTCAACTCCCAACTTCCAAATGGAGTTCGACTGTCACATGGAATGCACATCATCCCGCCACTAAGTGCAATTATCACATGAGTTTAGAGGAGTTTATTAGGATTTCAACTAAACCTTGTACATATTAGCTTGACTCCCAGCTACTAGATGTAGTTCCTCTCTCACCCATACCACACATTACCATGCCATTCAGTGCAATTATGATATGAGATATTTTTTTATTTTTTTCCAACTACCACAAAGTGAAGTTATCACATGGGTTATTTTCTAATATTTTATAATTGGTACCATAAATCAATCTAGATAGTACACTTGTCCCAATATCCTACAATCTAAGAAAACCATAGATGGTATTCCACCCCAAAATTCTAATATATAAACATCTATGAACGTAATCGAACAATTTCAATAATATACGTTAAGACGTGAATTAAACATGATACATGTTCCTGTGAAAATCATACATGAATTCAACAAGATACAAGGAGAAACCAGGTAAGAACAAAGAAGAACAATGAAAGAAACTATATATTAAGTGGTGTGGTGGACACAAAATATATCAATTAGTTGTTCAATGCTGATTTGTATCTCTAGTTTCTAGTTCGCGCCAAAAGTATATTAACATTTATGACAATGTAAAACTAACATTCCATATGAAATGATCGTTGTTTTTTTTACTTGGATGTGCTTACCAAATCTATGAAGAACATACCATTATGTTAAACCTAATGCCTAACACCAAATTTATTAATTCGAAGAATTTTGTATTAGCAAAGTGTAAGTATGTTTGTCGGTATTGATTCCAAAAGCTTGTAGAATTTTCATTTTATCAAGTTGTAGATGGAAAGCTCATAATTTGTGTTGTTTTGATGACCTTGATGTGCTTACTAAATGCATTAAGATAGATTTTTTTTTTCATCATGAAAAAAACTAATTTTCTATTAATAAAAAGTTGTATCTGCATATTACATATAATGCTCCAAAAACAACTCATCTACTTGCCCCACTGAAAAGTGAAACATTAAAAGACACATCAAGAAAAAAAAAATCATTCAAACTATAGAATCCATCAGATCTTTCCAAAACAAATATCGGAAAGTATCTAAATAAAACCATAAGTTCAGTACCAAACCAAAACAAAACCCTTCTGACACAAACTCAAAACATCCTCGAAAGTCAACAAAACTGAATGAACTAGAACTCACAAGGGGGTTCACTAGCGAGGCAATACCATATCACGTCCATTCATATTGGGGGTTTGAATACTCCTAAGAACCTTAAAAATATATTTCCTTGTATTAAATGGTCAAGGGGGATTTTTAATTTAACACATCAATATAAATATTAGGGGTTATTTTATTTGGTTGGGTTGAGGAATAACCTCTAAACCATGGGATGGATTCATACCTCCAAATCAAAGGATCAATTCATACCTATAAAAGGTGTGTTGGGTTCATATCAGTCCTAGGTTTTACTAAGGAATAACCTCAAAATCATGATACAGATTTATACCTCCAAATCATGGGATAGATTCATATCAGTACTAACTACTGCTAAGGAATAACCACCAATCACAGGCTAAATTTATAGCTCCAACTCATTGAACTTATGAAGTCTTGTTTTTTTTTAGAATTATTTTTTAGGTTGGGGTTTAGGTGGGTATTGAGATTCAATCAAACCTTGCTCCATGACAACTAAGAAAAGTGAGATCAATATTTCTTGGGTCACTAGAACCAATAAAAGTTAGATCAATCTTTCTTGACTAATTATTTCTTTCAACCTTTTGTATTATTCTTTAACATTTTCACATTTCCAGTTAGGAATCTAATTTGTTGGACTGAGTTATGTTTGGAACATTCATTTAATTGTAATTTCAATTCTTATATGCAAGTCATCCATCTTAATATTGTATTGGAACTGACATGAACATAGGTGAAAATATATATCCTTATTTATAACATACACTATGTGTTATCATTACCATGGAGTGGTATCATATAAGTTTCACCATCTATGTATCTTTATAACTATTGCATGTTTGGAACTTAACAATGGATATTTTTCCCTCTCCTGTAAAGATTAAAAAAAACCTATAGATAACCAATAAAAAGTATCCAAATGTTGTTAATTCCCTTCATTGCAAGAATACATGTAGAGGAAGGGGAGGAAATTCATTGCATCTTATGAATGACCCAAATTCAAGATACACACATGATCATGTGCTGTTATTGGAAAGTAGGAGGAATTTTTCTATGTTCAATTGGGTTCAAACATCAATGTCGTTTGTTTTGATAGGAAGGTAGGGAAGTCCATCCATGAAAGAATTTCAATTTTCCATTTTTATGGAGCTTAATTTATTAAGCTTATAGAAAACATGAAGTCTCTATGGCTATACATGTATTTACATGATATAAAATTAGTATATTGCAGGATGTGGTGTGAAACATCTGCAATTCTAATATTTTCTAAGCACTGCATTGAATATTAGACTATCAATATTTTACATTCTTTGTTACATTTATCTTTTGGATGGGTTGTATTTTACACATTCTTCCTTCCCTGTTACTAATTCATTGGGTATTCCACTATCAAACACCTCGAATTGATCAGTCAACCATGCAATCCTGGTGGGATCATTATGAGCATTATACTATTATTTAATTTAGCATCTTGTTTAATTATAATAAGATGCATTAGGGATCATGTTTGCTATAACTTGATAATATGATATAAAGGGGGTATAGAAAATCACTTGATAAAAACAGATACCCACAATATCTGGTGAGACTAGGAGTTTTCTTAGTTTGAAATATATACTGGTAGGGGGATTCAAAAATATGATTTTAGGAGGCATTTTCCAATATTTCGTGAAATTAGATATATTCTTTAATATCCCATGAATGGTCGTGCTATGTAACAAGTTCACTGAGTAAACCCCCCGTGGTCTTCCACTAACCAACACTATAAATTGATCAGTCTCCCATGCAATCCCAGTAGGATCATTATTAGCATTATACTATTATTTTATTTAGTATCATGTTTGCATATACTAAGATGTGTTAGGTCTTTTGTTTGTTACAACTTGATAATATGTTATAAAGGGGTAGTAAAAATGAGTTGATAAAAATGGATACCTACAATATTTGGTGAAACTAGAGGTTTTATTAATTGGAAAGGTATATTTGGAGTGTGTTCAACAATACAATTTTAGGATTAATTTTCCAATATTTAGTGAAATTAGGGATATTATTTAATATCCTACAAACGATCACGCTATTTAACAAATTCATTAAGTGAACCCCCCATGCTATAACTGGAAAAAATCCAAACTTCCATCTTTGTACTATTTCCCCATAAAGAAATACTAGAACATGGTTTGTCCATCCATAGGACCCAACTCCCTTTTCAATAGGTTATCAGCTTCCAGATTAAAATTTCTCTAAATATGTTGAAATGATAAAAATAAATGTCCTTCATCAATGCCCTGATGCTTTCCATTCAATGTTGTAAAACAATAAAATTAACCTGAGCAAGCTCCTTTGCCTAGTTTATAATAACTTGAAAATATCCTAGAATCTGCAGTGAGGGAAGACCCCAAGCTTTTTCACAATAAACTAAACCCCATAATTCCACCAATTGATCTCTAGTGTTCGTACATTTTCCCATTTTCTTCCAGCACTTAAAAACTGAATCCCTTCCAAGCTTTAAAACCATTCTAGCACCACATACATCTTTCATCGTTGCCCCATCAAAAAAACCAATGGGATGCTCCAACACAATAGAAGGAAAAGAGAAAATTTTGAGATTCCTAGAAGAATATTCTTTGTTCCATTCAGAAAAGGAAGAAATAACCTTTGAGTAAATAAAATATAAATTTTGAGTTTGATTATTAAAAATGGCTATGTTTCTAGCCTTCCCAAATTCCCACAGCATGAAACATGGAAGATGTCTGAATTTTTTTTTCCACCATACCACTACTGTAAATTTTCCTCCATCGATTCACCATCCCACATGTGTTCCAAGATAAAATGATTCATCAATAAATACCAAACTTCTTTGAAAAAAACACACTGACTAAAAAGATGACTAACAGATTCAACTTTCACTTTACACATAATACATCTCCTAATACCTGTAAAACCTCTCCTTTGCAAAACATCCCAGGTCAGAATTTTGTTTTTTAAGTATAACCAAATAAATAATTTGTTTTTTAAAGGAACTGTTCCTTTCCAAAGCCACTTCATCCACCAAATAGTACCAATAATGCTATATTTCATAACCATAGAATGATAAGCCAACATAGCAGTCACCAATCCCTCCTTTTTAGTATCAAACCAAACCAACTTCTCAGGATTATCACATAGAGTTATACCTCCTGGATAAAGTTTGGACACATACAAGTTCCATTCCAAATCATTGTATCCACCCAGGACCAAATCCAACACTCGATCCCATGCTTGCAAAATACTCGGTCCTCCCAACTAAATCAACTTTAAAACAAACATATTTTTCTGATGAAGGTCAAACACTAGGTTCACCAGACATATCCCTCCCACACCGCCTCTACCCACACGAGAAAAAGGGTTCCAAAAACCAATTAATTCCTCTGACGCAACCGACTCCACCTATCGACACAAATCCCCCCCAAAAACCACTTCCTGAAACACCAAAATCCAAAGATGACTCAAGTGAGACCACCCACCCAAATCCATTGAAGCAAAAACACAAGAAATACCCCCAAACAAACCCCCAACAATAGAAGTAGAAACCCCAAGTGAACCCACAACAACACCCTCAGAATCCCCACTCGAGGCCAACCTCTCAATACCATCAATAACCTCAATTTATTTTTTAGTGAAATCACTATACACATAATCCATAAAGGGTACCGACTTACCAGAGACTGTAATGGGCACTGGTACCATGAGTGATTCATCTGAAGGTAGCGCAATAGTCCCCATCAAACCTAGGCTAGAGCAGGGTTGAGAAGGCACTGAGCAACGACTAAATCTATCACCTTCACCACTATGCCAAGATGGACACTTGTAGCACAAATGCCTACTCTATTGATAGAAATGGCAACGAAAGGACACTTGGAGAAATTCTAAATTTTGAACCTAGAAATGAGGACCCCAAGCTAGCTCCAGTTTCGCAGGAATCCCCTCAGATACATCCATTTCCACAAGGAATTTGGCCAACCGTTTGTCGAAATCTTGAAAAATCTGTTGATCCACTGTAATGAAGTGGCCTAGACAATTTGCAATACCCTATAGCACCTCCTGAGACCAAAAAGGAAGCAATAGGTGAGGGAGGAGAACCTAAAGATGGTGCTTCCAAACCCAATACCTCTCCGGGTAAAAATTCACCCACCACCGACAAAGAACCAGTGAACCTTACCCAATGACCCACCTACACTCCTAAATAGGGATGACATTAGTGTATTCTAAGAATATAAAAATGAACCAACCATTCGCTAACCTACTCCCTATAGGCATGTAATTCATAATAGGTTTCTAAGAGGTTGCAATACATTCTGGCCAACCAATCTTATCCATCCTACAGTACTCCAACCACCCAACTAAATCTTGCGAGCACAACGATGAAACTTTTGCCATAATATTGTCCCCATCAACCACAAAGCACTTACGCTCAAGCATCAGTTTATAATCCTTCACCTTTCATCATGGAAACCAATACTCTACATGCAACAAAGTAATTAAGACGCCCCCGTGCGCATGAATTTAAGACAAATTGGTGTATGTTTGACTCCGCCAACGTCATGGTGAATGATGGCCATGAATGCTCCATCCATACACCTCCATGCCCATGCCCATTGTTCTGATGCCATACTCCACACCTTAATACTGTATAGGACTTCTCCATATGTATACGACCGCATACGATGTGCCGAGCCGTGCCAGTACCATTTCGACGGCAGCTTTTGCAGATGCAGATCGTATCTAGGCTAGTACAGCAGCAATCAAACAATAAATTCATATCTTACTGAAACCCCGTGGCTGGATTTTGCAAATATGATCATATATCTGAGTGGGGCAGCCTTCAATGCAACCAATTAATTGGATGTTCTCTGCCCTAATCGCCTCTACCCTAATCGCAATACTCTTGCTTACTCTTACTCTATGAAGATGTTGCAGAAGACGCTGGGGATTCCACACCAGAAGACATTGCAGAAGCAAGCTTTAGGTCAGTTCTTTTTTTAATCTTACCTTATCCAAATTGAACTGAAAAATACTTAAAGAAAGAAGGGATTTATCAACCTCTGCATACAATAGGATCGAAATTTGACAGAAACCTGAGTTATTTTTGTTCAAATGGATATTGATGTTGAAATCTGAGTTATTTTTATTAAATTTCAAATATTTTGCATTATTTCTAATCTCTGCATGCAAAGGGATCGAAATTGACAGAATTATGAGGGACTTTTGTTCAAATGGCTCTTTTATGTCAAGTTCAAATAGGTCTCTTATGTTAAGTCAACATTATGTGTTCTTGTTAAGTTTGCATGATGAAATTTGGAATGTTTTGCGTTATAACTGTTTTCTCTCCAAGCAAAGGGATCGAAATTTGATAGTATTCCCAGTGATTATTTTGTTCAAATGGCTATTTTTATTGTAAAGCTTGCACGAGATGCTTGAAGATATTAGGTAATTATGGTTAAATGCGGAATCTGGAATGCTTTTTCACAGGTCTTTATATAATTTTCTGAAATATGTATGTGCACAACAATTTTTTTAATGTTTAAATGCAAATTAACGTATCCATAAATTTCTTTGAGAAACAGGTGGCTTTCATTGGAAAACAGATAAACTAAATCCGTCTGTTGATCCTAGAATATAGAGCTTTTGATTATGGACTATGGAGTATTGAGGATGATATTAGGTCTAACTGTTTCAGTATAACCTGGGAGTATACTATTTCAGTATAACCTATAGCTTGTTTCACTATAACCTATAATTGGAAGTACACTTAAAGTGGTTTTTTGATTGGTTAGCTTGTCTTTTTATTGACTGAGAGTGTGTCTTCCCAATTTATTGTTGTCCTTAGGATCTAAAAGGAATTATCTATTTCATTCCAAAATGGGAGAAAATACATTCAGGTCTAGAAGGAATTTGTCAATTTCATTCCAAAATAGGAGAAAATGATTAAACTTCCCCACTTTGGTCATACGTCCCTGATTTCACTGTCAGATTTCTCGTGAGCAGGCTTCAGAGTGGATGTTTATGAATTTGTTCTTAGAATGTAAGGAAAACATCTCAAGGGCCCGAGATTAAAAAGGAAAAAATCTTAATGACCCACGATTAAAATGGGATGTGTGAAACTCTGCCTCCTAATGATCCTCTTACCTTAATAGCCACTTACCTTACTAGTCAAACAGAAGTTGATTTAGGTAATCAAGTTTTATCAAATAGTTACAATGATATTGCTGCTACAAAGGACTTGTCATTGTTGAGTCATTCTATGAATACAACGTTGATACCCTTACTTTATGCACAATGAAATTACTGAGAAATATATTGCTGCTAGTAGGGTCTCCACATAAACTGTTTCGACATTTTATCATTCTATCAATATATGGTTTATCCCCTTACTTTACCAACGACCAACAACAATAATGTTACACCTAGTAAGGGTCTTCACATTGTATTAATCGGTCTCGACAGTATATCAACACATTCTATCAACCTAACAATGCATAACAGAGTCTACAGACTGAAGGAACATAGCCTACATATCCATTCTATCAACCTAACAGTGCATAATAGAGCCTACATATCCATTCTATCAACCTAACAGTGCATAACAGAACCTACATGATAAAAGAACAGAGCATGATATAACCTGATAGATTTATCTTAAATTTGAATAGATTTATCTTAAATTTCAATCTAATTAGAGCCTAATATAACCCCTATATATTTATGCATATGCAGATTTATTAAGCTATACTTAAATATATTTATGCATATGCAGATTTATTAAGCTATACTTAAATAGATATAGATTTATGAAGTTGAATAATTTTATTAATTGCTTTACTAAGATAGCTTATTTGATTGCTTGTAACTAATTATTAAAAGTGATGTATTGAATTATTTTCTTAAAAGTCATTGAAATAAAAGTATAAGCTAAAACAAGTAATAACTTTTATGATGTTTGATTTGATGTAAACATAGATTTTTTCATTGTGTTTGGTTGGTCATAGATGTAGAAGGAGACATGTTTTCAAATTAACAATAAAGTTTAAAAGCATTCCGTAAAAGTAAAATCAATGAAGTAGAAGTTTATTACGAAAATCAAATGTTATTAGTTAAGATTTGAGGACTAATATTTAATATACTACCAAAAAAATAGTGCTTTTATTATTTTAATATTGTTGTTTCAAGTATCTACAATATTTACAAAATTAATCATAATATGTAAGAGTTGATATCCAACCAATGTTAAAATTGAAAACTTTGAAACAACAAAATTGCTGAAGTGCACTATGTAGAATGTGTTATAAAATAAATCTATTAAATATTAGTTAAAAACTAAATATTTTTCTACTTTTTAGAAAATAATAATATTACTTAAAATATGACCTAAATTATATATGTTTACTTAATATTTTAATTTAATTTGTAATTTCATTTCATTTTAAATTTGATTTCTCAATGTAATTTTTTTTACAATTTTTTACATATATTTATTTTATAAAGAAACTTATAACTTATTTATAATATTTTTTAAAAATTGGGAACCATTTATATGTGCACTCAGTTTAGATAAGTTTTTAATTGGTATTACCATTTAAATATTAAATTATAAACTTTGAAAGAACATCATCGTCCAAATATAATGTGTATAATGTTATTCTATTGAATCTTCTTAAAAACCTAGTATTATTTTTTTTACCAGAAATTGATAATACTTCAAATAGGGTATAAATTAGATATGTCCTACATGATTATGTTTTCTAGTCACTACAAAAAAATAGTGTAGTTTCTTTTAATATTTGTTTATAAATTCATTGAACTTAGGTGCAAATGACTGAACACTTTATCATGAGATTTAAATATAACTGATTTGCGTATCTTTTTTTGGGTTTTCAAGTAATTGATAAATATGCTTTTGTTTATTTGTTATGATAATTTGAACTGATTTCTAACATTATAGCTATTTACTTATTCATTTACAGGGAATTGAGAAAATGGAAGAAAATAAACATCAATGGGATGTAGTTATGAAAGGCACTAAACATGTTTTTTACTGTTTAATTGGTGATTGTGCCGACACCTTTACTCGGTCAAAATTGTGTGGCCTCAATCACCATCGGACTGTCATACATAATCTCCCTCCAATTCCCCAACAGCCAAGAAGGAGACAAAGAAATGAAAATGCTAAACGCACATCAAAATCACCTCGTAAGATCCAAAGACAGAACCAAAAGTTCCAATACAATGTAGATGCAAGGTTGTGATGTGGACGCAAGCAGGCATATACAAGATTTGTCATTGAAGAAATTCTTTCTGCTGTAAGTATTTATTGGCATTATTGTGTGTGTGTGTGTGTCTTGATAACATGAATTTATTACTAAATTTATTGATTTTTTGTCTGCATTCAGTTGCTACAATTGATGACCTAAATGATGCCTCAAGACATAAAATTAGTGAAAAAATGCATCGTTGGGATCAAAGCCTACCTCGTAGGCGTAAAGACACAGCAAAGCGCATAGAAATTGCTTTGCAACAAAAAAGAACGGTAGGGATTTTTAATGGCATAGAAGAAGAAGAGCTAAATGGACATAGTCTTGGCATAAACTCTGGGGAAACTAGTATCAACAATGACTACACAGTTCAGTCTTTTTTCTTATTTGCATGCATTTAATTTGAAGACATTTTAAGATAAATGATATTTATAGCTATTATTAGTTGTATACTAATATCCCATTGTTATTGATATGCATAGCCTAATCAACATAATCCTTTCGAGAGATCTCCATACAATATGGTTGCTAAATATAGATCCAACAACTTGGAAACCCAAGGAACAACAAGTGTGAACCATTGTGGCGTTCACCTAGATTTCAAGGGATATTGGGGGAAGTATGTTTGGTTTCCATACTTATCTACATCACAACAACATTATCATATCAATTCTTATATTAGAACTTTTATAATGATAAGACGAAGACTAGATTTTCTAATTTTCAAACTTTCTTTTGTTATTTTTCATTATATAAAGTTATTTTTTATTTATACATTATTTCTTATTTATGGTGCATGTTTTTGTTTCTACAGCCATTACAACCATTTGAAACCTCAAAACATGGCGATAGTTTTGGGAAGAATGTGAATGAAACTGATCAAGTATGTCTTTGTATATTTTTTTTAGTTATTAACTTTTAGATTTAATTTGGTTTGAGTTGCGTACCTATATATATTTTTGATGCTCTATCTAGAATCAAGAATATACATCTCCCCAAAGCCCTTTTCATACAATAGATGGTGAGCATGGGACACCTTTATCAGAAATCCATGAAAAAACACATTCTCTTCAACCATTACGACATTCTCCTCGATTTCAAGGAAATTTAGGAGAGGTAAGTTCTATACCCTATACCATGTCTCATAATAGCATTTATATATAATTGATATTCTTTAGGATATCTAGTTTTTCAATGCATTTCATCTCCATATTTTCATTATATTATTACCAATATTCATGTTTATTGACTATGTTGTAACTTTTTGCAGAAGCAAAAAATGGAGAATGATTATGGTATGGTGAAAAGAATGAAAATTACACCAAAATACTTGAAAGCATGTGGGTTCAAGTCTCAAAAACAATACATTGAGCATATATGCTCGACAAGTATTGCTACCACTAAACCCACTAGGTTTGCCACTTTGAAGTCTAAAACAATGCACCATGCTTAGGTAACTTGGCTAAAAGTTAAAGGCTTTAATTAATGTTTTGTATAAATGTGGGTTTCTCAGTTTTGTAATGAATATTATCTTTTTGAACTATCACTAAATGTATTCTCAGTAGATAATGGTGAATTAGAGACTTGTCCTTTTATCACATTGAAAAATTGCATGTGCATTTCATCTTAACATCTTATGAATAATACTATTTAAAAGAGTTGCATATGAAGTTTACAATTTAATAAAATTGTGGAAAATAAAATTCTATAATATTAATAACATATAATAAAATTAAAATAATTCTATAATCTAATAATTATCCAAATTAATGTTATAAATTAAATTAAATTTTTGATTATTTTGAATTCTAATGTGTTTAACAGCTTCAATTTATTGTTAACAATTTGATCTAATGTTGAGAGTATAATGTGCTTTCAAATTTGTGAATGTAATTGGCCAATATAAGAAGCTCACATGTAACTTTAGCTACAAAGAATAACTATTGTGGAGCATCCATATTGTGGAGGAAAACTTATTTTTGTTAGGGGTGATGTAGGTGAGAGAATTTGGGAGGAAATTTTTTTTTGTTTTGTTAGAGGTGAAAGTAACATAAAAAGATGTACAAATAGAATAATTAAAATACATGATGAGATAGAAGTTTTACAAAATATATCTAGAGACAGATTTGAAAATAAACTAGAAAACAAAGAAATAATTTCTATTATAGATTAGTTTATATAATTCAATGCAATATATTAGTTAAAAAATACATGTGTCTATTATGATTATGATGTTTGAAATAATAATACCATCCCAACATAGAGTTTCATTTTTAAAATGGTTTCATTATCAATTCCATATTAATTCCTTCATTAAACTAAATAAGAGTGATGAATGTTGTATAAGATTAATATCGATAAAGGAGTTCACATTTTGTATTGTTTTTAGTAGTTTTTATTGTACTATCATATGTATGACAAAATATTTTAATATATCATAATTGTATTTTCTTGTGAAAAAAATATCATAATTGTGTTCTCAAAATTACTATATACAAAATTAATTTAACATTAAATCAATGCAAACGACACCTTTAAGTCAACATTAAATAAGTGCAAATCACATCCTTAAGTCAAAATGACTTATGGGCCCTATGCAAGGATTCTAGTCCTAGAAGAAACTCAATGTTGGATTCCTTACTTTTAAATAATAAAAAATACAATAATTTTGAGTATACAATGAGCAATCCATAGGTGAAATCGAAAACTACTAACTACACACATCTTCTTTCTCTACTAATGAAATTTAAGATAAATAAATAAAAGAAACCAAAAATAAATATTTCAAAACAAAAACAAAAATATGACAAAGTATACATCAAAATTATGTATAATTGAATTAATATTTTGTTTTGAAAAATATGTAAACATTATAGTAACAAGAGCCACATGGTGGCAATGTCCCCGACATTGCCACATGTTTTTGCGAGATGGGAAAATATATGCGATGGGAAGAGTAAGAAGGCACATTGCAAGAGAATTCATGTGCATTAATCTATGAAAGGAAGGGAAAGAAAATTCTACAGTTGGGCATTGAAAAACATGCACCAATTGTGACACTACAATGATATTTGCAAAAAAACATCATGTGTAAGACTGACATCAACTCACACCAATCAAAATGTAACAAATTTGCATTATTTGAAAAAATCATATAAATTTTTTTTTGAACTATACACAAACCACCCAAGACTATTAGCTTAGAAAAAATTTATAATCTATAAGCAAATTAATAGGGAGTGAACGATTTTTATATATCCATGGATGACATAATAATATGCTTTTAAATAAAAGTGGTTTTAAGACTTATAATGTAAATTATTAATAGTGTGCCTTCACCTTATTTTCATTTGGTTTGTGATGAAACTATGTTTATTTTACCACTCTTTATTTTTTCAGCTATTTTTGAACTAATAAAATTCTAAATAACAACTGTCAAACTTGTATAATATAAGTGTTTTGGGTTTTGACAAAAATGAACTAAAATGAATCTATTTAAATTGTAGAAAAAATAAAATTTAGGAAAACAAATTCATAGGATTCCGACTAGAAACCAAAAAAGTAAAAACATCACTGTCTTTGTTAGGCAGAATGCACATATATGGAAGCGCGCTTCCGTATATGCACAGGCTTCCGTATATGCCCATTTACGGAATCCAAAATGTGCATATACAGAAGAGAGCTTCCATATATGCACATTTTGGCCTTCGTATATGCGCATATACGGAAGCTTGCTTCCATTTATGCGCATTCTGCCTTCCGTATATGCGCATTCTGCCTTCCGTATATGCGCATTTTGGATTTCGTAAATGCGCATATACGGAGGGCAGAATGCACATATACTAGCTTCCGTATATGCGCATATACAGAAGCGCGCTTTCATTTATGTGCCTTCTACCTTTCGTATATGTGCATTTTGGATTCCCTAAATGCGCATATACGGAAGGTATAATGCGCATAAACGGAAGCAAGCTTCCGTATATGCGCATTTTTGGCTTCCGTATATGCACATATATAGAAGCCAAAATGCAGATATATGGAAGAGAGCTTCCATATATGTGCATTTTGGATTCCGTAAATGCGCATATACGGAAGACAGAATGCACATATATGGAAGCGCGCTTCCGTATATGCACAGCCTTCTGTATATGTGCATTTACGAAATCCAAAATGTGCATATACGGAAGAGAGCTTCCGTATATGCGCATTTTGGCCTCCAGATATGTGCATATATGGAAGCTTGCTTCTGTTTATGTGCATTCTTCCTTCCGTATATGCGCATTTTGGATTTCTTAAAAGCGCATATACGGAGGGAAGAATGCACATATACGAGCTTCCGTATATGCGTATATACAGAAGCTTGCTTCCGTTTATGCGCATTCTGCCCTCTGTATATGCGCATTTTGGATTTCGTAAATGCTCATATACGGAGGGCAGAATGCACATATACGAGCTTCCATATATGCGCATATACGAAAGCTCGCTTCTGTTTATGCGCATTCTGACCTCCATATATGCGCATTTTGGATTTCATAAATGCGCATATATGGAGGGCAGAATGCACATATACGAGCTTCCGTATATGCGCATATCGGAAGCTCACTTCCGTTTATGCACATTTTGCCTTCCGTATATGCACATTTTGGATTTCGTAAATGCACATATACGAAGGGCAGAATGCACATATATGAGCTTCCGTATATATGCATATACGGAAACGCGCTTCCATTTATGCGCATTCTTCTTTTTGTATATGTGCATTTTGGATTCCGTAAATGCGCATATATGGAAGGCAGAATGCGCATAAACAGAAGCAAGCTTCTATATATGTGTATTTTAGGCTTCCGTATATGTGCATATATGGAAACCAAAATGCGGATATACAGAAGCCAAAATGCGCATATACGAAAAGCCAACACGCGCTTTTGCATATGCGCATATACGGAAGTTTCGCATATGCGCATATACGGAAGCCAAAATGCGCATATACAAAAAGCCAACATGCGCATATATATGGAATCGCTCTTTCATATATATGCATTTTTGCTTCTGTATATGCACATATATGGAAGCCAAAATGCGCATATACGGAAGCGATCTTCTGTATATGCACATTTACGAAATCCAAAATGCACATATACAGAAGCTCTCTTTTGTATATCCGCATTTTGGCTTCCGTATATGCGCATATACGAAAGCCTACAATGCGCATATACGGAAGCTCGTTTCCATTTATGCGCATTCTGCCTTCCGTATATGCGCATTTTGGATTTCGTAAATGCGCATATACGGAGGGAAGAATGCACTAATACGAGCTTCCGTATATGCGCATTTTGGATTTTGTAAATGCGCATATACGGAGAGCAGAATGCACATATACGAGCTTTCGTTTATGCGCATGCTGCCTTCCGTATATGCGCATTTTGGATTTCGTAAATGCACATATACGGAGAGCAGAATGCACATATATGAGCTTCCGTATATGCACATATACGGAAACTCGCTTCCGTTTATGCGCATTCTTCCTTCCGTATATGCGCATTTTGGATTTCGTAAATGCACATATATGAAGGGCAAAATGCACATATACGAGCTTTCGTATATACGCATATAAGGAAACACACTTCCGTTTATGTGCATTCTTCCTTTTGTATATGTGCATTTTGGATTCCGTAAATGCGCATATACGAACGGTAGAATGCGTATAAACGGAAGCGAGCTTCCGTATATGTGCATTTTAGGCTTCCGTATATGCGCAAATACGGAAGCCAAAATGTGGATATACAGAAGCCAAAATGCGCATATACGAAAATCCAACACGCGCTTCTGCATATGTGCATATACGGAAGTTCCGCATATGCGCATATATGGAAGCCAAAATGCACATATACGAAAAGCCAACACGCGCATATATATGGAAGCTCTCTTTCGTATATATGCATTTTTGCTTCTATATATGCACATATATGGAAACCAAAATGCGCATATACAGAAGCGATCTTCTGTATATGTGCATTTACGGAATCCAAAATGCACATATACAGAAGCTCTCTTCTGTATATCCGCATTTTGGCTTCCGTAAATGCGCATATACGGAAGCCAACATGTGTAGATACGAAAGAGAGCTTCCATATATATGCCCGTGTTGGCTTTCCATATATGCACATTTTGGAAGCCAAAATGCGCATATATGGAAGAGAGCTTCCGTATATGCACATTTTTGGCTTCCATAAATGCGCATATACGGAAGGCAGAATGCGCATATACAGAAGATCGATTTCGTGCTTCCGTATATGTGCATGTTCGCTTCTGTATACATGCATATACGGAAGCCAAAATGTGCATATACGAAAGTTATCTTCTGTATATGTGCATATACGGAAGCTAAAATGCGCATATACGAAAGTTATCTTCCGTATATGTGCATATACGTAAGCCAAATGTTTTATTTTGAATCATTGCAAATGTTTCAATCCACAAAGTATATAAAAGGCATAAAGATAATACATCTCCACAAAGTTTGCAACAAACAATAGTTCATGAGCATTCAACACATCCATTACGACGATAAGTAAGAGAATTAATTCAAGTATTGAAACCCATTTTATTGAGAATATCATGGCCTTTATTACATATATTTCCCTCATGGTCTTCATACTCGTATATTAAGATTGTCCTCGCTTCCTGTATAGAGACAAAAAAAACCATCGAATTTAGAATACATAGATATTAAATAATGTATAAACATGCATCATTACACTATGTAATACATATATTAACCATTAATATAGTGAAAAAATAAACAATGTTTAAAACTAAGAATTTTAATTTGGAATTATTGCATGGTTTTAGTAAATAGAAGACATAATAGAAATTCAAAAAGGCATCACTATAATTTTTACCAAATGCTTTAAAGTTATTTACCCTTGAGGATAACTCATAAGTTCAAGTCTGGAATTAATTGGATTGTTTGTATATTTGAACTGGTTGGCATGTCTGGATCATCAATATGTTTGGATGCCTCACCTGTAACAATATAAAATTCACCATCATATACAATATGATTGCATTGAAGATAAGTATGTTTCACATATAATGTGATAAAATAATTGTGTTTTATTAGGAATCATCGATCTACCTGTATGTGGAAGCATAAAGTTACTCTCGACAATATTATCATTAAATAAATGGACCCGACAGCTTTGAACATTTGATGGCACTCTTGGTATGCATTGGCTATGATGTTATTCATTACATATGCCTACTCCAAATTAGTGGGAATGATGGATGATAAACCCCTCAAATACTCTTGAGTTGATGAAATGGCAGATTTCATTTCATCATCCTCAAGTAAGGCACTATCTGTTCTTACAATGGTTGAATCAACGTGATGTGAGGAATTCTCTGCATCATCAGTGTTTGTTTCATTATGGAGAAAATGATCGGGAGGAGAATTGAAGCACGATTAAAGTTGTATTTCAAATTCTGGGCTCATTATAGTTGTTTCATTTAAATCAAATAAATTTATATGCCTTTCGATAATAGAATTTGGGACATTTGGCATTATATTATCCCCCAAAAATAGTGTTACTCACTAACATTGCAACTTTTAAAACATGTTTACAGACATTTCCATTTAAGGCCCAATAGCAATTACAAAAGTGTAGAGTTGACCTTTTATATATGAAATTATACCAAGTATCACGAGTATCCTTATTCCGGCTACGAACCCAATATTCATTGTTATTTTTATCATCAACCACACAATCTTCATTTGGAATTTGGTTTGCTCTGCACTTGGATGCATTCAATTGTTTCTCAGGTTTTCTAGGTCGCACAAACCCAGCTTCTTTTAAATGTTGCATATGGATGTAATATTGTTCAACCATTGTCAACAACACATACATTAACCAATCAACCCATCTATGGCATGCATTGTTCTTCTCACTTAGGTACCTTTGTTTTATATGCCCATGGTAAGATTCAATATCATTATTGGTGTCTTGATTGGAATGTGGAAAATTTCGATATGCTTTTGCCCACATATCTAGAAAAAAACATAAACATTAGGTATGAAGTAATAACTACAATTATGAAATTAAATAATATAGTCATAAAAATCAATAATGAAAAAACTTACATATTTTATTGTTGGCTAACCAAGTGGTTGGAAAATATTCTATAAACTTTTTATGTTCACTGAATTTACCAAGGAACCTTGCAACTGCCTATTGAACAGATCCATCATCCTGACATGAGTGCATGATTTCTCCTAAAGCACGAAAAATATGGATTTTGTTTTCTCTTCCTTTGACTTTATTTCCAACATTCTTCAACCATGCTCGACGGACATGCCATACACATAATAAGATTGTACAATTGGTGCAAGTCCTGAAAAAATGTACAACATTAAATAGAATATACCTAAACATCTATGTTTCATATCTCTTATAAAACGAATGGACACATCACCTTAATGCCTCAATTTCAGCTGCAGCATCATCTGTGATGAAAGCTTGGACATGCCGATCTGGGCATTCTTTTATTCCGGTTGCAAATAATGACGACATCCATTTACAAATATCATTTGTAGTGTTGTGTGATGAAATCACCCAAGCTATTGGAAATCCATTGCGATGCTCATCGAAAACCATTAAAGTATAAAGTTGATACTACGTTATGAACAGTACATAGTCATAAGTATATAAGATGCAAACATTGAAATGAATAGGAATTATGAGAAACATGTACTCACCCCATACTTGTTTGTACTAAATGCGGAGTCCATTGAAATTATGTTGTTGTGTGAATGTTTTACCATCATCGAGCGCATCCGCCTTGTTTGTATGCCTATGGTAAAAGGGATGTTTTGATTAACATCTTGTTTTTGGTAGAAAAAAAATCTTTTAGGGCACTCATTGAACCAACATTCCACACTCCTTGGATCATTTTCATCCTTCACGTACTCTAGCCTTTTCATATCATTGTAAATGTTTAATATATCATGTCTTGTCATAAATTCATCTCAGGATATTCCTGTGAACAACTCACCAGATCCTCGATTCACATCAGAGATGAGTTTGTCCCATATCATTGTAACATTGAAACCCTTTTGAATCAAATCTTGGACACTTGTTCGTATATCCTTGGATAAATGTGGTGCATATTTGAATTTTTGGGGCCTATTGATTGCATTGTTTACATGACATACACCATTGGATTTATCATTATGTGTACGCATGGTATATATTATAACAGCATCATCTGGTCTAAGCTGAAGTTGTCGCACAATGAAGTGACATTGGCAACCAACTTAATACTTCACAATGAAAACGTTTATTCTCTGCTTGTTCTGGCACTTTCATAGTAATGGTATGTGTGGATTACGGACCATATGCACACCAATAACTATATATGAAAAATTTTCAACAAATTAGATAAAAATATTTATGCATGTTTAGCAGTGAACTATTAAACAAAATTATATAAATATATAGAAACTCACATAGTATACTCTAGATATGTCCCAAAGTAAGTCTTTTTGATATCCTCCACTTTTTTACTTCGTCTACTGTTTACAATAAATTGAGTAGGTGTGCCTTCATTCAATTTCTCCCCACTTATAAAGTCCTCAAGTCGACAATAAGGAATAATAGCGACTTGGTCTCCCTAAACTTCTGTCCAAATCAATTCTTCTGCTAAAAGCTCCATCAACTCCTCTGGGTCTTGGACCTCCAACTCATTTATAGTCTCCCACTTCCCCATTCTTCAAATACCTATACAAATAACATTAAAAATAATTTGGATTAAAAATTATAATTTTGTTGGATGTATATTTCAAAGTTCTCATTAATCGTCTCCTACTTATTCATTCTTTAAATCCCTATAAAAATTGCATTGAAAATAATTTGGTTTGAGTAAGTATTATAATCTTGTTCATAGGTGATAAAATCTTATTATGATGTTACACTTGAATCTCAACAATCATGGATGATTATTCATGGGTTGGAAGAAGATTTATTTTGCCTTAAATGTATATAAGAGAAACATTTCTAAATGGGGATCTTAACAAAGAAGTTGATATAAAAGGACCTTAAAGTTTTGTTCTAAAAAAAAGAGAAAATAGTGTGTAAACTCAAAAAGGTTATATATAACCTAAAAAAATAGCTAAAACATGATGTCTAATATATATGAACATTTCAAAAGTATATGATTCAACTATATATATATATATATATATATATATGATTCAACTATATGAACATAAGCTTATATATATATATAAACTCAAATTTTATATTATATTTAATTTAAATATGTATAACATTGTATGTTTATTTAATTCTTTTGAGATATGAGTTTAAAGAAAAGTTAAATGACTAGATACTAACCATATGCATTTTAATGTAAACATAACAATTATGGATTAGTTATAATTGTAATTCTAATGTCATAAAGTTTATAAAACATTTAAACAATATTTTTTAACTACAAGTACAAGTCATAAGGTGGAGACAAAGTAAACATAACAATTAGGGATTAGTTATAATTGTAATTCTAATGTCATAAAGTTTATAAAACATTTACACAATATTTTTTAACTACAAGTACAAGTCATAAGGTGGATACAACATTTTAATCCAAATATAATTAATAAGGTGGATATGGTTAAGTTCAAAATATGGAAATCATATATTTAATATAGTTAAATATTTCAAAAGTATAGGATTCAACTAAGTTTTATATATATAACTCAACATTTAAATTATATTTAATTTTAATATGTATAACATTGTACATTTATTGAATTTTCATTAAAATAAGGGCTTAATAAAAAGTCAAATCATTTAATGTTAATTGTATACATTTTAATGTAACAATACCATTTTTAGATTAGTTATTATTCTAATTAAAAATTGAGGAAGTTGATAAAACATTTAAAAATATATATATTTAACTATACAAGTACAAGTAATAAGGTGGATAACATTTTAAGTACAAGTATAATTTAAAAAATGGATAAAGGGTTATAAATATTTTTTAAACATTCAAGATTCAATTTGTTAAATGATATAAATAAAAAATATATATGGTATTTCAAAAGTATAAGATTCAACTATATATACAGATTTTAGGACTCAACAAAATATATATATATATATATTTAATTTGAATATGTTTAATATTGTACATTTATTTAATTTTGATTAAAATACAAACTTAATGAAAAGCTAAATGACTAAATATTAACCATATTCATTATAATGTAAAAACCACATTTTTGGATTACTTAAAATTCCAATTAAAAACATGTTGAAGTTTAGAAAACATTTAAAAATATTTATTTAAGTAAGATCTATATAACATTTCAACTACAAATATAAGTAATAAGGTGGATAAATTGTTAGAACACTAAATATTCAATTGTTCAAATGATATACATAAAGATAAATGTTTGATTAGAGGTAGAATTTAAAGATATATACAATATAGATAACTAACATGATATGATATGGTTAAGTTAAAAATATGGAAACATTCATGGGCATCAATCAAGTTTTTACTTGAGCATCTATTTTTTATTTGTGGTTTTAATGCCATGAATTTTTTTTGCTCTATTTTTACACTCTTTGGTATTCTTTTCAACATGAGCTTTAAGACCATTTTGGGCTAATCGATGCTTTGGCTCATGTTTCATTGCATCCTCTATGTTGTCATATATTATACCAAAGCCTTTGGAGAATGGATCTTTTGTCTGAAAACTAGATATGAATATTGTTTACGTATCTGAAACATTGAATTTTCTTGCAAGTTCTTGTTTCAACTCTGGTCTCGACAAATTGCCCCTTCTAGGATGGATAACATGTATTTGGAATTGTCTTCTACGTAGATGGAGTTCATCCTGAAGGTGTCGAATGCAAACTGTATGGCTTGGTTCCACCATTGCTAATTTATTTGGTAAATTTCTATTTCAAAGGTCTTTATTCGTAATAACCTGGCAACCAAGGAAGGAACACATTAAGTTTATTTGCATAATGAATATTTTTTTTGAAAGATTAAAACTATTGCAAGAAACATACTGTATAACAATACGTATTTAAGAGTAAATATATTAAATGGAGAAAATATTGACAAATTTATTTGAAAATAGAAGACCAATCTAAAAGGGTTTGATTTCTAACAACTTTGAGTGATCTAAGAGGACTTACGAGCTATAAAATAATATGTACATTGGTTTATATGATTGCTAGCAAGTGCTCTGTTAAATGGGGTCATCGAAATGTCCATTGTCAGTCTACCATCCAACTTGGGGTGTGTAAGGGGGACTTCATAAGTCCACACAACCCTTACTCTTGACGTAAGATAACATTTCTCATCCATTATGTTAAATACTACTATTTTATGTTTTCACCAATCTAAGAAGAACACTAAAATAAAAAAATTCTAATTTTCATTTTGCTTTCACAAATATTCAAAAATGACAAGAAACATTCCATAGCTATAGATGGAACATAAACAAAAATCAATATACATGCATATAAACCTATATTTCTTGAAACAACAATATTAAAATAATAAAAGCACTATTTTTTTGGTAGTATATTAAATATTAGTCCTCAAATCTTACCTAATAACATTTGATTTTCCTAATAAACTTCTACTTCATTGATTTTACTTTTACGGAATGCTTTTAAACTTTATTGTTAATTTGAAAACACGTCTCCTTCTACATCTATGACCAACCAAACACAATGAAAAAATCTATGTTTACATCAAATCAAACATCATAAAAGTTATTACTTGTTTTAGCTTATACTTTTATTTCAATGACTTTTAAGAAAACAATTCAATACATCCCTTTTAATAATTAGTTACAAGCAATCAAATAAGCTATCTTAGTAAAGCAATTAATAAAATTATTCAACTTCATAAATCTATATCTATTTAAGTATAGCTTAATAAATCTGCATATGCATAAATCTATAGGGGTTATATTAGGCTCTAATTAGATTCAAATTTAAGATAAATCTATCAGGTTATATCAGGCTCTGTTCTTTTAGCATGTAGGCTCTGTTATGCACTGTTAGGTAGATAGAATGGATATGTAGGCTCTGTTATGCACTGTTAGGTTGATAGAATGGATATGTAGGCTCTGTTATGCACTGTTAGGTTGATAGAATGGATATGTAGGCTCTGTTCCTTCAGTCTGTAGACTCTGTTATGCACTGTTAGGTTGATAGAATGTGTTGATATACTGTCGAGACCGATTAATACAATGTGAAGACCCTTACTAGGTGTAACATTATTGTTGTTGGTCGTTGGTAAAGTAAGGGGATCAACCATATATTGATAGAATGATAAAATGTCGAAACAGTTCATGTGGAGACCCTACTAACAGCAATATCTTTCTCAGTAATTTCATTGTGCATAAAGTAAGGGTATCAACATTGTATTCATAGAATGACTCAACAATGACAAGTCCTTTGTAGCAGCAATATCATTGTAACTATTTGATAAAACTTGATTACCTAAATCAACTTCTGTTCGACTAGTAAGGTAAGTGGCTATTAAGGTAAGAGGATCATTAGGAGGTAGAGTTTCACACGTCCCATTTTAATCTTGGGTCATTAAGATTTTTGCATTTTTAATCTCGGGCCCTTGAGATGTTTTCCTTACATTCTAAGAACAAATTCATAAACATCCACTCTGAAGCCTGCTCACGAGAAATCTGACAGTGAAATCAAGGACGTATGACCAAAGTGGGGAAGTTTAACCATTTTCTCCTATTTTGGAATGAAATTGACAAATTCCTTCTGGACCTGCATGTATTTTCTCCCATTTTGGAATGAAATAGATAATTCCTTTTAGATCCTAAGGACAACAATAAATTGGGAAGACAAACTCTCAGTCAATAAAAAGACAAGCTAACCAATCAAAAAACCACTTTAAGTGTACTTCCAATTATAGGTTATAGTGAAACAAGCTATAGGTTATAGTGAAACAGTATACTCCGAGGTTACACTGAAATAGTTAGACCTGATATCATCCTCAATACTCCATAGTCCATAATCGAAAGCTCTATATTCCAGGATCAACAGACGGATTTAGTTTATCTGTTTTCCAATGAAAGCCGCCTGTTTCTCAAAGAAACTTATGGATACGTTAATTTGCATTTAAACATTAAAAAAATTGTTGTGCACATACATATTTCAGAAAATTATATAAAGACCTGTGAAAAAGCATTCCGGATGCCGCATTTAACCAGAATTACCTAATATCTTCAAGCATCCTGTGCAAGCTTTACAATAAAAATAGCCATTTCAACAAAATAATCACTGGGAATACTATCAAATTTCAATCCCTTTGCTTGCAGAGAAAACAGTTATAACGCAAAACATTGCAAATTTCATCATGCAAACTTAACAAGAACACATAATTTTGACTTAACATAACAGACCTATTTGAACTTGACATAAAAGAGCCATTTGAACAAAAGTCGCTCATAATTCTGTCAATTTCGATCCCTTTGCATGCAGAGATCAACAATAATGCAAAATATTTTAAATTTAATAAAAATAACTCAGATTTCAACTTCAATATCCATTTGAACAAAAATAACTCAGATTTCTGTCAAATTTCAATCCTATTGTATGCAGAGGTTGATAAATCCCTTCTTTCTTTAAGTATTTTTCAGTTCAATTTGGATAAGGTAAGATTAAAAAAGAACTGACTCGAAGCTTGCTTCTGCAACGTCTTCTGGTGTGGAATCCCCAGCGTCTTCTGCAACGTCTTCGTAGAGTAAGAGTAAGCAAGAGTATTGCGATTAGGGCATAGCACATCCAATTAATTGGTTGCATTGAAGGCTGCCCCACTCAGATATATGATCAGATTTGCAAAATCCGGCCATGAGGTTTCAGTAAGATATGAATTTATTGTTTGATTGTTGTTGTACTGGCCTGGATACGATCTGCATCTGCAAAAGCTGCCGTTGAAACGGTATTGGCATGGCCCGACACATTGTATGTGGTCGTATACATATGGAGAAGTCCTATACGGTATTAAGGGGCGGAGTATGGCGTTAGAACGGTGGGCATGGGCATGAAGGCGTATGGATGGAGCATCCACGAAACACCGGTTCCTATTTCTAATATTCAAACCTGTTAACCTTGATAAAAATTAACAACACATATAAGACAAAAATGAGCTACTCTTGGAAATAAGTTTTAGTCGTGCTAATCTATATTGTGGGGGTCTAAATATATGTTCTTAGAAGTTACCAATATTCAATATAACACATTGAAATATTCAACTTCTTCCCTAAAACTTTGTCTCGTCAGATAATGCAAACATTCCATAAGGTGTTATCTGTAATTGATTAATATGTCTTTTTCCTTTGAAGTTTTCGAACCGTTAACTCACTAAAGCATATGAAGCCATTCCTTCCAAACGGCACAATCATGATAGATTTCCGTTTGCTCCTCGATTTAGACGGTCGGATCTGCCCCTGTGAGGGTGACAGTAGACCAAGTCGGAGTCTCTGACGAAGTCTACACATATTCGAAAGTAAAAGTGGCGTGCAAGAAATTAAGTGTCAATTGCACCAGACATTGCCGAACTCAGAAAGGTAGCTTCCGCGTTGAAAATGTCTCCACGCGGTGGCGGTTGGTTATATATATACACAGCGATTCACAACTTTCATAGAAGTACTGCAGAGTCATCCGTCTACTCTTAATATAGTGCCGGCCATTTCCTTCTATTGTTTTTGTGAATTAGACTAATATTTTAGTTGCTACCTACATACATCAATCGTCATTCAAACAGAGAAAACAGAGCGGTGACCGAGATTCAGAACAATACAGAAATGGCAGTTGCAAGGCTTCTGTTGTTAGTCTCGGCCCTTATTTCACTAATTTTAAGCCTGCAAGGTGTTTATGGTATGCACAACGATGCAATTGATTTCATTATACCTTTGTAATTGCTTTGGTTAATGCTTTTCTGGTAAAACTCGTATTGGAATTAACAATATTTCGATTTATAGAGACCTTACTGTTGAATTGATTAACGGTCAGGTGGGTTAGTATGTGAGAAGCTGCCCATGGAGGATTGTGCGTATTCTGTGTCGTCTTCTGGAGCACGTTGTGTGCTTGAGAAGTCCATCTTGAGGAATGGCAATGTGAAGTATCAATGTCAGGTGGGTTAAATTGTTTAAATCATTCTCCATTAATCTATTTTAAGCCAACTTTACTCTTGATTGATTGGATAAATTATGATATGCAGACATCGGACGTTATAGCGACGAGTAAGTATGAATTGATAGAAACAAAAGAATGTATGAAGACGTGTGGGGTGGAGACGATGACATTTGGGATGTCTACCGACAGTCTAGCGGAACGTGGTTTCACAAAGAAGTTATGCTCTCCCCGTTGCTACGACAACTGCCCCAACATCATTGACCTCTATTTCAGTCTTGCTGCAGAGGAAGGTACGAATTATTGCTCATCATTGTCACAAACCCTATTTAATATAATATTGATATTATTATTCATGAATCATACCCCATATATTGCGGCAGGTGTAAAATTGTATACCCACTGAATATACTACACAATATATAATTGGTGGAATTGAACCTATGAATATGTACATGTCACTTTTATACATTTAGATAGCGAATTAGGGATTTATTTGTTTAATTATGATTTGTGAAGGTGTATACTTGCCCCGACTGTGCGAGGCTCACAGAAGCGGAAACCGGCGGATGATAAGCGAGGTGGTTATGTTATCTGCTGTTGCTCCTGCAACAATTGGTTTGGGAGACATAATAACAATCTCTCCCACCACGGCTCCATCTCCTGTTTCTTCATAGTTAAGTTTCCTGACGGAGATGGCTGTTTCGGCTACTTACTCTCTGGATTACAGGTGCCATCAAGAACGACCGACCTATATCTCAATCCATTCGTCCACACTACGACGAAGATTTCACATAATTTTCCGTTCTTTTGAAATTTGTCAGTTTGTGATTTATTTTTATCATAAGGGTTAAGGGTTATTTGAAGGGACTTTATGATTTGTTTACATAAAATTGCTAACGGAAGCTCCTATGCTTATGCTTATCCTGTGTCATTGTTTTCATACCAGGTGTCATTGTTTTCATACCAGTTTTTATGCTTATCCTGTGTCATTGTTTTCATGCCAGGTGTCATTGTTTTCATACCAGTTTTTATGCTTATCCTGTAACGGAAGCTCCTATGCTACATAGAGTATTGGCCACAAAATATTTTATCTAATATGATTTTTTGTGGGAATTTTATTTAATTATCAAGTTTTGAGTTTTAGGTGTTCGGAGGATTTTTGAGGATGATAGATAATTTTACTATAAAAATTGAGACTGAAACAGAGTTATATTTTGATTTTGCCAAATAAAACAAATGGAATCAAAATAGTAAAATTTTGACACATCTTTTCCAATTTCAATATTCGAAATGAATCATTTTATCAATAATTTATGCATAATAAACAATGATCATAACTCCAAATAGATAATTTTATGCATAATAAACCATAGTCATCTAAACATGTTTGTTCTAACACAAATTTGGCTCATTTAAAATCTCAAATCTCAATAATTAATGAAAGAGCTTGCAACGGCCATGCCCGACTCCATGGATCTAGAAAACCTGATATCAAAGATTAGATCTTCAATAGAGTTGGAGCCATTGATCTGTTGTCCACATGATTGGACGAACCATATTTACATTAAAATAGGGAGTTTGGTCTCATTGTCCATCATTTTTCTCAAATGGTCCACATTAACAGTTTAGATTCGGTTGAGGAACTAAAAAACCTCCTTGAGTCGTCAATCCCATTTCATCCACGAACGGCATGCATTTCAGGATTCCTTTTTGGGTTTTGCGAACCAAACCTCCTTCATCTGATTTTCATCTTACGATCGGATGCCTGAGCTTGAGTCGAGGCCCGAGTGTTATCCATCATGGATGCCGCGTCCATTTAAATTTGTTATATGTTAATTAATTGATGGTTTAAGGAGCTTATACATATAATCTAGATAATTTTGTGTTTCTACATCAAACTGAGGAGGCGTGGCACTATACTAATAGTAGTAGTCTTCTTCTCTATTTGATTAAAGCCATCAAAATTCCAGAAAAAATTTATTAAATGGCATTTTACCTGTATTGTGGTTGGTTATAAAGGTAAACTAAAGAGGGCAAAGAATACCTTTCACTTTTTTTTCATCGTAATCTCTCAACTACTTTTCTACGCCTCCTTGGCATCACACAATATTGCTATCCTTTCGTGAATCCTTCCTCCTCAAACGTTTTATGCCTCTTCCTTTAACTTTGATTAATTTATGTTAAAGATTAACATAAATTAACACAAGTATTTATAGGACTACATAACAACAAAATCATGGGTCAATACCATGGGTCAAAGAATACCATGGGTCACTAATTCTAGGGAAGGTGACCAAATCAACTAATCAATTAATTAATGGACTATTAACTATAATGGACCATTGAGATTACAATTCTTAACACACCCACTTAATCTCAAATGGGACAATATTATCAGCACTATCAATGCAAAATAATGTATGTTGGTCTATGTCCTAGCTAGGCTTACATTTCATTTAAAAATTTCATTTTTATTTTCTTCCTTGATGTGTACTTGGACTACTTCTTCTTTGTCTTCTGGATCTTGACACTAAGTAGATGTTCTTCAAGTACCTCTTTAGCTTTTGGAACATACTGCAAGCCGGCTTCTTTTGTTTCAACATGGTTTTTCTTGCTATCTATTTTACCTGCATACTGAAATTTTTTGTTATAAAAAATATGAATAGATTTAAGCTCTTCTTGGAGAGAATTCACATCTTTGTGTTCATCATCGATGACAACTATTTTATTATTAACTTTATCATTTTGTACCCACTATGCATCCTTCACCGCTTCTTACAAAAATGTGGGATGACAAGGAAACAGAGCATATTGAAGTTGCTCATCTATTATGGGAGTCTGTTAAAATATCCCCCTCAAGCTTTATGTTTTCTGGTTCTTGTCTGTTGGTGGTTCTTGCAACTTCTATGATGCTATCAAATGTCTCTTTCTCAGAGAGACTATCACTCACATCACTGAGTACTGCTACATTGACAGGTTTGTTTTCAGTGTCAAACATAATTGGATCAATATTTGCTGCCTCATAAACACGGTCTTTTGGACTATCTTCATCTTCACTAAACACTTCTTTCGATGTATCCCATGATTTTTCTGGAGTATAAGCTTCTGCAATGTAATGAAAAAAGGAATAATCTATATTGTGTTGTATGAGACTTAAGGAAACAACTTTCCTTTTATCTTTTGGAACTCTGTCAAATCCTTAAATGTTTTTGGATGAATCACCCCTCTTCAATTACAAATTGCCACAAATTTTGCAACGTTAACAAATTACTTAGTTATAATGCCCATAGATCATAATTATCTCCATCAAATGTTGAATATAATCCTTCTCATGTTAACATATTTCTTACCTCTTCACACTCTTGTAGCCGTGCTTGTTTAAATAATTTTGAAGAATTAACAACTTAATCAAATTCATTGAAGAATCTACGACCATCCCGATCCTACCATGCTATAAATACCATGTGTGCCCTCTAATAAATCATTGTTTATTCTGTCCCTCATGAATCTTAATTTGAGAGTTGTCATGGGCATTCATGCATGCGACACTCAATCTGGGCCATTCGCTCGCATATTGAATGAGATACTTAATCTCTACCATTTGTTAGTGCATCCATACTTCTCGGCACACCTCCAATGGAATGGTCCCCATGAGCGGTTCTCATTTAATGAGAACTTAACCCCGCAAACGACTGCGATTACATCCCATCACACTTAACTTTTCCTTTGTTGGCAGCAAATATACGATCTATTGTACGCACATGCGAACAACGTAGATTTAACCCATTGGTTCTTACAGATCCACTCCGATGGGTTTCTCCTGCATCCACCTCTCCGTCATGCTTAGGTAATTTTCTACAATTCAACACTACATTCACATAATCCTTTTTTGGGGTTTGAATGCCATAGCTCAAACCAATAATGAAATGCCCATTCCATTTTCGCTCTAACCATCTTTTCTCGCACTACAACTTTAAATATTGTTTTCATCCTCAACTAACTTATCATCTACTCTATCTCCATACCTTTGACTTTAAATATTGTTTTCTTCGTCAACTAACACATCATCTACTATATATCCATACTTTGGAACAAATTCTCTTATGCTTACACTCGTTTGCAATCTCAACATCCTAGCGCATTCAATTTTCTCTTCATCTTCACTACATATATATCCATGGCCACTACCTTTATCTTGATCATCATCCTTTGCACCATCAATTTTGAAATATGCACATGCACACTTAAATAAATAAATATATTATTAGGAAGAGAGTAGGAAGGTTTTTATTCTCTTTAGTTTCAATAACTTCCTTATAAACATTTAGAGTTGACTGCTCATCCTCATCCCTGCTTGCTACTACAACTATGGTTGCTTGAACACATGTTCTCTTTCCATGCCAACCCCATTTATAGTTTCTCCATCCACTTCTCCATTCCCCAAAACTACACAATCTATCATTGGCACAAATTCCATTGCTTGCATGTTAGATGCAAGTCCTTTTCCATCATACTGTAGGTTCTATATTGTAAAGATCTTCAAATCACCTTCACCTTCACTTTCACCCTCATACTCAACTTTATATTTCTTTGTCATAGTATAGGTACCCTATTTTATGGCAATTTCATCATCAAGACATTCTTTATCTATTTTTGCAAGTCTTATAACTTGCATCTCTTTATCATCTTAATCTTACTCTGCTCCCATGTATTCTAACTGTGGCCCATGCTCTTTAACATCTTCTCGGTATCCTCTTTCGCTTTAACTTCACATCCACAATATCTACATAACTTCCTTCCATACTTGTATATATATGGTCAACCAATTCACTAGTTGAAGCACAAGGCTCTAAGAAATATTTTTTAATAAAATCCTCTTAATCTTTTCTAACAACCTCAATGGTTGTTTCCCTTTCTACTTCTCCTATGGCAGTAATATCTTCATCCCCTTTAGTTTATTCTTATTTATAACTTGGATTATAAAGACATTCTTAAATGGAAATCGACTCATACTCCCATTTACTAGAATTTTCTTGTCTTATACAGTCTCTTCCTAGTATTTCCTCCATGGAATTTCTTTAATAATTTCTCTCCTCTTCTAAGATCCTCATGACTATGTCTTCTTTTCAGAATTTGTCATTTTTCATGCAATCTCAATCTACTTTCATATGTTCTCTATCATCAACGTCATTCACTAGTGATGTACATTCATCCCTGTTATCTACCTTAGCATCCTTTTATGATCTACAATAGGAATGATGATGTCTCCTCCCATCTTATTGTGGTTAATGTTTATAAATTCTTCAATTACCCTTAACTCTTCATCTGCAATTCTAGATTTAGGCACAAATTCTTCATCTAATTCACTTATTTCTGATATATTAATGAGACTACTCTATTTACTTTCCTTTGCAACATCATATTCAAGATTCTACTCAACGCAACTTAAATCTGGAATGAATTTCAAAAAATGATTCTCAACTTCACTTTTTCCCATCCATTTGCATAAACATTAACCTCCTTCAACTTATAATTATTTTTCAAAACATCTTTAATTTCTTCTACAATGTTTACAACACTTCCTTTCTCTTCACTAGCAACATTATCAACGTCGATTTCTTCTTTTAAGTTGTTCCTTCACAATCACAACCAAACAAATTATTAATATAATCAAATCTCCTCTATCTCTCGTGTTCCAATTCCTTCCCCTTCTCAGGTTCACAACTTATACTTTCATCATCATCATCCTTTTCTTCCTTAATTCCTATCAAGTACTTATAGGCTCTCTTCCCTATCTTCAAATCATCAACACCATCACTATAACATAATATACTTAGTGTTCCCCTCTTCATTTCTCTGGATACTCTGCCCACTCTTTATTGGATATCTATGTCCACTTCTTTCTGCAGAGGAACTTGCTGATCCTTTTACTAATAATATTTTTTGATTTGATACCATTCCATATATACTCCTATTAGTTCAACAACTTCCACTATATCCTTACCTTCATCAATGCACTTGAATTCACTTTCAATCTCTAGTCTCCTCCAAGGGAAATTTGCAACATTTCTCCCTTTTTTATCTAGTTTATTGCAGGCAATATGGTTGCTGTTTGTGCTCAGATTTTGATGACTGTCTATTTTTGGATGATCCCCTTCACATTCATATTCACTATATTGATATTTGAATTCATCATATTCCTCATCCTCTATGGGATATTCTTCCACCATTTTCTTCTTATCATCATGCACATCACATCCCTTAATATGAGATGACATATATATTTATTCCAACACCCCCAATTGCTTCATAATTTTCTCATTGATCAGCATAACCTCATCCATTGTGAGGAGTCTTCTCTTTTGTACTAATCCCTTCATCAACTTATCATGGCAAAACGGATTCTTTATCCCTTTTTCTATTCTCGAAGGTTCCAAGTTAGCCACTATTTTCCTCTATCTATCTTACATATCTACTGAGGCTAGTACCTCATATGACCTATTTGTGTTCAAGCTTACAACCTTCACCTACCTATTGTATCCCATATCTATAATTAAACCTTCAAACCCCAAATGGTTATCTTCTTCCACTAGATAACCATAGCCAAGAAGTCACTATTCTATCTATCCCAACAACTACGAGTCTCCCCTCTACCTTCCAAATATTCAAATATGCAATGGTTTTCCTTCTGTTCCACTAGAAAACTCTACCCAACCTCAATGGTGGAGCTTCCCCCAATTCATCAACAACACCTACCCAACCGTGGATGGAATTTTCTTCTTCACTTGTTTACTTGTAACTCTAATAAACACCTCAATGTTAGAGCTACAATCTTCACCTCTCTTACAACTCTAATGACAACCTTAGTTGTGGAGTTGAAACTTATTTCTAGAGTGTATTGCAACTCTATCAACAAACTCACTTGTGAAGATGCAACTTCCTTCAATAGGATTCCACCTATTATCCAAGATATTATTGCTCTGATAGAAAAAATGACATAGTGCATTTCCCTAACAAGAAAACCACCTACATGACTCCCCTCTTCACATACAAAAATCACAACACAAGGACACTATGGTTCCTATAACTATCTCTCACACAACAACTCACAATCACACAATTCAATAGGGTTCAATAAATAAACCTTCTACACAACAATTAAACACCATAGTTAGACACATAAGTCTTATATCAAAATAATAGGCTCAATAAGCCTTTTCATTGACTCAAATAAAATTTACATCAATTATAGTTATCGACCTCAAAGGGTATTCTTTATCACTCAAAATCATAACTTACAAATGGGAACTCTAGACCCTTCAATTCCTTATCTTTAAATATCTATCCTACTAGTCTAAGTCCAATCTAGGCATTAAAATTCTCTTTCTCAGTAAATCCTGGAAATCATCCTCTTACCTTTCCATTTGCTGCAAATTCTTCACTTATCATGTGCAATTTCCTTCTCTATTAATTATGTACCTTATTCTCAAATGGGGTCTTACTCTATCTTCCTCTACATAGTATACTCTATTTCCCTCTTTCTTACAGGGTTTTCTCTCTCCTTCTAGTCCACTATCTACAACCTATCCTCGGATCTTCTTTGTAGACTATGATTTTCTATCTTATTTATCTTATATGTGCTTATTCTTGGTTTTGTCGTATTTCTCTCTATGTCCCTACATAGGATTATTTTCTTTTTTTCCCTCAAATAATTTCTACAACTTCCTTCATTTATGTACCTCCTTGGCTTAGCACCCTATTCCTCTCCTTGTTTAAATCCTTGCTAGAAATTTTCATGCTTCCTACTCAACCTTCGATTAATTTAATGAAATTCATTGAATATTATAAGGACTTACAATTAAATCAAGCCATGGGACTATGGAAAATTACCACTCCAATCCTATTGTATATACCACCCATTGTGAATCCTAATATGATAGTCGGTCCTAGTCGTTCATGCATGCAATGTTCAATCTTGGTCAATTTTGCACATAATGAATGGGATACTTAATCTCCACCATACATGCATACATACTTCTTAACCCATTTCCCCATGGATTGGACCTTGCGAAGAGTTTTGATTTAACCAAAACTTAACCCCACAAATGGTTGTGATTACATCACATCTCCCTTAATGTTTTCTTTGATGGAACTAGATATTTGATATATCGTTCACACATGAAAACTAAGAGTTTGTGTGTGTGTGTGTGTGTGTGTGTGTGTGTGTGTGTGTGTGTGTGTGTGTGTGAGAGAGAGAGAGAGAGAGA
>LPNX010367417.1:68702-103524 GCA_001517045.1 Pseudotsuga menziesii
GAAATGGAAAGAGAAAGCGGGGGGAGGTAGGGAGGGTAAGAAAGAGACAAAGGTAGAGAAAGAGAGAGGAGTGTCATCGAGGGAACAAGTGAGCAAGGTAGGTAGAATGGAGACGGAGGTATAAAGAAGAGAGAGGGAGAGGTAGAGGTAAAGAGAGGGATATATAGAGAGAGAAGGTTAAGAGAGAGAGGTGTAGAGTGATAAATCTAGTAGAGATGAATAAAGAGAGAGGGATAGATAGAGGAAGAGAGGAAAGGAGAGAAAGACAATGAGAGTCAGTGAGGGAGAGAAAACTGTACAGAGAGGGTGATAGAGTAGGGAAAAAGAGAATGTAGAAGATATGGAGAGAGAGAGGTGGGATTAGGGGGAGGAGAGAATGTAAGGAGAGAAAGATAATTGAAGAGAGAGAGAGAGAGAGAGAGAGAGAGAGAGATAATTAGGGGGTAGAAAGAGAGACATAGAGGGTGAAGGGGATAGGGGAAGATGGAGGATGAGATAGAGGGATTAAGGTTACGAGAGATAGGGAGAGGGAGTGGAGAACATAGAGGTAGAGATTAAAAGGGGGGATAGAATGAGAGAGTGGCTATCGTAGAGAGAGTGGGAGAGGGAGATGAGTATATGTAGAGAGGAGAGATAGTTGGAGAGAGAATGTTTAGATTTTAGAGCTGGAAGTGGGGGAAGAAAGAGGAAGAGAGAGAAGGATCGCGGGAGAGATCATGAGATCTAATGAAGGTGGTAGAGAGAGAGAGAGAGGTAGTGAAAGGGAGAGGCAGGAAGAAAGAAAATGGATATAGAGAAGGATGCAGAGAGTGAGAGGGAGGAAATGACATATGTAGAGAGAAACAAATAGGGTGGGATAGATATTTGAAGAGAAAGAGAGAGAGTTATATCTGGGTTATTGTGGGAGATAGAAGGTTTAGAGAGAGAGGTTGAGATTGGGAGGGAGATAGTGATGGAGGAAGAGAGAAACAAAGAGGGTGGAAGAGACAGTGGAAGATATGAAAGAGAGAGAGAGAGAGAGAGAGAGGTATAGAGGGGGTATAGTGGGAGATAGAATGATTATAAAGAGAGAGGTGGACAATGGGTCAGAGAGAGAAACAAAGAGGAGGGAGAGATAGAGAAAGAGACAAATGGATAGAGAGAGAGAGAGAGAGAGAGAGAGAGAGAGGGAAGGAATAGAGATAGGGTTTTAAGATGAGGGATAAAGAGACCTAAAAATATGGAGAGAGAGAGAGAGAGAGAGAGAGAGAGAGAGAGAGAGAGAGAGAGAGAGAGGAAGAGGAAGGGAGGGAGAGATATGAGCAGGGGGATAGAGGGAAAAATATAGATAGAGAGAGAGGGATATATAATGATTGAGTATAAAGAGAGAGAGGGTGAACTCGATAAGGGAATATGATGGAGGAAGAGTTAAAGGGATAAAGGGAGTGAGGGATAGGGAGGAGAATATATGAGGAGAGAGAGAGTTGGAGAGTGATAGGGAGATAGATCTTGAGAGAGTGATAGATAGAGAGGGGTATAGGTAGAGAGAGGGGATAGCTGGAGAGAGAAGTTTTAGAGTTTATAGGTGGAAATGGGGGGAGATGGAGGGAAAGAGAGAGGTAGAAAAGGAGTGATAATCAGATCTATTGATGGTGGTAGTGAGATTCAGAGATGGAGTGTGAGAGAGAGAGAGGTAGGGAGAAAGAAGAGGGATATGGAGAAATATGTGAAGAGTGAGAAGGAGAGAGTGATGGAGGTGGAGAGAAACAAAGAGGGTGGGATAAATAGTGGAAGATGTGGAGAGAGAGAGAGAGAGAGAGAGAGAGAGAGAGAGAGAGAGAGAGAGAGAGGGTATATTGGGAGATAGAACATTTAGAAAGTGAGGTGGAGAGTGGGAGGGAAAGATTTATGGAATTAGATAGAAATAAAGAGGGTGGCAGAGTTAGTGGAAGAGATGAAGGGAGTGAGCGAGAGGACAGGGGGTAGAAGTAGAGAGAATAGTATGAGATAGAAGGTTTAGAGAGAGAGGTGGAGAGTGGAAGGGAGAGAGTGATGGAGGTAAAGAGACAGAAATAGGATGGAAATATATATAAATAGAGGAGTGTAGAGATAGAGTGACAGAGGGAAGGAGAGAGAATGAGAGAGAGAAATGTGTAGAAATGGGATCATAGAAGAGCAGGAAAGAGACATCAGATTATGGAGAAAGAGAGAGTGGAGGAAAGGATATATGGGAATATAGAGGGATAGAAACATGGGAATGATGTCTTAGAGTAAGTATCTATGAATCTAGGGTAAATAAAGATACCTTGAACTACCACACATGACCTAGCGAGGGTATAATTGTCCTAGGAGTGGGTATATGGGCACCATTATTAGGTTTTTAACAATAAAATGGATATTTATTTCCTTGGAATGGTTAGGAAAGGAATTGCACAATTTAGGACCAAATGGATGATTCTGGTCCCCTAGGACCCATTACAATGCATCAAACCACCATGCATTACCCACTTGGGATATTATTCACCTTTAAGGGGAATATTGACCAAATTACAAGGATTTGAATAATAGGTGTGGATATGGGGGTTCTCAACATTGTATAAGGGAGAATCTTCGGATGTAGGCCCCAAAGGAAGAGATAGGGCATCAATCTCTAAGAAAAATACCTTAAACCACCACACATGGCCTCCCAATGTTAAAAATAGCCTATGAGTGTGGATTCCAATGGCATTATGAAATTATTGATCATTAGGTATGGGTCTTGGGGTATTTGACATTATTAGGGGAGGAATACTAAGAGTTAGACCATAAAGTAAAGTTTAGTAAATATAGGGCTATGAATGATGACTTAAGCTACAAAATAGAATCTCCCAAGGGTTTCCTTGTATTTCAATTAGGTATATGGGATTCATTAGGAGATTATGAGAACTAGGGGTTTTGAAATGGTTAGTGATGTACTTTATTATATAAATTATGATTAAATTTCACAATTATATGAAGTAATATCCCTAGTGAAAACTCTAAGCATATGTGGTCATAAAGAACACCTAAAACCACCACATATAACACATAGAGTTTAGTATTTCTCTTCGATATAGATATTAGTTCCATTAGGAGGTTTTGTATATTGACTATGAGCCTTTAGGTCTTAGAAATGGGATATATTTGAAGGAGGAATCGTAAACATTATCCACTATAATAATTCTAAGGATTCAAGTTCAATAATCATGACCTAATCCACCACACATAACCTCTCAAGTATATCCTGATGTCCTTTGGGTGAGGATATTAACAATATTATAGGAATATAAACCCAAGAATGAAGCCTTGACATAAAACACATGACCTATTTAGGATATATTCTTTCCAAATCTAGACATTATTATAAATTTTCAAGCAAAATGTTTGGTCCATGGTACCCTCAACATGGTCAATGGAGGAAACATGGGAATTAGTCCCTAAAGAAGTATTGAATACATCCAAGGCCAATAATAATTCCTAGCCAACATTGTACATGATCTCTCAAGGTTATCCTAATGGTATCTTTGTCTCTAAGTGAGGTAATGGTCAACATTAGTATTTTTTGAATAGTAGGCTTGGGTGTCAAGAAATGAGTCATGGTTGATGGAGGAATATTAGGAATGCGGCTCATTAACTAGAATCAAGGGCTCAATATCCAAGAATGACACATTTAAACTACATAGATGATTTGTTAAAGGGATACTTGGAATTCAATAGGGGATATGGGAATCATCATTAATTTTGTAGCACTAGATATGGGTCTCAAGGTATTTCTCATGATCTATAGAGGAAAATGAGGCATTGGGTCCTAGAGGAATCATTTAGGCATCTAGATCCTAGAACAATCCATTAAACAACAACAATTAACCTTTTCATGGTATCTTTGGCTTATTACTAGGGATATTATCCCCATTTTGACTATGTTGGGGATAATTGTGTCTGAAGTTCATAGACATGGTCAATGGAGAAGGTTCAATATTTGGACCCTAAATAAATATTATAGGAATATGGGGCCATTAACAATTCCTTCAACCATCGTATATGAAATCCTAAGAGAATCCTTTGCTTTTAAGTCAGGATATGGGCATTATTAGCATTCATTTATCATTACAGTGGCACACTATTACTATTACATTGAACCATCACACATGATGTCCTTAGTGTTAACAAATAAAATATTTAAGAAAAACCACATGAGTTATTTGAAAAAATTCCATCTTGCAGATTCATTGGAGGAAAACGACCATCATTTTATGAAACTAAAAGATCTTTTTGTGAACAATGTAACTAGGTTCAGGCCTATGGTTTTACTTTCAATTATTTACCAATGTACAAACTAGGGAGTGTATTTTCCTAGGAATTTCATAGCATGACTCTGGGCATAAGTTGTTTGAAAAACTTCCATCTTAGTACATTTCCAGTGGGAAAAGAACCAATCATTTTAGAAAATGGAAAGAGTTTTTTGTGAACAATGTAACTAGCTTAAGGCCTATGGTTTTAGTTTCAAATATTGACTAATGTACATACTAGAGAATGCATTTTACTAGGAAGTTCATAGGTTCACTCTCAACATCACTTGTTTGAAAAAATGACCTCTTGGAAGATTCATTATGGGAAAACAAACCATCATTTTAGGAAACTGAAAGAAGTTTTTGTGAAAAATGTAACTAAATTTAGTCCTATGGATTTACTTTCAATTATTGACCAATGTACATATTGGGCATGCATTTTACTAAGTAGTTCATAGCTTGGGGATGTGGTGTTACTTTCATTTATTTACCAATTCACATATTAGAGTGTGCATTTTACTAGGAAATTCGTAGCTTAACTTTGGGCATAAGTTGTTTGACAAAATTCCATATTGGTAGATTCTTTGTGGGAAAACAACCCATCATTTTAGGTATCTGAAAGAGGTTTTTTTGAACAATTTAACTAGCTTCAAGCCTATGGTTTTACTTTCAATTATTGATCAATGTATAGATTGGGGCATGCATTTTACTATGTAGTTCATATTTTGAATCTAGAATAAATTGTTTGAAAAAATGCTAGCTTGGTCGATTCATTGTGGGAAAATGACCCATCAACTTGGGAAAATGAAAGAGGTTTTGTGAAAAATGTAACTAGATCCAGGATTGTGGTTTTAATTTCAATTATTGACCAATGTATAAACCGAGGCATGCATTCTACTAGGAAGTTCATTTCTTTACTCTAAGCATAAGTTGTTTGAAAATTTACAAATTGAAATTTTCATTGTGGGTAAATAACACATCATTTTAGGAAAATGGAAGAGGATCTTGTGAACAATGTAACTATCTTCACGACTATGGTTTTACTTTTAATTATTGAACCAATGTATGGAGTGGGGTGTGGATTTTTATAGGTAGTTCATATTTTGACTTTGGGAATAAGTTGTTTGCAAAACTGCCATCTTGGTAGATTCATTGCAGGCAAAGGAACCATCATTTTAGGAAACTAAAATCTAGGTTTTTGTGAACAATGTAACTAGCTTTGGGATTCTGGTTTTAGTTTCACTTATTAACCAACGTACAAACTAGGGCATTTATTTTACGAGGAAGTTCATTGTTTGATTATTAACCTAAGTTTTTTGAAAAAATACCATCTTGGCATATTCATCGTGGGAAAACAACCCATGATTTTAGGAAACTGAAAGAGGTTTTCGTAATCAATTTAACTAGATTAAGGCATGTGGTTTTACTTTCAATTATTTACCAATGTACATATTTGGGTGTGCATTTTACTTGGAAGCTCATAGCTTGACTTTGAGCATAAGTTTTCTTAAAAACCACCATCTTCGCGGATTCATTGTGAACAAATTAACCACCACTTTAGGAAACTAAAAGAGTATTGTTTAAACAAACTAGATAGCTTCAATCACATGGTTTTAATTTCCATTATTGACCAATGTATATACTGAGGCATGTATTTTTGTAGGTAGTTCATAACTTGAGCATGAGAATAATAATCTATTTGAAAAACTACCATCTTGACAAATTCATTGCAGGAAAATGAGGCCCATCATTTTAGGAAACTAAAAGAGGTTTTTGTAAACAATGTAACTAGCTTCAAGCATGTGGTTGTACTTTCAATTATTGACCAATGTACACACTAGGGTGTTCATTTTACTAGGCATTTCATATCTTACAATATAAACCAAAAAAGTAGACTAACAAATGATTAAAAATGTTTAGTATGACCTTACTCCTTGATCATGAGTGTAAGGAATGCAAATCACTTTTGGCACAAAGTTTTGATAGAATGGAACATGATTAAGGTGAGCATGTATCAACTTTAATACCCAAGTTATTTATTAGTATTTCTCTCATAGAACACATGGTCTCATCTTCCTTAACCATAGATGATTTAGAAGAATAAAACATAATTTTTCCATCAACAACATTCATCATAATCATTCATAAAAAAAATAAACAAACACTTAAATCTAGAAAGGTCATGAGATGTCATATTTGTCTCAAATGCACATTTTTACAAAATGGCACCACGTTCCCAATATACAAAATGGAATCTTTTGCCCAAAAATGGAATACTAATAATCTGGAACCTCCCCTAGATGCAAATGACACTCGTTGGTCACTACTTGATCTCTACCACCCTCACCACTATGACCTACATCATTGAAATGAATCTTTCTCTTTCTAACTAAACTAGAAGATAGGGCCTTTCTCTGTCTACGTGTATTTCTTCTCTCTGGATACTGGAAAAACAAGCAACATAATAATAAGACATTTTCCACCATGAGTCAACACAAGTTTAGAAATTGAAACTTTAAAAATCAAGCCAAATAAAATCACCAAAGAAGCTATAATCATCCGAGAGGGTGTTCCCCTCCCTTGCAAACTCAATCTCTCCACTATGCCACCATGGAAAGCTTAGTATAATTAAAACATGAAATTTAAGAAAATTTTCCTAAAATCAATTCCATTCATTATACATAAATAATTCTTCAATGAATAATCTCACACTAAAAAATTCAAGCAAAGTTGGAGATTCATTAGTAGATGGAGCACTTGGTTTCATGTGCCGCTTCGACTGAGCATTTCGTACCACATCCGCTATGGTATCATCATGCGATACTAATAGGGAACATGCACATCGATGAGTGATGATATTGAAGTAGTAGATATGGTGGTGAACACTAGTGGTTTCTAAAGATGTGCATGGAATAAGAAAGGTAGAGGACTTGATGTGCGATAACAATTCCCTACGGGTTATAGTATAGGTGGTAGTGTACCAAAAAGTACACTAGGAGGGGAAAATAGTATTCCAAGAGCTAGGGAAAACTAGCCAAATGACACACTTACCAAACCTATTGGGACATATGATGGATGGAAATTTGGTAATGGTGGAATATGTGATGGTGATATTTTCGACCTATAAGGGAATGTAGTCACTTGTATACACATTTTTGTTTCTTTAAATAAGTTGAACATTTATATAAAAATTAACAAAATTCACATTTCAACCAAATTTAACTTCACACATGATACCTGAGAAGGTGGTGATGCATATAACCCAGGGGGACAACATTCCTCACAATATGGTACCATAACCTGTAAAATCTTAAACTCAAGGAAAATTTTATACACAAACCAATTAAAGCATATTCAAAGTAAAAGCTTATAGAATATATGTACTGAAAATGAATGAAAATAATTGCAAGAAGGGATCATTTTAATTCATGGACCACTCACTTCACTATACGTGACTGTGTGGTACACCAATGGAGCAGGTCGTTGCAATGACAACATTAGTGGCAAATACAGATACTATTGCATCACCTCGTGACCCAAGTGTGATATTTGGGCATAGAAAGTGAAAATACCATATAATTAGATATATATAAGATAAACTATAATGATATATATAATTAATTAAGAAAAAAGAGATGGTCAACATATTAACCATCTCCATATAACTCTGAGGTGTGTTGGTCTTCATTTCCCCATAACAAGTATTCTCAAACCTATAACATTTACTTGGAACATCATGAGTCTCCATGCTTCCTCTCCAACATGGACCCTATTGTAGGGGAAGAATTCCTATCTCCTCCCCCAACATCACCTCATGCTTTCCCCTTGCATGATAAGGATATGAAATTTTTGTGCTACATGAGATGATGAGCCACAATAGATAGCAAATTTTGGCCCTGGGTAACACCACCCCCAATCCATGGATGGTGGACAAGTGGTAGGTTGTTTGCTAGCACGACGAGGACATAACAAAGGGTTACACCTAACATGTTTCTCTATCCTATGTAGACCCACGATCCACACCATAAAATTCACCAATTATGTCAAAGTAGTTGGCACGCCTCCCTAACACAAACACATAATACAATTTCCTAAGGAAATAGAGAAGTAGTTCCCTATTATTGCAAGCAAGTTGTCAAACCATAAAGAACCTATCCATCCAATGGTATTTGAATGGATGGAAAGGTGCACCAATCCATACAAATCTATTTCTCCGTCACTAGTGGATTTAATTGAGTTCTTGGCTCAACAAAAATGCCATCAATTATTGTTTGGAGAATTTTAGGTCTCTAATTTTCTCTTTACTTAGGCCAGTCGTGTAGTATTCAAGTATTCTATCCTTGTAGTTGGAGATGCATATGCAATGGAAGATATGATTTCCTCTAATGAAGTAGTTAGTGACAATCAGTTGGGATCTCTAGTTTTTTTCAATTAATTGCAAATAGCTCTCAAATTTGCATAAATTTCCATATCAATGTTTCATGGTTCAGGATTCATCTTTTGGTTATATTCGGGGTTCAAGTTTGGGTTGTATTCAAAATTCAATTTTGGATTGTCTTCTGGATTCATTGTAGTCAATTGTTGCATGTTAATAAAAAAATTGGGTTGGGGTTTAAATTTTTGTTTGATTTTAAACAAAATTAAAAAATAAAATAAAATAAAAACAAAAAAACCACAAATCCTACTTGGAATCCAATACACTTGAGGTGGAAATCCTATTGGTCAATGGTTGGATCTCTTGCCACTGATTTATTGTGCTGGTAGTGTGCTCAGAAACTCTATTAATGCGTGGTGTGGTCTATGGGGACAATAGGTCATTCACGGCATTAAAAAAATATAAAAAACAATGTGTATACACATTGTTAATGTGTGCATGCTCCTGTCAGGGTGACATGGAATCCCTATTAGTACACGTTCATATTGGAACATCCAGAAAGATAAACCAAAAATTCAATAGAACTGATATTGGTCCTTTCCTAAATTGAAGAATGATAGAAAATTTTAACCACAAATCTAATACCACATCTCACACCATTTCCCATATGAAGCCCCATCAAAGCAGTCACATGGAAATGAAGTCGATGGATTGAATGCCTACACTTCTCTCTTCTTGTATATTTGTTGAGCTTTTTATAAACAATAAAAAGAGACCAAACTTTACCAACCACCGAAACAATCTAAATAGTTTTATTTGATAATAGTGCTTGATTATATGCAAGCCATAATCCCCAACAAATTACAAAGGAAAGGACCAGAACTTATTTAAGTTAGGAACTAAAAAAATGTTGAGAATATTTGAACACAAAGAATTACCAAAGCATATATCCTTTATGTAAAACATCGCTTAAACTTCCTTCCAAACTTCTCGGGAGAAAGAACGCTCTAGAAAAAAAATGCAAGGCCATCTCCTTTTCATGCTTACACAATAAACAGTAGCCAAGCCTTGACTAGCTCATCTTCCGAAGATGATCCCAAGTAAACACCTTTTGGCTAGAATTAACCACATTAGAAGATAAGTTTTAGGAAGAAAGATTTGTTGTATTAATATAAAGCATTTAAATATAATAAATATAATGTATATAATATAAAAAATTTAAGAAATGATTAAATTCCAACCATATGGTTTAATTTAAATAACGTATATCCTACGTAAGCCTAATTTCATCCATAGCATTTTTTCACCATTGAATCAACTATTTAACTATTGATCTGCAAATTTAAATATATATCGAGTTAGTTTTCGTCCTATATATCGGGTAAATGTTCTTTTGAATCAACCGGGTGCAAGGAGATATTCTATCAGGTAATAAAGGGGAAAGCAATATGCGCCTCGTAGCGTATCAATTAATGCTGCGGGTGTAGGGCATAGCAGCTGTTGGATCAAATCCGATGGTTGCTGTGCCCCACAGCCGCAGCATTAACTGCTGTGCTGCGATGTGCTTATTGCTCTCCATAAAAGGGGTTCTATAGAGGAGTTTTCCGGCATTCCACATGTGGTTTCCCTCTTAAACTGCGTCATGTACACTTGGTATGGGTTTCCCTTTGTATTGTATCATATTATTCTGGTGACCATTTGCAACAGATCGAGAGGCATTACATAAAACAATAGTGGAAATAAGGAGCATGGAATTCGAGCGGACACTAACATATTGAGATAGCTTGTGGCATCAATAGGCCTACTGAAAAAGCGAACAGTTGGATTGCAAAGCAGGTGGCTAAGGCGTGTAACAACTCTTATCGAATCTGACATCAATTTTATTCGTTTTAAACATTCAGAATGCCTAGTTTTCTACGATTTTATGGTTTTGAGGAGAGTATCAGTTGAACGTAATGTATTGCATTTATTTGTAATTTACAATGTCAAATTTGTACCAATACAAAATCGTATGATCGACATTTTTCTGTAGCTGATGCACCATTTATTGTATCTTTATGAACCATCGATTGCTAAACCTGGAGCTGATCTTTGCATTCCAGCATTCATAGTCTTAAAGAGTGATATATCATGAGTCCGAAAACTCATAAGTCTTGATTCTATTATATTTATTGGTTCTTTTTTAAGTCCCTGTTGTAGGAAGAAACTATTGTTTACTATTTTTCATTATAATTCTCTGTTGCACATCTAATTTTTCACCATTCTAATGTGTAACATATAGTTTTGATTTATTTTTTTAAATTTTTTTTAAATTTATTTGAAATTATTTCAAACCTAATTGGTGCCATACCATAGAAAATAAATTTAAAAAATATTGATTTTTTTCTTCCAAATATTAAAACATGGCAACTTCTATGAATGTGAAGAGGAAATGTTATGTTTTTTTTTTCTCATTCATGTTTCCTGCTTTTTCTGTTTTTTCCTTCTTAGATTGCAAAAAATCATTCTTCCTTCTTGCTTATGCTTTTACTGTTTTTCCTTTTATATTGCAAAAATGTAATGGAAAACTGGTGGTGTGGGCATCATAGCCTATTGTATAAAGATAAGTCAAGAGGCGTTAACGCATTCCTAAAACCTTCCTTGCATATTTGGCAATGGAATCGCAAAGATTTACTTCTTGGTGTTTGTTGTGAAGATTGTTTATTTAGTATTTCAAGTGCATAGAGATGTTAAAAAATAATACTTTTCCGATGGTAAATAAATGTCATATTGTTATAGTTATGCCTCTCTTTGAGGCTTTCAAGAACATGTGGAATGAGGCATGTTCATCTGGTCCTTCAATCTTGTTAGTTCCTAATGGAAAGGCTTACCTTGTCAAGCCCCTAAATTTCTCTTCCCATGTCAATATCCACTAAATGTCTAGGTAATTAATTAATATAATTTTTCTCTTAATTCCATCCAAAACACTTTTCTATGCATAGATTCTTTATACTCGGTTCGATTGTTCTTTGATAAATTTTGGAACAATCATCTCCCTTGATGACCCAAGCGTTCAAATTTATAGATACTTTAGGTATATTTTGTTAAAGTATTGTAACTTAAGAAGATATTCGAGGTGTATTGATTGTATTCCTCCATCGGGAGATGAGTTTGGTCTTGTTAGTATCATTGAAAGAATCAATGTAAACCTCCGGATGTAATTCGGTTCAATAGTACCCAAGTGTCAATATAAAAAATGTTATTTGTGGTGTCTAGTTGGACAAGTCGGTCTAGTCAGTTAGAGAAGTTCTCCTTGTTAGGTTAGAGGTCAATTCAATTGAAGAATATAAATAGGGAGGCACTCCCCTTCATTTGTACTCACTCACTCAAGTCACTTTTCAAGAGAGAGAAAGATTAGTGCTCTAGAAAGAAGAGAGAAGTAGTTGTGTGGGTTTTACATTACTCTGGTTGAGTTCTATACTAAGGAAGTTTTGTGGATTTTTCTCCCTTGTGTTTTCCCCAAGGAAAATATTTTTGTTCTTGTGTTTTTTTGTTTCTATGCTTGTTATTCTTTCAGCGATCTACTAGTGAATATTTGTTTTAAGATACCATCTAAGAAAATTAATAAAAAATCAACAGGGTATCAAAGCCACCTTGAAAGGAAGCACTACACAGTTATGGTTTGGTTATTCCGAACAAATACCTCAATAGATCAACCAGAAAGAGGGCTCTCCCAACTTGCCCCTGAAGAGCACATCTTTCTATGAAGATAGAACTAAATTCCAAGAAATTTCAATTTTGGACCAGTTACTGCTGCTAGGAAAAACTAGGGCTTCGGTTTTCCCAAGGTTTCATCATCAATATCAGAAAATTGAAGATACAGTATACCTCTCCCAAATGAGGTGCATATTCTCCACCATTTAGCTCCACCTGTGATCCCAACTGAAAACAAAGGTTAATGCATCAAACCCTAGGTCATCCAGAAGGAGGCCAGTTAGGAATTATTTTCTTCAAGTAAGTTCCTTTCCTCCTTATTCCATTTGAACTTCTCAATATTCTAAATATGACAAAGAATACCAAGCTAGATGAAAAGATTGAAGGTGTTGAAAACTTCAGATCATGGAAATATAAGATCATGCTCATCCTTCAAGATAATGGTCTAGATAAGTTTGTGAAAGAGGAAGTAAAAGATCCAGAAGAAGCTGAAGCTAATTCCAAGCATAAGAAGGATATGATCATATCTAAAAGGATCATAGATGACTCCATCAAAGATAACTTGATTCCTCAAGTATCCTCAAGGGAGACTCCAAAAGAAATGTTTGATGCTCTATTAGGTCTATTTGAAGGAAGAAACATTAATAGGAAGATTACCCTGAGGAATCAACTCAAAAGTGTAAGAGCTCAAAATCCAAAGAACATGCAGTCTTACTTTACAAGAGTATCTCAAATCAAGGATCAACTAGAATTCATTGATGATATGGTTGAAGAAGCAGATATTGTAATGACAACCTTAAATGGTCTTCCAAGAGATTGGGAATCCTTTATCCGAGGAATTTATTCAAGAAGGAAACTAATCAAATTCTGAAAGTTATGGGAAGAATGTGTTCAACAAGAATAAAGGATAGCAGCTAGAGAAGAAAAGCTGAATGAAATTGAGTATCAAGCCTTGACATCCCACGCCAAAGGAAAAAGGAAGATTCATGAACATCCTCCTAAGACTCAAGGGTTTAAAATACCTAAGAGAGACGACTCAAATTTTGAGTGCTTCAATTTTCACAAGTTGGGACACATTCCCATCAACTATCCCATCAAAGAAGAAAGGATAAAAAATATGAGAAGGTTTCAGGACCATGGTGCTGAAGATAGTGATTAAGAAGTTGAACAAGAAGCAAAGAAGGATGAAGACTCCAGTGAAGAATATGTTTTAATCTTTGCTCTAATAGGATGAGTCTTACTAGGAAATGACATTTGGTTAGTTGATAGTGGTGCCTCCAAGAACATGATTGGTTACAACACTCTCATGCCTTAAGCAAAAGGAATCTCCACACAAAGTAATGCTTGGAGATGATTCCCAATATCCCATTAAAGGAATAGGAGAACCATCCTATAGATTGGATTCTTTAAAGCCTATGAAAATGAAAGATGTCATGTATGTCCTAGGAATAAAGAAGAATCTTCTTTCCATTTCAGTCTTAGACAAGAAAGGCTTTAGATTTGCTTTTGTGGATGGAAAAGTTCTCATGTGGACAAAAGGTAAAACCATAGATGATACAATAGATATTGGAGTTGAATAAGGAGGATTTTACAAATTGAAGGGACATACAGATTCAACATTAGAAACTGGTACCATTAACCCATATGAGCTATGGCACATAAGGATTTCTCATGTTCACTACAAATCTCTTCCAATTGTAAGCAAGGTTGTGACTGGTTTACCAGAAATTCAGATAGAGCATGGAGTGTGCAAAGGATGTGCACACGGGAAGAATACTAAGAATACTTTTCCAAAAAGTGATAGTAAAGCAAAAGGGATCTTAGATATTACTCACTTAGATATATGTGGGCCAATGAAAACTACTTCATTAAGTGGGTATGCCTACTATGCTTTTTTTATTGATGACTCTTCCTGCAAGACTTGGATATACGTATTGAAAAAGAAGGATGAAGTGTTTGAAAGATTCAAGGATTTTAAGTCCCTAGTGGAAAATATCTCTGAAAAGAAAATAAGATTCTGAGGTCAAATAATGGAGGAGAATTCACTTCAAATGAATTCAATGATTTTTGCAAGGAATCTCGGATTAAGAGGGAGCGCACCATTCCCTATAATCCACAAAAAATGGTGTGGCAGAAAGATATAATAGATCTATCATGGAAGTTGTGAAAGCTATGATACATGAAAAATATATTCCAATGTCCCGTGGGAAGAAACAATAAGAACAACAATATATGTACATAATAGAATTTCCCACAGTTTCCTTGGGAATAAAACTCTAGAAGAAATGTTTTCCATAGAAAAGCTAGAGGTAAGTAACTGAAATATATTTGGTTTTCCTATTTACATTCACATTCCCAAGGAGAAAAAGAAAAAGTTAGATTCTTTAGGAAAGAAGGGATTGTTCATAGGGTATAGTGAAAAAATAAAAGCTTATCGGATATATATCTCAGGAACCGTCAAATTGAACTTAGTAGAGATGTCACATTTGATGAAGATACATCCTTCAGGAAGTCAAAGAAAGATAAGGAGGATGAAGAGGAGCATGAAACTCCAAAAGCTATTGAAAGTACTAAATCAGTCATAAACAAATAAGAAGTCCAAATACCTGAAGAGAATGATATGACAGAACCTCAGTTACCTGAAGATTTACCCAATGAATTGATTTCTCAAATGAGAAAACCTGCTTGGGATCGTGAAGAAATCAAAGAAGAAAAAAGACATGGTGTTCCAGAAGCAACCATTCAAGAAAGAAAGACCTCAAAGTCATACCCTGGTTAAATGGATTTGATGTGTGATCTAGTTGATAAATAACCAACATGTTTTGAAGAAGCAATAAAACAAAAGGAGTGGGTTGATGCAATGATCGAGGAATACTAATCCATTATAAAGAATGATGTGTGGGAAGTAGTGCCAAGACCAAAATATAAGTCAGTGGTATCCTCGAAGTGGATATTAAAAACTAAACACTCAGCAGGTGGAAGTATAGAAAAGTACAAGGAAAGATTTGTAGCTCGAGGATTCTCTTAGAAAGAGGGAATCGATTATGAGGAGACCTTTACACTAGTAGCTAGATACACCCCAATTAGAACTATCCTTTCCTTGGCATCCAACATGAAGTGGAAGCTACATCAAATGGACGTGAAGAAAAAATTTATAAATGGATTGATTGAAGAAGAGGTATATATTGAGAAACTGCAAGGGTTCAAGACTACTAACCAGAAAAATCATGTATGTAGACTAAAGAAGTCATTATATGGGATAAATCAAGCATCCATAGCATGGTATGGTAGGATCGATGGATTTTTGATGAGCTTAGGATTTGCTAAAGGTAAAGAAGACTCCAACCTATACTATAAGATTGAGGATGATGGGAATATGATTTTAATACTATATGTAGATGATTAGTTCTTGATACACTACAACAAATACTGGAATTAGCGTCCCATTTAGCGTCCCTTTTTAGTGTAATTTAAAAAAAAAATTAGTGGCCAAACTAGATGCTAAATGGGACACGTCATGGACAAAACTTAAAGCGTCTCAAAAAACATGTTTTTTTGTGTCCTAAATAGCATCCTTTATGGCGTCCAAAATAGTGTCTATTTTTTTGCTTCCAAAATAACGTCTAACTTTGCTTCCTAAATAACATCCTATTTTGCTTCTTAGAGAGCATCCGTTATTGCTTCCTAAAGAGCGCCTGCTTTTGCTTCCTAAATGGCATCTCTGTTAGCACCATTTTTGCATCCAAATTAGCATCCAATAGTGTATCCATTTGTGCTACAACTTTAGCATCCCATTTTGCACCATGTTTTACTTCCAAAGATGCGTCAATTTTTGCTTCCAAATTTGCACCAATTTTTGCTTCCTTTTTTGCATCGTGTTTTGCTACCAAAATGGTGCCAAATTTTTCTTCTATTGTTGCACCATATTTTTCTTCCTATATAGTGTCATGTTTTGCATCCAAAGTAACATCTTATTTTGCTACCATATCAACGCCATGTTTTGCTTCATCATTAGCGCCAAGTGTTGCATCCTTTTTAATGTCTAGTTTTGCATCTCTATTTATGCCCACATTAGCACCATGTTTTGCTACTACTTTAGTGCCCAATTTATTGTCCATTTTTACTCCCATGCTAGTGCCACATTTTTCTTCTCGTTTAAATCCTATTATTTCTTCTTATCTTGCTTCCTCGTGAATGCCTAATTTAGCTTCTCATTTAGCATCCAATTTTGCTCCTTTGTTGGCCACTAGTTTAGCTTCTACTTCGGCTTCTACTTTGGTGTCCAAAATAGCATCAAAATTGACTTCCAACTTAGAGTCAAGTTTTGCATCCAATGTTGCTTCTAGATCTAGAACATAGTGGGCATCTATTTTAGCTCATGTTTTTGTTTCCTTATTAGCACCACATTAGAATTGTTATTTAACACCTACAACCATATCCAATTGTGTGCTCTTATATTTATTATATCAAATTATTATAATTATTCATCCATTTTAATAGTTCTCATTATCATTACTTCATAGTTATTAAATAACATTATAATGAAACATTCAAATTAATTGTAGATACAATTATTGAGATTAATTGCATAGCATTTATTAATAAATTTTACATAAACATGCAACATTTATCCAAAACGGTAATATTAATTTTCCTTTAAAATATCGTCAACAACTTCCAATATATATAAATATAAAATATAATAATGATAACATCGGCATTATCTTTCATTCAAAATAAGTGAAATTATAAAACATCATCACATCAATAATCTATCATACAGATAATCGTATTAAGGTTAAAAGAACAATAGACAATATATAGTGAAAATATCAATATTACAAGAAATATTAAAAATTGAAATTATCAACAGTAATCCAAGTTTATATGTCTACAAATCAAAATCAAAATGTACTATGAAATTGGATAATCACAAATCAAAATGACCCAAAATGTACTACGATCTTGGATAATCACAAAAATAACAATATGTGTCTAGTAACATGGAGAAAGAAAAAAACATCCATAGTCTCTATCATCCTCATCCTCATCCTCATCCTCATCATCTATCCAAACATCATATCCATCATCATTCGCATTTGATCCAATTGTATCATTATCAGTAATATTTCTCACTGGTACATCGGTGGCAATATAATCAGTATCATCAGCTACGCCATCTTCACCGTTTTTCTGCAAATATCAATAAATAATCAATTTAAAACATTAGTCACAATTTCATTACATAATGCATATTCTGTGTTATATTGCAAATATTAGTGTGATCATTTATGCATTCTCATGAGTTTTCCAACCATGAATATAAACATCATCTCATCAACAGATAGTAGCCACACATATAAAGTGTATCTGCAACCATACATACACACACATGTACACCATACATTTTCATATCACAGTAGAAGAAGACGTAAAGGCAAGGAACCAAACCCTGAAATGCCATTAGCTGACCCATGTAACTTGAGAAGAGAACAAGCCTATCCATATGAGTATCAACTTAGAATGGCCCATGACAACATCTAGAATGAATAAAATAAATTATGCTTTACAAGAAAATACAATGTTTAAGCCAAATTCTTCTTCAAATATATGCTAACTACTTTTAGAGTTATTGAAGAAAATTGAACTTGAACTTTACCATCTCAAGTGAAAGTTGAAATTAACATGATTCTTTCTGAATCAAAACAAAACTATGAAAGTTTTCTAGTCTATATTTTGTGAAAGTTCAACTAATATGATTTTATTTTAAAAAAAAACTAAGGTTGTCTTATCTAAACTTAATCAACAGCAGTGAAGATGCTCGATTTTTAACGAGGATAAGCTAAAAGTTCAATCCACTTTATTTAATAATGATTTACAACATTAAGAAATTTATCATAGTGGAATCAAAACAATACCAATTGAGACAAAAGGTGTGAGATTATAGACCAACACGTATAATACAAAACTCGAAAACCAAGCAATACTTTACCATTCATTCAAATTCCATTACAAATATGTTTATTCCTCATTAGGATTTTAGTATAAACACACATGGAATTCAGATTTCAACATCTTTGTAGATTTAATTACTTTGATTAGCATTTGCTACATGAGTACTTTGCCTAACTACAAAGTGGTCAAAGGAACTAGATGCATGTTGTTGGCTGTTTGGGCTCTTCTTAGAGCCGGATTATTGATGGGAATTCCCTTGCAGTTGATTTTTGGTGATTCCTTGGTCATTATTTCTTGGCTCAACAGATTTTCAGCACTTGATGTTCCATCTCTGATGCATTGGTGTTTCGATATTAGATATATGATTCATGTGGCCCCTCCGGTGATCTTTAAACACACTTTTCGTGAGCATAATTCGCTGGCAGATGAACTTTCAAAAAGAGCTTTGCAATTGGATATGGGTTTTGTTTCTTATTCAGAAACATTGGATGGTTTGGTTATTAACCAAGGCAGTCTTGCTCTATTTTAGTTGTTGCTGATACTTTATTTTTCAGCCTATGATTTCTGCTGTTGATGATGTACCCCTGGATTTTCTGTTTGAATCTTCTCTGCCAGCATGTATTTGCTCTGAAATGTATGGTTAAAGTTCACTCCAGATTTATATCAGCATTTCTGACTTGATTATTCAGGGATGATGAGGATAGTCTGCAAAGATCAGACTTTATCTTGTTTTGTTGCTTTGTTCTGGACATTTTCTCGTGCATGAGACGGATCTGTTTTATCAGTCATCATATTGTATTGTAAATTATGTCTTTTGATTCAATTGAATAACAAAGACTGGTATTTTTTCCTCTGAAAAAAATGTTGCAAGATCCATCCATTTGCATTCCAAATTTGTGGGAGGGTGGTAACAAAAACCAAGCTGATTTTCTTTAGTACTACATGTTCAAGTCTATTCTTCTTCTTGTGTAACTACACTATGTTAAATACCACTTGTCTAATTGTAAGAGATACCACCAATTATCATGCTCTAGAACACCAAAAATGCAGTCAAAATCTATAATGATAATCCCATATGGTTCAAAGAGTCACACTAAACCTACAATAGTTTCCATTTAAAGTGTTTGTCAAAGATTCAAGGCAGATTGCAGTTGGCTAGCAAATCTCTCCCATGTAAAGTATAGAAACCCAATATTGGAGACAAAACACCTACATCAGTCAATTAGTAGGATTGTAAGGAATTATAGGAGAAGAAGGTTGTGAGAAAAACCATGCCCAAAGTCAACCAAGGGAACAATTAACATTTTTATTGGGACATTACAGATATGTATCCACTTTAATTACTTGGATTGCTTATACCCATCATATGTGCATAAATACAATTTAAAGAATCAATTCACCACCTCAGTTTGGCCATCTATCTACAGATGGAAAGTTGTACTCATTTTGAAGGATGTTCCTTGCAAATTCTATCTTGAAAACAACTCTTGCCAAAAATGAACTGTAAATTTAGGATCTTTAATGCAAATGATTAATTGACATGTTCCATGCAAATAGACAAATTTGAAGAAGATTTCAACAATATAACTAGACAACTAGACAAAATGTAGTGTTTAACTAAACATCTAGACAACTAGTATTAAGAAATTTTTTCTTCATTTGGTACATGATCAAATTTAAACAAATCCTGAAATATATGACATTTCTAAACTCAGGTGGTACAAAATCGAAGGACTTCAAGGCCACCATCGAAAGCATCCCAGCCATACAGGATGAGATAAGAAAACTTCGACATTAAGTTGAGGAGTATGTAAAGCAGTTTCCAACAATTAGATTTGAAAAATCATCCATGAAATATAAGGAATGAGAATACATGTGTTGTGGACTAGTTCATGTCAGGATTTGGTTTACATAGTTCCAAAGCACATCACATCCCAGAATTCCTCTAAGTTCAACTTCTGATCTGTACTTTAACTAATACAAATGATCATAATCTAGCTTAAAGGGCGATGTAAGTTTTCAATCCTAATGTGTTGTACTAAACAATTCTAAAACGCATAGTAGAGATTACAAAATCTATGTTTATAAATTTTGTCTACTTGTCCACATACTATGGCATTTTCAACGATATATGCAATGCATTCCATCTGGGTAAAACTCTATCATCCGTGGAAAGATAGACATATTCCACCACATAGCTATATTGCTTGGAAGGTAATTCCTACCTCACATAGTGCTAGTATATTTTCACAAATGGACAGATGTATGTATAACTCCTCACTCACCTGTACCAAAAAAATTTCCAATCTGATAGCTGGATTTCGGGTTTAAATCCCTTGGTGATGTGAGCATTCTCCCTTATTCCTTTACTAACATCTCTAATGGTTTCAGTGTCATGTCTTGTGGGGCCTCTTCAGCTTGTGGTTATCATCTATGTGATGGCCATAATATTTGCAATTCACAAGTCTTATGACTACAAATGCATATCCCTGAATTGGAATTTTGTTTTACATTAAAACTCTCCTCCTGTGTAGCTCAAGTCCCTTGCAATGTGCACCAGTGCAGAACTACAGAAAAATAGTCCATAGTTTGTTCTAGAAGTGGGAAAATGATATGGTTTAGTGCTTGAATAGCCCTAAACGCCTCAACTATAATGGAAAACAACCCTACACATGTGGCAGTACATTAGGATAATCCATGTGGCTTTTTAGAAATAGACACACGATGTATCTAAGGCTTGACCAGTCCTACAACTCCTCAGCAAACCAATCCATACTTTGAGAAAGTTGACCATGTTTTGTTCAGAAAAAACCTAGAGTCATCTAAAGGAGAGAATCATGATTCAAAAAAGGATCTATGTGAGGAAAAATAGGTACACTTAGTACAAAATGCTGCAGTTCCTGGTTATCCACACAATCATGGTCAATTTGTCTTTTTGTAATCAAGGTAATTTGTTGTTCTATAAAGCCACAAATTGGAGTAATAAAAAACTTGCAGTAATTCAGTGATACTCTTAGATCAAGGTGATTTCTTGGTGATACAAAGATATTTTTGTCAGTTTATTAGTCTCTCGTATATGCAGCGTTTATGTTCAGTTTTAGGAGTGGGATAAACAATAGAATCAAAGACTATGTATTCAGGACCTTTTTAAGCCTTCAAATAGCAATGATACCTCATCTCTAGGAAACCAAAAACATCATCAACTATTCTGGGAACATTTTAAGCATCTTTATGGTCAAACCTAAGCATGTTGGTTATAATTGAGGGTACCTGATGTAGATGTTATCATTGCAATTTTTGAAGGGACCTTGTGTAGATGTTATCATTGCAATTCTTGAGAAAGTTGCTTTAGTGGGCAACATGGGGTTAGAAGCCAAAGACAAGTTGGATAGTCCTATTCCTATGGATATTGATTCTGAAAAGAAGCATAATGAAGGTGTTGGAACTAGTGGACTATCTGTTGAAAATATGACTAATGAACGCTTTCTACAATTATGCATTTCACATGCCATGGTGTTTGTGCGTCGGGAAATGGAAAATCCTGAAATTTGTAGAATATTTGTTGAGAAAAGGGGCATTGAATCCTTTATCATGTTCTTGACTCTTTCAAGTATTCCACTATCGTCAGAAGGGATGTCTGTAGTTGTGCACATGGTTGTAGTTTGCAAACCATTCACACAGCAACACTCAAAACTTTTATCCACTTTTTATGTTTGTGCTTGTTTGTAAGTATTGGTAGTTTGTGTTTTCTAGCCTTGAAAGGTGCTTGAAACCTTGAGTTAAGTTTGAGTCGTTACTTATAGTGCATCATTTAATCCAAGTGCTGAAATGGAATTTTATAGATCTATCCTTGGAGATGCCCTTCCATATATTATAATGATTAGTTAAATATTTATCATTGTTATTATATTTAACATCAATTGACATGGATTGCACACTAGATAAGACAAAATTCCATATTAAGGGAGCAGTTTTCTTTTCTGTTGTGTCAGCTATCTTGCACCCTATATCAGTTGTCAAGACACAAATTCGAGTGGCAGGAGATGAGTTAGACCATATGAATGGTCTAGCAGTGTGCAAGCATACAGTAAAAGCATATGGGGTATCTGGTCTTTTTCGAGGTTTTGGAACATTAGTAGTAGGAACTATACCATGCAGAGGTCTTTTCTTGACATCCCTGGAGGTCGAGACAATACTATTAAGAGACTACAATTTGAGGTTACAAGTGTTGTGGAGTTGTCAGCAGAAAGCAGTATTGCATCTTCAACATATGATGATGATAAAGGCCAAATTCCATATTCTCGAAGGTGTCTTATCAAGGCCTTAATCAAGGCACTATGATCAACAATGTATGCCACAGCAAGGCCTGCAGGAACAGAGGAGAGTACCTTGCCATCAAGCCTATCATTAATATTCGGTCATTCCCATAAGTTTGGTGGTGACATCTTCTCTTCAGCTGGGACACTTATGAGTGAACTCATTCATAAAGATCTAACTTGTTTCTCAATGCTGCATGCAGCAGGTCTTACAACTGTCTTCTTGGATGCTATATCAGAATATTTACTTCTCCCTTCCTCAAAAGAACTGTGCTACATCCCTAGTGGTCTTGATGCACTATGTATCAACAATACATGATTGCAAGTAGTGACTGAAAGAAATTCTTTGCAGTTTATTGTACATGTCTTCACATCATGAACGTATTTGCTAGCATTGAATGAAGGAGTTGCTCATTTGGGTAATTCGATGGAAGCGCTGATATGCCATGTCCCTTCTCTGAGGGGACCTGGTGTAGATGTTATCATTGCAATTCTTGAGAAAGTTGCTTCAGTGGGTGACATGGGGTTAGAAGCCAAAGACAAGTTGGATAGTCCTATTCCTATGGATACTGATTCTGAAGAGAAGCATAATGAAGGTGTTGGAACTAGTGGGTTGTTTGTTGAAAATATGACTAATGAATTCTTTCTACAATTATGCATTTCACATGCCATGGTGTTTGTGCATCGAGCAATGGAAAATCCTGAAACTTGTAGAATATTTGTTGAGAAAATGGGCATTGAAGCTCTTATGAGGTTCTTGACTCTTTCAAGTATTCCACTCTCGTTAGAAGGGATGTCTGTAGCTGTGCACATGGTTGCAGTTTGCAAACCATTCATGCAGCAACACTCAGAACTTTTATCCACTTTTTCTATTTGTGCTTGTTTGAAAGTATTGGTAGTTTGTGTTTTCTAGCCTTGAAAGGTGCTTGAAACCTTGAGTTAAGTTTGAGTTTCTACTTAGTTCATTACATAGTTTTAGTGCATCATTTAATTCAAGTGTTGAAAGGGAATTTTATAGATATATCCTTGGATATGCCCTTCCATATATTATATTGATCAGTTAAATATTTATCATTGTTATTATGTTTAACATCAATTGACATCGACTATAGATTGGATAAGACAAAATTCCATCTTAAGGGAGCAGTTCTCGTTTCTGCTATGTGAGCTATATTACACCCTATATTAGTTGTCAAGACACGAATTCAAGTGGTAGGAGCTAAGTTAGCCCATCTGAATGGTCTAGCAGTGTGCAAGCATATAGTAAAAGCAAATGGGGTCTTTGGTATTTTTCAAGGTTTTGGAACATTAGTAGTAGGAACTATACCAGGCAGAGGGATTTTCTTGACATCCCTGGAGGTATCAAAATTATCTGTTCTGAAATCAACCGAAGACTTCAAAATACCAGAAGCGACACGTGTAGCAATAACTAATGGTGCTGCAGGGTTAATCTCATCTTTAGATTCTGAGACTTACTTTGTGCCTCTTGAATGGTAAGATGGTATGTCCTTCTTGTTTCTCTCTTCTTCCACTCTATCATTGAATTCATTTTATCATTTCTCTTTTTGTGGCCCTCTCTCCATCTTCCGTTTCCCTTATCTATGGTCTACTATGGATTTAGGGACTAATGGAACCCTGATAAATTATCCTTGGTTTAGTTGCCACAGTTAATTAGTCTACCTTAGTTTAGATATATCACTATTTATGTTTAGAGCAAAAATTAAACTAGCTTGACCCAAAGAGTTTTTTCTATTTATAGATGGAGTTCAAAAATTTCCTAGTTCGTAAAGGAGCTCAAGACGAACTTCAATAAACATTGGTTTATTTTTTAGACTAAACCAATTAGCTACCTTATCCTATATTTGTAAATTTTTATGTTAAAACTGGAACATTTAGATGAGACTACTGTAATAATTCATACAAACAGTTCTATCATTTGCAGATGCAAATGGAAGTAGTCAATAGAGATAGAAAAATCACTAGAATCCACTTGGCACAAGTCTTGTTTGGCCAAAGGGTCACACTACTTGTGATTCAAAAAAGTCCCCAGGGTGGATCTGGCAATGACTCGGTGAATAGAAAAATACTAAAAATATACATTATTTTCAAAATTAGATATGAAAGATTATACTTAATATTATGAAAAAATAACATATTTTGGAATCCCAAAATTGTATAACTAAGTACATCATACATCCAAATTTCCATTGACCATGACATGAATTTACGAACACAATGAGCATCAACAAACTGTCCAATGTTAAATCTGAAATCATGACATAAGATAGATATCAGCCTAGTATTGAGGGCTAATAGAAGGACTTCCTATCCCTTCCACTGCCTCAGCAATATGCTCCAAGTTCCAATTAAATCAATTCCTCTAAAAATTATGACTCTGGTGCCTCATCACCATTATTATACTCTATCTCCTCTCGAGGCTCAAATCGACTTTGAAAATATGTACAAGTCATGCCTGAGCTCCCCTTAAGGCTCAAATCAGCTTTGAAAATCTGTAGCAGTCATGCACAAGATCCCCTGAAAGCTTAAGTCAGCTAAGAAATTTTGTATAAGTCCTATCCTAGAAGAGGTAGTTTGCTGATGTTGTGCACTAGCTCAATTCATGATGCCCTAGTGTAAAATGACCTATGTAAAGTGGCAACTGTGTAAAATGCCAAATCCCTAGTGCAAAACCCCACTTCAAAACACACTTTGAGAAAAGTTAAAATGTGAAGGAAAATGGCCATTTTAGCCTTTTAAAACATAGGGACATTATCTGAATTGGGTTGTCTTGTCAGACCTGGCCAAGTCTGCCTAAGACTTGGCAGGTTTGGTTGAGTCTTGTTAGATGTGTCTGTCTAAGTCTAGCTGGGTCTGTTCTGAACCAACCTATTTTAGGATGGGTCTACGTGGACTCAGATAGGTCCTATGACCATGATAGATAGTAAAGATGCTCTAGATTATCTTGAGACTAAATACTAAGATCAACAAAGGCACTAAATTGATCCTATCTTGCTGGGTTTGGTCTAGTTAGAACTTAGAAGACATTTGGACAAACATTTCAGATCTTTTCATGTGTAAGATGATCTCTCTATTCATAGAATAAAAAAAATGAAAACACATAATTTTCCTTCAGTTAAACAACATTTATGTTAGAATGAAAATTTATCAGTACTAGAATTGATCTCAGTTTTATGCTTTGGACATGTAAAAACCTGTGGCTGAGAAAAACAAAGGTACCATGGTTAAGTCAAAACATATAAAGGTTTTAATTAATAAGAGTCTATCATTTGCTTGTCAAAGAATTTTTTCATGCTGATGTGATGCGATGTGAAGCTTGGAAGAATTAATTTGGCTCTAGAAATTGGGGGAATACAATAATATGCATAAATCAACAAAATTGTAGCTGATAAAAAGATGATTTTTGTTTTCCCCTAATACAGTAGACCTTTAGAAGCTTTGTGAGCACAAATCTGGAAAAAAAATTTGAGTTTAAATCTGGAGATAACATAAGTTTATTGATGTTCAAAAAATGACCAAAAGTAGGTCAACGAGACTGCTGAGTACACAAGTGGCAAGACAAAGTGAGAGTGTGAAGTCACTCCTATGAAAGTAAGAAACCAAACTGATCGATCTAAGAGAATTACCATAATGTGAAAAGGAAATACAATGCTCTTTCACATGGGGGAAGTTTTAGAGTTTAAATATTATTCAACGATTTACTTTTCAGTCAGGATAGGAAGCTTTAGAAAAGACATTCATTATGTCGATGTTGGAGCCAAATCAGAGGTGCTCTCCCTTCTTACTTATTTAGGGAGGGGAAATGTGCATACAAGCCTCTACGATGGTGGGAAATGCATGATTTCTTCATTTATGTTCTCCTGTGCATTTATAGAATAGGAGATCCATTTGTTTCTAAAAGAACAAAATGTATGTTGACTAATTTGCATAAGTTCTGGAACTTTTGACGAAAAGCATAGAATTTTTTTCATATAATTACTTGAAGAACTTAATCTAGTTATGCAATTTTTATGCATAAACTAGGGGAGCATGTAATGAATAAAGTAGAATTTTGTTATTGAACATTTATTATATCTGTAATCGTCTTTGGGCATTGGTGGGTTTTATAATGAATTTTGGAATGTGTATTTGCCACAAAGAATAGGATCTGTCTACTTGCTTTTATATATTATATAAAGTCTAGTATTTCAGTTTCAAACATAGGCTTAGCTTTTTTATTTTTATTTTCTATTGAATCAGTATGCTTGAATAGAGTGAGATATACTGATGCAAGAGGTTGATCTAGTGGTTGTGTGTGTTTTGACCAAGTGTTAGTCACTAGTGACTCTTCAGATTGGGCGCTCTTGAGACTACAATTCCCCCTGTGGCTGATATATTTATGTGTCCAGTACATTCATAAATATATTTTTCCTTCATGTTGCGGCCCCAATGCTAAGGGCCATTATATTTCGTGTTTGTAGTTTTATGTAGGTACAAATATTTCCCTGATGCTTGTACAGTTTTTTAACTATTGTCCTTCTCCTTTTTAGCCTTGATATAGGTGACCTGGTGTTGTGCCCCTGCTCAACAACCTTCTAAAATCATTATTTCATCAAACAAAATTCCATTTTGTTTGATGAAATGTTTAAATTTTAAAAGGACAGGTTTAATGAGTTTTCAGCTACTGATATGGCGGTTTCCATTAAGCTACTGATTTGTTGAAATTTAAATTTTTCGAATAAGTTTTGCAAGTTATATTGGATCAATGAAATCATTACTTTAGAGTTACTGTTTTGGATGAATTTTGACTAGGACAATTGAGGCATGAGTGTTCATGGTCTTTATACTTGTTGCTGTTTATCCTAGTTTGTATGTTGTCCTAAGCATTAGATATTAGCTTCGTTGATTTCGTTGATATAAATATTAATGAGGTCATGATACCATGGTTTCCATACAAAGTTCGAGTAATGGTAATCAAAGGTTGGATCCTTGTGACTCCGTTGAAGCTTAGATACATGACTTGTGTGCCATATCCTAAAGCTCGCAGACCATCATTTATATTGATATTAATTTGCATATGGTGGTATTTAAACGTTCGGCTTCTAATTACATTGTTTATGATTCTTCGCCACCTTTGATGAATGGGCCGAATATATGATAGGAAATGCATGTATTATCGTTTCGACGTGATTGATTTTTGGCACGAGCCACACCTATCATGAATTCAGACTCCTATTATGACACTCGTACCTAGCCTGTCCTCCACGTTTAAAGCTTTGGTACATAGCCTCTGTCGTGGCCACTCGCCAGTGGAGCACCTATACTCTATTCAGCGAAGATCTTCTCATCATTTAATTCCGAATAAATCATGATATTATCAGTGTTCTAGGGCCTTCGACCGTCATTTGTGTTACCACTCCAAGTGCCGATGCTTTCGCTCATGTCAAACCCGCAGAAGTATAACCTGCACTCGTGCATGGCTTACCCTGCTCATTACCTGGTGTTGCTCAGCCTTCGTTCTAAGTGCTCACAACCTGGTCTTCTGTCTCTGGCCGAATGGTGGTACGTATTTTGTGTGTGGTTACGCATTCATAATCGGCCTGTGATGGCTCCTGTCGTGAGGGTTGAACCCTGCGAGATGACCCTGTTAAGCTCAAATCCTGAGCTCGCAGAAAAAGTCAGGAATGTGGGGTGGATGCCGTTCTTCGAGAAGTTTTCCGACTCGAACCCTGAGGTTACCAGAGTCTTTGCCTTGTCCCTGGTTAATTACCAAGCTGAGGTTGGTGATCTCTGCTTCCGGGTTGATAAAAGATCCATAGCAGCTGCAACGGGTCTGTCTCTGTCTGGGCAAAGGTGGTTCAAATATCAGAAAATGGACATAGCCGAATGGAGGCGATTGTTAAAGAACCCGGTTCAGGACATTTCTTTTCGAATTGGGGTGGCACGTAAGTATTTTCTTAAAGAATGGAATCCGGTTCTTGATTTAATTCATCGATATTTGACCTGTGAAGGCCGGCTATCTTCGGCATACGTATATCATCTTCGTCTGATGGCTGTCTTTATAGGGTTTCCTATTAATTTTCCTTACTACCTTCTGCACAGTTTATTTAAGATGTCAAATTCCATAAAGAAGGGGCCTAAACATGTCAGCCACAGTCTTTTCCATCACGGTTTAGTTCGAATGTTGATTGATCACGAGATGTTGAAGTCAGGTCGCTCATGGGAGCAGTTTATAGAGTCAAACGGTTTTTCATCCTTCTGTCATTGCATGTTTGACAGTCCTGATGACTGTAGTAAACATAGAAGTGCAGTTTCGGTTCCATTCTTGTCTCCACGCAAAGCTCTGTCAAACCCTATCCGTAAGGGTTCCGAACCCTGTAAAGAGCCCATGAGTAGTCCAGTGAACAGTTCTCAAACCCCTATAGGTCCTGGGCGTATGAGGAAGATTTCATCTCTGTCACCTGTTACTCCGCCCATCAGTAGTGGTAAAATTGGGAATCATCTAGGAAATCTACCCAAATCCAAGCTGGTTAGAAGGCTAACCAGGAGTATGGAAAAATCTAAGATGGTCAAAACCCCCGTGAGTAATAAGGTTCCAGTGGAAACGGTTGTGATTGATGATGAAGAAATCATAGCTCCTTCGCCTGTTATCGACAATCTGGTTTATCCTGAGTCCGTTGCTGATTTATTTGGTGAAGGTCACCCTGTGACTGATAAAGATATGCCCGAAAATCCTTCTTTTCCTGTGGATGTTCATTCGGTCGAGCCGCAAATTGATGATGCCCTTGATCATGTCAATCCTCCAGCAGTGGATAAAGAAGTGCAGGAAGTTTTAGTTGATCGTATGAATGATTCTATATTACATGAAAAACCTATTAAAACATCCCCAACGATTGCTCGTGCAACTGGGGAAACCATTCATCCTCTGTTCATTAGTTGTCTTTTAGACAAGGTTCGTAGGATGGAAGACAGGATGAATGAAATAGTAGCAAGTCGGGATTTAATGAAAGCTGATAATGTGGAGTTAAGGGCAAAAGTTGATGAAAGTGGTCAGCAGCTTTTACGATTGAGGAAGCATAAGAACAAGCTCATAAGGAGGGTTCTAAAATTACAAGATGTAAACGAAAAGAGTGAAGAAAAGGTGCATGAGCTCAATGCTTAGATCGCGCTCATGCAATTCAGATCTCCTTCACCAAGTCACGCCAGTGGAGTCAATATTCAAGTTTTTAACGCACCAGTTAATTTGTGACTTACTGGATTTCTTTGTTGTTGGTTTTAATTTGCAATTTTGATGATCAGGTGTCAAAGTTTGCTATTTGCGCCCGGATTTTATCAACTGCTGATTTTTGCACGATTTCGCCTTAATCAGAACAGACCGCATAATCAGCCTTCAAGGTGTTTTTTATTGCTGGAATCTTCGATTTCTATGGATCATCTTACTGATTTGCTTATATCGAAAAATGACACGTTACACTTGTCATTTTTAATTAGAAATCAGTTGCATAATTCGATCTAGTTTATCTTAAACTTTTAAAGATGTTTGTTTTGTAAACATGTATTTAAGGGTTAAAAGTTTATGGGATAAGGGATCGATAGTCTATGGAAGGGGCACCGGAATAATGGGTTGATGTGTTTACGACTTTGGACAGCTACCTGTCTGTAGCCTTAACATTGTTAAACTGGTGACGTTTTCAATATATGTGTGCAGTTTGTATACTTGCCATATGTTTGTAATGTCTAGTAGTTTTGTGATTTCCTTTTTACTTTAATTATGTTTGTTGAAATTCTCTAAAGGATTTTTGCAGATATATATCTATTTTAGGATTATTGATTTTGCATGCTTTCAATTTTGCTAATATATCATGTTATGTAATTGGCAATCGATATTGTTGCTTATATAATTTGTAATTGATTACTGTATGGACCTGGTTAATGTTTATCTTATTTAAATATTACCTATGTATATCCATGTGGTAATTTTATTGGCATTTATTGATCTCATGGTTAATTTCTCTCTCGCTCCTGATCAGGATAATATATATTAGGATTATATACTGTTTATTTTCTGCTGATTATATCTAAAAAAAAAACCTATTTGTATCAGATTCTTTCCCTATGAATTATATTCGGTTTATCCCTTTTCTAAATGATTGTACAAGATGTATATAGCAGGTTTATGTACAATATTAACTATGTTTATATTTTATCTTGTCAGCTTTTGTATCCTGTATTTATAATTCATTGATTTAAGTTGATTAAATCTGTTAGTTTAACATCCTGTAGCATATAACTTAAATCAACCTTTGTAAATTATAAACATAGGTTTCACTAACCATCAGTAGCAGTAGTTTTAACCATAAGATTGTTAGTGTTCCAGGCCAACAGAGCCTTTAAACCTGTCGGGAACGGCTACCCTAAACAGCTTGGAGCCTGCTCTAAGGATCCCGGTCTGGGTCGTATCCCTCGTTGCGGGCTTTTTCAAATACGCCGGTCAACAATGGCGCTAGAAGGAGGGCCAGCGTAAGCCAATGGCTGATGAAAACAACCCCGTAAACAAAGTTAATCAGCCAATTACCCCTCAAATACAACCTACAACACAACCACGCTCTCACCGTTCATCACGAGTGAATGAAACCCCAGTGAGGGACTCTGTTCGAAATCTGATCTCTCAGTTTAATTCTCTCGGTATTCACTTACCTGAAGAAATAGACCAGTAGGAACAAGCCTTAAACGAATCTCGTAGAATATTAACTAGGGCTTATTCGAATCTCACCGGGCGCCAGCCCACTGAGTTACCTCTTCCGCAGGTTACTCGTCCTCGCACTCGTCATCCTGAGTCATTTCTTGGAGAACAAGAACAGCCTTTAGGTTCCCATCCCGATCCTCACATACAACAATCCTTTGAAGGCACCAACCAGCCTTCCTCTTCTTCAGGACCACCTGTTTCAGGAGGGACTGGACAACCACCATCACCGCCTCGATCACCTCCTCGTGTTTTACAAACATCACCTTCACCACCTCTAACTCCAAGAAACATGGCACCTGCAAATCCCCCCGAACCCCAATGCTAATATGCCATGGCTAGCCCAGGACGCTGTGGCTGTCCCTGGTGTTCAACACCCTTTACCTAAACATCCCGAGAAGCTACTGCCTAAGTTCAACCTTGATTTGAAAGAGCGAGCGGAAGATCACGTTAAAAAGTTTATGTTGGCAGTCCGACTCTTGGATGTGGAACATGAAGATGTGGTCTGTCGGCTTTTCCCTTATACATTTGAGGGAAAAGCATCGAGGTGGTACTTTTCACTTACAGCTGGTTCCATTACTAGCTGGAACGAATTTGATATTGCATTTACAAACAAGTTTGGAGATGACAAGACTCCTGCTAGTTTAGTCTCGAAATTGTCTAGAATTCGCATGGACCCCAAAGAAAAGGTTAAAGATTTTAACCAGCGTTTTCTAACTTTGAGAAACAGGATTCCTGCTACCTCGAGGCCAACTGAGGACGTTACTGTTGAATTTTACACTTCAGCCTTACCAGGAAAGATATCCATGTTTGTCCGGCAAAAGGCCAAACTTACCCTAACTGAAAAATTTGAAGAAGCAATTAAAGTTGAAAAGGATGCGAATGCCACAAAAGCAAATCCCGGGGTAGATAATGATTCAGCATCTTCTTCTCGGAAGAAGACTGACAGTCCTGCCAAAAGCTCTGACAAAAGGGGCCAAGATGCCTTAGATCTTGACAGTTTACAAAGAGTCATTAAAAAACTGTCTAATGAAATTATAGATTTAAAAAAGGGTACTTCTGAAAATGCTACAAACAAAGAACCACCTAAACAGTTTTTCAGAAAACCTTTTCAAAATTCAGCTGCGAAACAAACTTCACCCTCTGAAGCCAACAGCGTAGAGGAACTCAATAGCTTCCTCAAATCAATATTTTCAGATCTAGAAACATCTACTGAAAATGAAACTCAGTCATCCGGACAGAGTTCTCAAGATAACCAAAAAACAGATGATGGCAATGACAATAAACCACCCCATGTCATCAGTCATTTCTGGGACACCTCATAATTAACTGATGACAAAGATGTGGCTGTTGTCAATGTAAATCAGCATCAGTACAACACCAGAAGTAAAAAAGACCAGCCTTCAACCGAACCTGCTACAACTGGTACAGATAATAGGTCGGCTGTTCAAAATAAAGATCAGCCTGCAAACAGTAAATCTGCACACTCCCTTGAGTTAGAATATGACTTGATTGAAGACTTAAAGAAGAGTAGAGCTAATATTTCTCTATATGAGCTCTTAAAGATACCTGTGATTCGAGATAAAATGGTGCCAGGGGTTTGCCCAAGTAAATTTGATAAGACTCCTTCCAATCAAAATAACTCTGACATTAATAAGGATAACTCGAAAAAGGCTTCAGTTAATGCATCATCTATAGGCAAGAAATCTGATTCTTCGACTCCACCTTTTTTACTTTCGTTCGAAATATTTAATCGCAAAGTACATAAATGTATGATAGACTCAGGGGCATCCAAAAATGTAATGCCTTACTTTGTGTGTAAAAGGCTTAATGCGGTCCCTTAGCCTTGTGATACTAGTATTGTACAGCTTGATCGTTCAAACGTAAAAGTAATAGGTAAACTCAAAGAGGTGCTGATAAGGTTAGCTTCCAACCCACAAGTTCACTTTATCATCGATATTATTGTCGCTGACATCCCTGAAGCATATGGTTTGTTTCTTAGCAAGGATTGGTCATAGAAACTTGATGGGTATTTTGCCACAGATTGGTCACACCTGTGGATACCTCATAAGGGTCATCCCAATAAAATCAGGATCGATCGAGAACGGTATATGAAGCATACCGTCACTGAAATTGATGACTCAAATGAACCAGTCTTGTTCACTGATACCATAATGGGTAACTACATGGCTGACTCATTTTTTGGGAACTTGGAAGCTGAAATTTCAGAAATTCCAGGTTCAAATCAGCAGTCTGAAATTTGTCATTTTTCACAAGTCTCGGCTGAAATCCCAATACCAGATACACCACATTTAGATCTCAATGACGGTTGTTGGTCTCTTTAATTTGACGGTTCCAAGTCAAAAGAAGGAGCTGGTGCAGGATGCTTACTGATTGATCCTTGTGGTAAAAGATACTACATTGCCTACAGATTAGAATTCGATTGCACCAATAACATCGCTGAATACGAAGCCCTCATTCAAGAGTTGAAGAAAGCGATTGACTTGGGAGCCAAAGCCTTGGTAGTCTTAGGAGATTCTGAGATTATTGTTCGTCAGGTACGTAATGCAATACACTGCATAGATGGAAACTTGAGGAATTATCAAGTTGAGGTATGGAATTTACTATTAGCATTTGAAGCATTTAAAATCAGTTCCATCCCTCGTTATCTAAATCAGGAAGCTGATCTTTTAGCTAATGTTGCTTCAAGATTGATTCCATCTGAAGGAATCCTTACTGATGCTTTCTCGGTTGAATTGCTGTTCAGGCCTTCTATACCTGACAACGTAGCAAATTGGAGAGTCTTCAATGACGACCAGCAATTAATCGATTTTCTGACTTTTAAAGATACCTTCAAGGATGCAATTTTGGACAAGATGACGCACGATGAAGATCTACACAATTTTACGGTAATCCATAAGCCTTTTTCAGTTCAGGAATCTCTTGATCAGGTTAGTGTTTTTCCCAGATCAGTAATCAAACTTGAGAAATTCTATGACTTAAAGGATAAATTCAAAGCTGCAAGGAATTGTAAAATTGGTAGCTCCATCATGCAATCTGACATTGTGAATCTAGGAACTGAGCAAAACCCTCAATGTGTAAATCTGGGCAGTACATGTACTACCCAAGAAAAAACAGCCTTCATCAAACTCTTCAAAGAATTTAAAGACATATTTGCATGGACGTATGATGATCTGAAAACATTCGACCCTAATATCATGCAACATGTCATTCCTATGAAACCGGAGGCTAAGCCTTTTCAACAAAAATTGAGGAAAATGCACCCTAGCCTAGAACTAGCTGTCAAGAAGGAGATAAATAAACTCCTTGCCGCTAGGATAATTTTCCCTGTTCGACATGCACAATGGGTAGCAAACCTTGTACCCGTAAGGAAGAAAAATGGTGACATCAGGTTGTGTGTCGACTTCCGAAATCTGAATAAGGTTTCGGATAAAGA
>LPNX010367418.1:18902-55511 GCA_001517045.1 Pseudotsuga menziesii
AACTTCAAATTAATTATCATTGTCGTCTGATATATCGACACAATGGGATTCATCAATGACTTGGTTCTCTTCTATTACTTTTTCAACATCGTGTGACTCAATTTACATTAAACTCTCTTTCCAAATTTTCCTAGGCTTCTTTAGTCATGTTTGTTGTTGCAACTATATGGAAAATATTATAATTTTGGGCTAGCAAGATGAGATACATAGCTGAAGCTTAGTTTTCATTATCATATGGATCCATTTAGAACCATATCCTATAGATATGTATAAGAAAGAAACATTTGCATACTAATTGACCATATTTCAAAATATTTTCCAATGAAATGTCAGGGTTGGTATAGATAATCTTCGTATATGATACTTTGTATAACTAAAGCTTCACCATAAATATTTTCAAAATATCTTCTCTCTTCCCTCACGTTCCTTCTTTTATTCTATTTTGTTGACTCATAATTATCTTTATCTTTATATGGTCGGTTGATGTTTCTGGATTAACACTTCAAACATCAGCTTTGCGGATTGGGTTCACCGTTTAGATTTTGTGAGCACTTAAATCTAGGTTACAACTTTCTTACATTCTCAGTGGGTTTTACAACTAGACTTCCAAGACATCACATACACTACTTTGACAAGTCAAGATTACAATATTTGATGGATCTATGACCTTCCTTTTTTTTGAAGTATTTGTAACTTGAGAATATATTTTGGTGTATATTATCATTGTATGTTGTTGTACCCCTATTGGGAATGTGTGTTACCACTTTACGAGATGTCTAAATTGTGTCTAGACGTTGAGGTACAACCTCCGTTGTAAGTCGTGGAAATAGTCCCCAGTGTAATGCCATGTAATATGTACTTGTAGTCTATCTAGGTGAAATGAGCCCTATGTGAGAAGACATGTAGGCTCAAGTATTATGTTTGGTCAATGACTTGAAAGGATATAAATAGGGAGGTGCTCTGGTTCATTTATACACACCTCACACTCTCAAGTTTTCATGAGGGAAATATAAAGTCAAAGCAGGAGAGATAGATAGCTGATGAATACTTTGTATTACTACTTCTGATCATCTTACTATTCTGAGGAAATTTGTGGGGTTTTCTCCTTTATGGATTCCTTGGTGAAAATTTTTATGTCCTGTGTACCTATTATATCTTATGCAACTTGTACTTTTTATTATTTCAGATAAAGATCCTAGCTAATCTAATCATATATTAAGAAAAATTAACATGGTATTATAGCCTCTATGAAATAAGGCACTGTGCAACTGCAGGAACTAGAGCTTCCTAGTTGAAGGTGTTCTCTGCATAGATCATTAAGAAAAGAGGGCCAAGATAACTCACCTGAGTAGGGCGTATCTTTTGGTGGAGACAGTTTCTGAATCAAAGAAGTTTCATTTTTCACTCTGTCACTCATGCCAGGATGAAATAGGTCGTCAAGTATCGGAGGCTTCCCACCTCAATTTTTAGAAATTGACCTAGCTGAGAAACTCACCTTAAGGAGGTGCATCTTTCTATCCAAATAGAATCCCCAAACTCCAACTTTGAAAAATTAGGGTTTCTATGACAAACCCTAGGTCATCCTGCTCTGGAACCTTGTCGCACACCTCAAATCGGCAAGATCCAAATATGCACTATTTCCATTTGAGGTTCTAATTTTGAAAATATGACTCACCATACTCATCTTGAGGATAAGCTTGGAGGGGCTGATAACTTCTGGGCATGGAAGTATAGAATCTCCCTGATCCTTGAAGAAAATGAGTTGGATTAGTTTATATCTGGAGATGTTCGAGGACCATAGGGACATGAGGATAACGCTGATCATAAGAGAAGCATGGCTAAGGATAAGAGAACAATTACATATTCTATCAAGGATCAGCTCATCCCCCATGTTTCTCCATTCAAGACACTGAACAAAATATACAATGCTTTGGAAAAGATGTTCAAAGGGAAGAACATCAACTGGAAGATGACCTTGAGGAACCGAATGAAGAATGTGAATATAGAAAACCCTGAGACTATACAATCTTATCTCACAAGGGTTTCTTAAATCAAAGAACAACTTGAAGCAATTGAAGAGAAGGAGAAATCGTAATGACTACCTTGAATGGTCTCCCTAGATCATGGGACTCATTCATTCAAGGGATTTGTGGAAGAAGAAAGTTGATATGTTTCACGAGACTTTGAGAAGAATGTGAAGAAGAAGAAACTAAAATTGTGACAAGAGAAGAAAAAATGGGAGCAACTGATGATCCAGCTATCGCATTTTACACTAGGAAGAAATTCAAGAAGAAGGAGAAGAAGGAGAACTTTCATCACAATAAGAAGGACACGAATCCAAAGATGACCAAAAGAGATATTTCAAATGTTCGATGTTATACTTGTGATGAAAAGGGACACTTAGCAAGATATTGTCCCATCCAGAAAAGGAGATACCATGATCATATTGCCAGAGATGATGAACCAGAAAACAAAAGATTCAAATGAGAAAAGGATGATTCAGATGAAGAGTATGTGCCAATATCAGCACTTACTGGCACTATCAAACATGAAATCAATGATTGGATCGTATATATGGGAGCTTTCAAACACATGATGTAATACAAGGAATCATTCTTCAATATGTCTGAGCATGAGTCACCTCACAAGTTGAAACTTGGGAATGATTATCAATACCCAATAAAAGGGAGTGGTGAAGCTTCATACAAGCTTGAATCCAAGGAATCCTTAAATATGAAGGATGTACTATATGTTTTGCGATTGAAGAAAAATATTCTCTTCATAACTTCATTAGATGAAAAGGGAATTAGGGTTTCATTTTTTGATGGCCAAGTTCTGATGTGGCCCAGAGGAAAGACAATAGAGGATGCAACAGTGATTGGAGAAGAAGATGGAGGCTTGTACAAGTTGAAGGGACAACCTAAAAAAGCATTGGTTCATGAGTCGATTGAACCAAATGAACTATGGAACATAATGCTTGAACATGTGCACTACAGAGCACTACCGATGGAAATAAAAGCAGTCTGAGGATTGCCAGGGACCCCAGAAAGAAATGAAGCTATTTGCAAAGAATGTGCAAAAGGAAAGAATGCAAAGAATACATTTCTCAGTAGCGAGAGAAAGGATAATGGAATATTGGAGATAGTACACTCAAATTTATGTGGACAAATGTCATCTGCTTCATTAAGAGGGGAAGTATACTATGTTTCCTTTATAAATGATTTCTCATGTAAGACTTAGATATATTTATTGAAAGAGAAAAGTGAAGTTTTCAAGAATTTCAAGGAATATAAATCCTTGGCCGAGAACTAGACAAACAGTAAGATAAATATTCTATGGTCAGATAATGGTGACCAGTTCATATCGAAAGAATTTAAGGAACTCTGCTGAATCTAGGGTTAAGAGGGAGTTGAGCACTCCATACAATCCTCAACAGAATGAGGTTGGAGAATGAAAGGACTGGACCCTAATGGGAGCATCGAAAGAAATGTCGCTTGACTAGGACTTTCCTATAGACCTTTCGAAAAAGGAAGCAAGAACTACTATATATGTATAGAACTGTACTCCTCATCGAGTAACTGATAAAGAGATTCTTGAAGAGGATTTATGAGGAGTAAAACCCGAAGTCATCGATCTAAGAATATTTGCTTTCTCAGAGTACATACATGTCCCAAAGAAGATAAGGACCAAAATTGATCCTTTTGGGAGGAAGGGTGTATCTATAGAATACAATGATACATCAAATTCCTACCGAATATACTGCCAAGTATTCAAGAATATCGACATCAGTAGAGATGTGACCTTTGATGAAGACTCGACATACTTCGTATCCAGGAAGTATAGGAACCTGAAGAGATGAGAGTCTTAGACATGGAAATTAGAGAAGTAATTCTAGAAGATACTGAATATCATGACATGACAGAACCCCAAGAGCTGGTAGAGACATTCCTTGAGAAGGAATCCCACACAAGGAAACCATCATGGGCACAGGAGCTCTTACAAGAATATGAAAGGTTTGGGGCTCCAAAGGGAATACATAGAGAGAGAAAGAGTGCAAATCCCTACAATAGATTTTTGGCCCTGCTATGTGACATCATCGATAAAGAACCTTCCAACTCTGAAGAGGCTACCAAAAAGAAAGAATGGAAGGATGCAATGATTGAGGAAGACCAGTCAATCATGAAGAATAATGTCTAAGAGAGTGTTCCGAGACTGGAGAAGAAATTTTCCGTTACTTCGATGTGGATCTAGAAGATCAAGCATGTTGCATATGGAAGCATCAATAAATACAATGTGAGATTCGTAACATGAGGCTTCTGACATAAAGAACGAATAAACTATGAAGAGACATTTGAACCCATGACGAGGTACACTACCATTAGGACCATACTTACTTTGGTAGAAGTTGTGAAATGGAAAATACACTATATGGATATCAAGACAGTTTCCTTGAATGGTGTAGTCGAGGAGGAAGTGTATGTGGGACAAACATTGGGATTCAAGACACATGATAGGAATACCAATGGGTGCAAATTAAACAAGGCCTTATATAGATTGAAACAAGAACCGAGGACATGGTATGGAAGGATGGATAGCTTCTCGATGAGCTTGGAATTTACCAAGAATAAAGAAGATTCCAACCTTTACTTCAAGGTTGAATATGGAAGACCAGTAATACTCCTGCTATATGTCGATGACTTGTTTCTAACAAGTAAAGAGGAACTCATTACAGATACAAAGAGGAGAATTACTATAGATTTCGATATGAAATACCTATGTATAATGCACTAATTCTTAGAAATGGAGGTGTGGAAAAGTACAGATGGGATCTTCCTTGGTCAAGGAAATTATGCAACGGAGATTCTGAAGAGATTCAAAATGATGGACTACAAGGCTATGGCCACACCTATGGCATCTAACTTGAAGCTTTTGAGTGATGATTCATCCAAGAAGTTCGATGCCATTATGTATAGTTAGATGATTGGATCAATGATATATCTGACGAATAGAAGACCAGACATATGCTTTATGATGAAAATGGATCCAAGACAAATTCTTGGTGGATCCAAGACAAGTTCCCCTGATAACGACAGTGAAAATTTTAAGAACCTCCCTAAATTTATATATAATAAATGGGAAAATCCATGTGATACATGAGAAAGTGTAAAGGTTATTTTATCAATAATATAATATGTATATATAATTTTTTTGACGAATCTTTCATGGAATTATAAAACCTTGTAAAATATGGGCGAATCTTTCATGGAATTATAAAACCTTGTAAAATATGGGCGAATCTTTCATGGAATTATAAAATCTTGTAAATATTGGAGAATCTTTTACAAAATTATAAAATCTTGTGAAATAAGACGAATCTTTCACAAAATTAGAAAACCTTGTATAATATTTAGCGAATCTTTCATATAATTAAAAATCTTTTAAAGTTTGCCGAATTTTTCAATGAAAGATAAAAACTTAAGTCTTGACAAAATTTGACTTAATAAAATTACCTAGATGATGTTGTATTTACTTTAGATTTTTCATGTACTGTTGTACAAGAACACCTTGTAAATAAAATCCAATTTCCAAGATAAATTGTTGACTTTATTCATCACTAGTATTTGTATACTACTAAATTCAAACCTCTGTAGAGATAAAATGGAGAGATGATTTCATAAATATTTACAATTTATAGTAGAACATTTTATCAAAGTGTGAATCTCCTTTATCACACTACACTCAATGTACAGTCAATTTTCAAAAAATATGTTGGGCGCAATCATCCCCCTTAATATAAAAATATAGCCACAATACAAATAGTTGTTTGAAGCACTACTCGAAATACATCAAATATATTCCAGTAATGCATGCTCGAAATACTAGTCAATGCTCTAAAACAACTTCAATGGATGGTTGCATAGCATCCACATTGAAATTAACATATTTCTAGCAAGCATGTCCCCATTTTCTTGCACGACCTACAATGAAGGTGAATAAGTTGTATAAGAGAAAGATAACAAGGTACCTCACAAAACATAAAAATGAAAAAATAACACATTTTCTTAGTTTACAAACTTTCCATAAAATACAAATGCTCGTCATGTATGATTCACAATAGGGAAAATTTTAGAAACACATACCTCAACATATTATTTCAAGCTTTATTTATAAATATGGCGAGAATCCTAGACGCTACATGTAATGATCTTTTAGTCATGAAATCAAGACTAAAATTGATTAGATGAATGCCGGTCTCAATACCAATAAGTCTCCTATGATGAATGCATAGGAACCTAGTAAGCGAGTGCATAGACCATTAGCAACTAGCATCTCATCTCCATTTCTAAGAACCAAGTCTCTTCTATTAGCAACTAAAATCTCATTTCCATTTCTAAAAACCAACACGTCTTTTTAAAGAAAATATAAAATAAACATAGTAGATTCTAAAATTAAAATGGTGAATATTCTTAAGTCACGCAACAAATTGAAAGAACATACAAGCATATTTCCTCGAAACATCAAATATTTAAAGAGAACAATAATAATTATAAAAAAAACGTTGAATGTTACAAAGGGTTACAAAGGGCTCAAATCACAATCAAGTATCAAGGGAATACAAATCTAAGAAAAATAAATGCAATCCAAATTTATGAAACAAAGAAGCCATTTATGAGACTAATCAATCTAGTACAAAGGTCTAAAACTATAGTAAGTATCAAGGGAATTATAACAATAAATTTAACCAAAATAAACACAATTTTTTTTAATTTGAAAAAATGCTCCAAATGTAAGAAACAACAATCCATTAATATCTTCCAAGATATCAAAGTTAAAAAGTTGTAACTTTTGTCTGAGTCCATTCTTGCTAAGCGGAAGTATCATTAAATTAATTATTTAACCTTTAATATAGGAAATTATCTATAAATAGATAGGTCCCAACTTCATTTCCTATCAAATATAAGAAAAAAGGAATGTGTTAGTTAACTATCAAAACATCAAGCTTCAAATAGATTGCATCAAGGAAATGTAGCTCCAATATTATTATATTTAATACGAAGTATAAACTATAGAACCTATTTTTACCTGAAATGCAAGTTGAATTTTATATATCGTAATCCTTCTCCTATCAAGAATTTCATTTTTCCAACCTACTCCAAAAAAGAGGAACATCAAAGTTAAACTAACAAGAATCACATAATATATTAAATTGCATTCATTTTGTATACACTACCAATGTATATTAATTTAGATAATATCTTGTGGGATATTAAATTCCTAATTCCCATGTCGACCCTCACTTTCTGCATTTTGAACATGAACTTCTGTAGATGAAATATCATTATGAGCCTCCATAACATTATGTTATGTATCAAGTTCATTGGAAACATTTGCTATATTGCATTCTCCTCCTCTCACAATCTCACCGCCCAAGTGCTAGAGCTCTATTGAATGGGAAATTGGTAACATCATACTTTGTTGCATATAATCTTAAACAAATATCCACATTCTTATCAAGCTTGTTCCTCAACTTTGACTTCAATACTAATAGTGCACTAAACATTCTCTCATTCTCCACTGATCCCAAAATCATGGTTTGACATAAATTGGCTAATTTGAAATACTCTCACATGTTTTCTTGTAAAAATTGACTTATCAAGCTTGTTCCTCAACTTTTACTTTAAGAATGATAGTGCACTTTACATGATTCCATTTAGTCGTAGCTAAATAAAAAAATGGAGATCGTAGCCTTAAATACATGTTGGTTCATGATTACTACAAGTTGGATCTTGCACAAAGAGAAACATTTGTTTAGGTTGGTTCTTGAATTTTGTGAGTTGGTGCTTGTTCAGGTTGAAGTATTTACATTTTGGTGTTTGTATTCAACATATTAAAATATGTTGATCAAGTTATCACCTGAGTGAGTTGGTGCTCAATTGTGTGTGTTACTATTTTAGCAGATATTTTTCAAGTGGTCAAAATTTGTTAAATTGAAATAATTTGAAAACTGTGCCATATACTTATTCACCCCCCTCTCATTATATAAGATAAATCCATCATATCAATTTTATAAGAGGATTTCATGAAAAATGTTGGTATTATATGTCCAATAAATTTTTAGAGATATGAAGTTTGGTGTTACATGGTGTCATAGTTCTCCACAAATGGTTGAGTGGTGAGCCAACATAGATTCTTGCTTTGCTGTGAGTAACTTGAACTTATGACTCTCCATGAATGAGAAATTGTTTTGAGCATTATTCTTTTTCCAAATGTCAAATTTAAAATTCCCAACAATCGCAATATGCGCATTTTTATGAATTTATTTTATCATACTATGTATAGAGGAATCAAGCTCTTTAGGTGGTGTATGTGGTGTAACATAAATATTTTCTAATATGACAATAGTTTTTTAAATCTAGAATCAATATGTAGCTATCTCAATTGGGATTGTTGTGTAATTATTCAATTTCTCAATTACTATGTTTTGTTGGTAACATATGATACTTCCATGAATGGAAAATGCAAATATTTATTGATATTTTCTTGCAATGAGAGTTTCATTTGGAAAAAAAATCTATTTGTGTAACTTCTTGTAGACACAAGACATCACTCCTAATTAGGTTATAGTCATTGATGTCATTTTCATTATGCAATGTTAGGATTCGTGTGTTGAATGAGCATATGAGAAAATAACCTTTTTTCCAGTATCGATTGGAAGCCACATTCAAATTCCAAGTAGGATATATTTTGAATCCTTTCTATTTCCATACAAGCTTTTAATGAAGTACATAAATTTGTTTCTTACAATTTGTTTAAAACATATAGTTGATGCATGTCTCTAACATGTGAAAATATAGTGTATACAAGTCCATGTTGGTTATCTTCTTTTGGATCAAATGTTAGATTTTCCATTATAAGTCCGTGTGATTTATGCAGTATTCATGCACATGCCAATTGTACATGAAATTGTTCACTAAGAATATGGGCCTTGTTTATTGATACCACTTGTCTAGATATATTTGTGATATATGTACACCTTTGTTGAATGTCAATGGAAAAATATTGTTTTATTGTTTCTTATTGCATTGAGACAATTGATAATGATGTTATTGAATTATTATTTATACAAGATAGGAGGCTAACTAGTATACAACTCATATTATACAATTTTTCACTTAACAAATTATATTTCAAAACTTTATTTTCCAAAAATAGTAAACAACACTATTGTGCAAATACTCTGCAAAGTATATATATAAGACACCAATATCCAAAACATGAGAACCAACTCACTCAAGAAACAACCTAATTGCAAGAACCAACTCAGATGTTACAGGAACCAACCTGTAAGTACTTATTATCAACTACACAAGAACCAACTTATTGATTTCAGATACCAACTTGGATGGATATTAGTGCTATTTCCGCAATACCCAACTCACAATGTTTAGGCACCAACCTAGTTGAAGACTTCAATCTCAATTTTTTTTAATTAATACTAACTAAATTCTCCAACACCAATTGGTTGGAAGTACTAGACCCCTTTTTTATTTTCCAGTACCAACTGGATGGAAGCACCAACTCTTGTCTTTGTGTTCTCCATAACCTACTCAAAAGAAGCACCAAATCCATTTTCCTTGCCCCTTCCTACCTCCCTAAAATGAAGAAATTATGAAATAAATGTGTTCTACATTTGCATATTTTGATATTTATGTCTACGTCTTTTTGATATCTATGTCTACTTTTTCTGATAATCTATATCTATCAACATGTTTCCACTTTTGAAATTTCTGATATATGTCTTCTTAGATTTGTGATATTTGTTACTATTATCTCTTTAGCACTACTACGATCTGTGTTAATCACTGTGTATTTTCTTTGGATATTCTGATACAATGCATCCTTCTAATTTATGCACTATCTACTTTTCATCTTCATGATTTTCCATAATTAGCTATATATTCTATAAACTTCTTCTAGAGAAAAAAGTCATCGATACCCTAGAATAAGAAGCTTTCCAAGTCAAAATATCATATCTGATTTGTCTTCAATATTACCTCGATACTTCCATCTATTGCTTATTTATACTCTTCTTGATCAAGAGATTTGTCCACACGTTGGGATGACTTTCACTTGGTGATTCCCTAACTTTCTTCTTGGTCAAGCTAACCACCTCAGTTCATATTATTTTGGTGTAACCATTTTTTATAATTCATCCTTGTGGGGTTTTTTGCACTTGCATTCATTGACTTGGTGGTATCTATGCATATGATTCCCATCTCTTGATTGAATCTCCACACTTCTTAAACTTCCACGTTTCTTCTCTATATGCTTCTTCAAACTAGTTTTGCACATATAGAGAGGCACAACCTCATAATTCTGAAGCTTTCATATAGTTTTATATATTTATTCAAACTGGATTTTTCCTCAGCATCATCTAACTGTAACAACAAACGTCAATACCTTATAGTTAATCAATATTTTCTTTCTTGATGTCAACCTTATTTCGTGTTTAACATTAGACATCCATCTTGTGTGTTTAACATCTTTTCTTATTTGACATGACATATCTATCCTATCTGTTTGACACTAAGCTTGTTTCTTATTTGACATCATTTCTTGTTTGACATCAATGACAACACCAAAGTGGAACAGTTGTAAATTTGATCCTGACTATGTCAACCATGTCCTTTTATATAGTGTTTAAAAATTCCTTATGCACCATTAAAACATTGTCTTCAGTTCCATAATTTCCTCCAATTAGTTCTACAGGCATATTTTGTTTTAGGAAAATTGTAGAAGGAAAGTTCATTTTATTATCTACATAATAATTTTCTTTAATTGGATCATCTTATTGCAAAATTGATAACATTTTTTTTTGTTTTTTGACATCTTTGTTTATGTAAAATAGGTATGGAAAGGTTGTTGGATATCTATAAAAATGCTTGTTTAATAGTCAATGTCATTGTATGTTTGTAAGCAAGTTATGATTCTATTGAATATGGATACAAAAATAGTATATTTTTTCATCATTATTTCTTTAAGCTCAAATAACATGACATTGTTTTTAAAAAAACTATAGGTAATTGCATCAAATTGTAAGTTCATTTGTTAAAAAATCTAAAAATATCTTATAGGTTGTGACTAGAAAAGGTGTCTATAAAATATGACATTAATATTTTTGAAGGGTGATGTTGGAGTGTGTATTATTTCTCATATCCTTTTCTGAATGTTGCATAGCATTCAATAACTTATGAGAGAGGCGTCATCTACTAGAAAGAGTCGATGTTCTTGGTATTTTTTAGTCATTAGATCCAATTTGTTAGAGAACAGTGGGATCATATTTGATAGTGCCAAAGAAAAGCGAAGGGTTGAATTTAGAGTGGAACTATCTACATTATGTGCAAAGTTATGTATTATTATCTTGTTGTATTGATATTCCATAAATAAATATGTGATAAAGAAAAGAAATGAAGTAGATTCAAGATAGAAACAAAATGGACAGATTGAATGCCTTCTCATTATTAAGCACTCGGTTATATAGGAATACAATAGAACAATACTATGGATGATCACCATAGGTAAAAAAAATACTATGGGTGACTCAACTAACTACCTAACTAACCTTTGGTGTTACATTCTTCAACACACCCCTTTAATCTCAGCTAGGACAATACTTTCAGCACTATCAATGCAAAAACATGCCTGCTAGTCTATGTCTAACCTAGGCTTACATTTCATTCAAAAGCATCAGCTTAACTTTCTTCCTTGAAGTGTACATGGACTTCTTTTTCTTTGTATTCTAGATCTTGATGCTAGGTAGTTGTTCTTCAGAGCCTTCTTCAACTCATGGAACATATTGCAAGTCTTTTTCTTCTATTTCAACATAATTTTTTTGTTTGTCATCTTTACGTACACACCGAAATTTTTTGTTAGAAAAAATATGAATATATTTCAAGCCTTCTTGGAGATCATTCAAATCTTGATGTTCCTCATCAATGGAAGCTACTTCATCATTCTCGTTGACTTCTTAATTTGCATGTACCCACTTTACATCCTTCATTACTTCTTCAAAAATAGTGGGTTGAGAAGAAAAGAGAGCATAATATAAATGCTCATTACTAATAGGAGTCTCCTCATAGATCTCCCTCAGACTATCTCTAATTTTTTCTTTTGTGCTACTATCAAATGGTTGTTGCTAATTATGAGAAATTGTTGCAGCTTCTATGTTTCTATCAATTGTCTCTTACTCAGAGAGACTATCAATCACATCACTGAGTACCGCTGCATTGACAGGTTTGTTTTTAGTGTCAAACATCACTGGATCAGCATTGGTTTCCACATAAACACATTCTTATTTACTGTATTTCACTTCATTGTGGGATTCCTGGTGCTTTGGGTGACTTGCAAAGTCATCTTCTTCTCTAACCAACTCTTCACTAAATACTTCTTTTAGTATATTCCATGCACTTTTTGGAGTATCAGCTTCTACAATATAATGAAATAGTGACTAGTCTATACTTTCTTGTATGATACATAAGGAAACAACTTTCCTTCTTTCTTTTTGGAACTCAATCCCAAGCCTTAAATGAATATGGATCTCTAGGATATTCTTCAACTATGAAATGCCACAAATTTTGTAAGGTTAAAAAATTAATTACTTTGACTTCCCATACATCATACTAATCTCCATGAAAGGCCTACCATAAACCTTCTGGTGTTAAGATATTTCTTACCTCTTCAATCTCTCCTGGTAGTTCTTTCGGTAGATCCATCATCAAGAATCAATCTTCTTTGATTTTCTTGGATCTTCTAAAATTTTCTTGTCTCAATCACAACCTCCAATACGATCATATCTATGTGTGTGTGTGTGCTTTCCACTATGTGAAAAGGCTTACCCAAAAACAAAAATAAATGTATCATGACATTGGCTATGATACCATGATAAAGAAAAGAAGAGAAGCAGATTCAAGATAGAAACACAATGGGTAGATTGAATGCCTTCTCATTATTAAGCACTAGCTGATATATGAATAGAACATAACAATGCTGTGGGTGAATACCATAGGTAAGAAAAATACTATGGGTCACTCAACTAACCACCAAAATAACCTTTGGGATTACATTCCTAAAAAATATGAACATAGTGTTATGTATTATTCTTGTATCATTCAAAAACATCCCAAATGTGGCATGTTTTAATTGTCATATTTCACATTTTTTCCTTTGAATTATAAAAAATATATCATTAAAAAATGTTTTTACATACAATTATATATATATATATATATATATTATATCCACATAGTTTGTGGTTGGATCAGGTCTATAGGGATCAAATTGTTAAGAATTAGTTATGGAATGGAAGACAATTTAGATTTTTTTGTTATTCCTTATATCCTTCTATTTAAATGGGTTCCATCGTGAGCTATCCATGCTAGCTACATGCTATCATGCACATTCTTCCTATTATCCATTTATCAACTATTAATTATTTTTTATATTCTTTTTCTTTTTATCTCTCATTCTTCTAGTTATCCACCACGAATTGTTGGTTATCCATTTATCAACTATGAGTTATCAATGCATTTCTACTAGTTATCCATTCATCAGCTAGCTAGCTACTGGTTATTTTTTATATTCCCTTTTTAATAATTGTTTATTTCGAATTTTGAACAATTATGGATAGTACACTTGTCTCATCCTGGTTGGTAGATGAAAACCATAGACCGTAGTCCATCCCAAATCTGAAATAAAAATGTCTATCCACTTAAAAATCATAGACATGTATGTAAGTTATCCCATTAAAAGGTTAAACTACGTTTACACCTAGCATTGAGATTCTTTAAATCTCTAACTAATTTTCATCATATAAATAATAAAAATGTCTATCTACTTAAAAATAATAGACATGTATGTAGGTCTTATTTAATGAAGAACCAACACAATGTGGATTATCTCATGAAAAGGTTAAACAACATTTACACCTTGCATTGAGATTCTTTAAAACTCAAACTCAGTTTAATCATATTTATTGGACACTTCAATAAATAAATAACATGTCTTCTCAAGAATTGATTCAACATCATATTTATTGCCCACTTGAAATATGTAGAAGAAATGATTCAAAGATTTTTTGAACATGATAAAGCACATTACACACAAGGTATGAAGGGGTGGAAGCATGCAATGTGTGAAGATGTTTTTACAATAATGCTTACTATAGATGCTTTTAACAAGTTTTCCTATAGAATATTACACCTAGTATAACTATAATTACACCTTACAAAAACAAAATTAGTTTCTCTTAACCTTATAAACACTTAATTCTTCAAAAATGTGTACTTCAAGAACTTAAGGGTGAGTGCACAAAGTTGAGGGACCTTTTAGATGTAATTGGTAGAGTGAAGTAAAGTACTCTTGATCCATAAAATAGAAATCATCCCAAGCAATCCCGACACTGCCAAGCCTAGTCCCAAGGCTGCCAACATGCATGCCAATTAGTATAGTTAACAAAATCGTTCCCTCATTTTAGAAAGAAAAATAGCTCCCATGTTTTACCTTGCAAAAATGTTCTCCCATTTACTAAAACATCTTTTATGGTTAAAACAGGCCGAGCCGGTCATTTTTTCCACAACACCACTCTGAAACGAGCTTGGACGGAGCAGAACAAGTTAGGGAGAATGTGTTTTGGGTGAGAAAAAGGAAAGAAAATCCACCTTAGGATCAATATCTTCCTTGTGACGTATTTTATTCAAATCTTCTCATGCTATTTTCCCTATATTCAATAATTTATTTGCCCTAATTTGAATTTAAACCAATTTTTTAAATTTATATGCCCAAAGGAAACCAAAACCCCAATTTAATCATAAAAACCAAATCATTTTGACTATTTCCATATGTATATTCACAAGCTTCCTTGTGAATCGATACCAAAATTCCCATGCCCAATCGAAACCAAAACCCTAATTAGCTCATAAAAAACAAATCAATTTCACTATTTCGTTATGCATATTTACAAGCATCCTTGTGAATCCATACCAAAATTCACAAATATGCAAAGTTTTTCAAGTACATTACAAGTTGGCATAAGTAATTTAAATGCCCAATGTAAACCAAAACCCGAATTAACTCATAAAAAACAAATCAACTTCACTATTTGCATATGTATATTCGCAAGCATCCTTGTGAATCCAAACCAAAATTAACAAATATGCAAAGTTTGTCAATTATATTGCAAGCTTGCATACAACTAAAAAAAATCAAGTAGAATTCATATCTTCCTTAAAATACATAAACGAACTTGGTAAATCCATTTCCTTTATCCGAAATATCAAAGTTAGTCATCAAAGAACATCAATAAACGCCTTATAGTTTTGATGAAATGTCAAAACCCCATAATTTTCGGGAAAAAAAAATAATAATAATACAGATAAACTTCATTAATGCAGTCAACTAATTGTTTTAATTAGTTATATGTTAATGATTTCATAGAATGAATTATCTACTTGCTTATGTTTATCTTATAGAATAATTCTTTTTTCAGTTTAATGACTTGTTTTTCTTTGCGACCACAAGGTGGAACTGTCCTGGTATTCTGGGCTTACTTAGCTTTTGAGCTAACGCATAAAGTTTACCTACTCTTACAGATTTGCATGTAAGAAAGATCCAGTGCTGCTTGTCAGTAATCATTATGCATACAGATATATGTTTGTTGCAAATTTAATAGCTCAATAGAAGAATATAAATGCTATTCAATTTCAATGCTTTATGAGGTAAAACCATTAAATCGTTATTCCTTTAAAAATGCCAAGGAAACGAGATTTAGTCCTATCAGTATGAGGTGATAGTTTCTTCTCTCTAGTAGTTGTCATTTATAGTTCTTATTGCATACTAAACTCTTCGATGTTTATCATGGTCGTCGTGTGTGTAAATTCCTTAAATATTTCTTTGCATGCAGACTAAGGATGCCAATGTTATTACATTAGAGTCTAACTTAAAATGTGAACATAAACCTTTTACGTCATGCTAGATTTGAGTACCCCATGGAATATGAAAGTAATGCGCAAGAAAAATAAGAGTTTTTATACCTTTATTCTAACTTCCAAAGCTTTGACAGTTTGAATCGATTATCTCTTCGTTACATACTGCAATCCATTAGACTAAGTTAGTATGAAAGAACTAAATTCTTCTACACATGAATTATGCGTAAAATATGGCCCAGTTATGGTTATTACTCGTCAAAGGTTACCTATTATCAAGCCTGATAGTTACTATGATGCTTAACACTCTTGTTTACAAACTTAATGGTTTGTACAACAAATACTCAACTGCATAACTAGAGCTATTCTCCCAAGATGGATATCTTATCATGAATAGGTTTTATAAACTTCCTTTTTTAGTTATTAAAATGCATATCCTTAATGGATTTATAACCATTGAAAGAATAAACATCATGTTAGTATAATAATGGTTAGTAATAATGGCCCCACCCTTGATAAGTCTTAAGGTATAACTTTTACATTGATGAATCTTTAGTTAATGATAAGTGGCATAACCCTTGCCACCATTATAATAGTTTGTGGAAAGATTATTTTGCAAAGCATAGAGAAAAAGGTCATGAAATGGAGCACGCCATAATGAAACTATGGTTTAACCTTTATCTAAGTTTTATAAACTTATATTATACGCCTCCTTTACATGTATAAAGTGCTAGATCATGCATTACTTTAAATCCACGCTATGATATAATCCTATCATTTGTTCTAAGGTTTCTTTGGTTTGATCTTATAGCGTGAAGACTGGGTTGACAATTGGGATTAAAGAACCTTGTAGAAAATTCTCCCATCGCATGATTTGGATGAGAAATCAATTGAATGATTGTTCACGAGAACTATACAGTTCTTACCCACTACATGAAAATAATTAGTTGTCTACATGGACTCGTCGTAGCCATTTGTTGTGAGGTTAAAAAGGCAGTCTCAAACCCTAGATTTGACATTCCCTCCGCCACCTTCGGGACTCGGAGCACTCTACTACTATGTTCTTGTCTGCACTATCACTTGCATCTCATTGCTGGTAGTCTTCCTACTTGTTCTGCACCTCGTGAGCTCGTCCAGAACACACAATAGAGAAGTGCTGTCACAAAATTGTTAGTTGCTTGGGCATAGGTTAGTGGTTCTTTCTCCAGGATTTCACCATCACGACTAGCTCAATCCTGAATCTTTCAACTGTAAAAAGTTTCCTTCCTCCTTGGACTTGTAATGAGAGTCATGGTCTTGTGTTTCCAGGGTTGCTGGTGCATAAGGTTTCACCACAGAGTAGTTTCTTTGGCTGGAAATAAAGTGACGACACAAGTGTATTTACTTGTTGGGATTGATGTTCCTATTCTCAGTCATTGATGGTTGTTTGTTGTGTTAGTAAACTCCTTATTTCTAGCAGCAGATGAAGGGTTTCATCCTCCTCGCTTTGGTGGTTGCTCTACTGCTTGTGGGTGGTCGCGCTTCAGTGAAATTCTAGGTAAGAATTGCTATTTCATCTTCGTTATCTTTGCAGATTTGTTTTTATTACACAGTTGTTTATTTTTTAAACAAGGTATTAATATTATCGTTCTTTTTTATTCACAGGTGTCGACCTGTCCCTCTGCATGGTTGGTGTGAAGCTGTGGCAGCGGCTTGCTCACGGGTAAGCCTTGGATACCCCATGCCAGTTCTTCCTTCTCCGGTCCCTTACGGAACATTTCATGGTTGGTCGTCGTGGCCTACAAAACCCTCATGGTTTTGATTTACCTAGGTTATTTGTTTCTCTATTTTTAGTTGATGTTAAAAACCCTTGCTTTATGCGGGGTTTCCGACTTAGGCCGTAACGGTAAATTTTGGTTTTTGTTCTTGTTACTGTGTATATATATGTAAATGAAAGAAAGGCTGAACAAGCCATACTCTGTAATTTTTGTTTGAAGCCATGAGGCATTAAAAGGAGTTAGACTCTTTCAGTATATTATCTATGTTGTACATTTTGATATATTAGGGTTTTACCCTAACTTGGCGATATGAAAAGTATTTACTCTCTCTTTAAGTTTTCTTTAGTTTATAAGAAATACTGTAATTTTATTTGATTATTATTTATATTGTGTAAATGGTTATTTAAGCTCGGTGAATCGAGCATATCTATGTTCTGTTACTTGGATTCCTCCAAGTTAATATATTTAATTCATAACCTATAAATTATTCAGGGTAACTGTATAATGTTTTTATATGAACTTACCTTAACTTACTCTGTTCTAATAAGGTTATAAATATTGTTTGTATATGTTAACTTTCAGAACTTATGTAATTTAATATTCTTGCAGTTGTATTTGTGTAACTGATAGTTACATCTTTTAAATGTAAAATGTGTATTACTTAATATTTATTATAGTGAGATAAAATGTTATTTTACCTGCAAGTAATGTTGTCCCTACAATTATATATGTTATCTTTATTTTTTGTATATTCATAGATATATAATAAGATAGTATTTTATTGTTGTATTCTTATACTTTCTACAATAAATAATTTATAGAAGTTCCTTTTGTATTCTATATTATCTTGTTTATGTTATAATATTAGTATTTATAAAATAAAAGAAATAACAGCTATTTATGTTCTATCGTGTAGAATATATTGTAGTATTTGTTAACATTTTATAAAAGATATGTTAGTAGCTGTAGATTTTGTTTAATATTAGCTAGATAAAAATGAATGAATTAATTACAATAACAGCCATAAGTAAATTCTGAAACTAACTAGTTTATCTATAGAATTAAATCAAGGTGTAGCTATTCTTACTCACAGTTTTGTTGCTATACATATAGTAGTTAATTATCCTAAGCTGGAAGAAATAAACTGTAGAGTTGAAAAGCATTTTTATTTAGTATAACCCTACTCTATTTTAACAAATATATTCTTTTATTTTTGTTACAAAATAAATAATAAGACTACAGAAATGAATGTTGTATAGAGTACTGTTTATCTACCTAAACATATTACTGTTAATATACTGATTTAGCTTCTTTTCCATTTACTAATAATCTGACATTCATAGTCTAGGTCTAACCCTACTCCTTGTACAGAATATTGTTTCTTCTGATAACAATTAAAAGAAATCATTCTCATAATCAAGCTAACATCTTATTTTAAATTTATGCCATATTATCTTCATTTCAATACACCACCTCTGCTAGAGTATGATCTACATTACTCCAAATGGGGAAAAACACAGGTAGGGTTTGTTTCTCATTAAGAATAATTTCATTACTAACAAACTAAGATATTCTATCTTCTGAGTTTTACATCATAAACTGCAAATGCATTATTCAATCACACACAGATAATAACACTGAAATTAATAAAAAGCAGAACCTATTCTTAAAGCTTGGTCGACAACAGCAATGGGAGGCTGTTCCTCCCTACCAACTCCTGGAGAGCACTCAAACAGCAACTCCTCAGGACCTTGGAGCTTGCTCTAGTCTCCCTAGCTAGAACTAGGTGCAACAAATAATCAAGTACTAGTCCTCAGACTCAATACCAGTCATGAACTTGTCAGTCAAATCTCTCACCTAGCAAGCTGTATGAGATCAAGTTATTGCAGTTTATCTCTCAAACACCTTCCTTACAGTTTTCCCTATTTCCCAATGAATTCCTTGAAGTGCATTCCACCTGAATGATTCTTCTCTTGGAAAATATCTAAGCAACCTCAGCTCTCTACATTGGGTACTTTTCAAAAGATTGCCTAGGTTTTTTTGGGTTAGTTGTCATTAATTGAGCCACCTGCTCTGATCCCACTTTCTTGTGGGATCATGACCCCAAATGTAGGGAAGTTTCCACATGTAACATAGGAAGTGTTTGAATATGCTGCCACTTGTATTTTGTTCTCCACCTAGTTCCTTCCACCAGTTTGACCAGTAACACTCTTATTAATAGCTCTCCCAAGCTGTTGTCTCCACTTTTTATTTATTAAAAATAAAATATTCAGTATTACATTCCACATCTTTTGACTCTGCTGAGTCATCAGTTCCTACTTAGCATTAAATTTAACATAATGTCTTAGGAATCAAATTAAAAAAAATAACATTATTTTACAAAATTACGGTATGTGACATCAACACCCCCTTAAAATATAACATCATCCTCGATGTTACTTATTCCTCATCCTCCGAAGTCCCCTGGAATAGATTTGGGTATGCTTCCTGCATCTTACTTTGTAGTTCCCAGGTGGCCTCTTCAAGACTAAGGTTCTTCCATTGCTCCTTCACTTGTCCAATGATGCAGTTTCGAAGTGTAATTTTCCTCCTCCCGAGGATACAATCTGGTTCTACCAGAATTTCTCCTTCTGGTTCCACATGTACAACATTCCAATCAACCACATGAGTAGCATCATGAACATATTTCTTTAAAACAGAGATATGAAAAACATTATGTACTTTCAAGTTAGGTGGTAATGTTAGTTGGTAAGCAACTTGACCAATCCTAGATAAAATTTCAAATGGACCACAGTAACGTGGTGCCAACTTTGCACAACTCCCCAGTCTTAGAGAGATTTTCTTGGGCCTTACCTTGATGAACACATGTCCACCTACCTGGAACTCCTTTGGAGTTCTTTTCAAGTCTGCTTGTCTTTTCTATCGATCATGTGCCACCTTCAGATTTCCCTGCACTTGTTTCACAATTTCCTCCATTTCTCTTAACAATTTTGGACCTAACACTAATCTATCTACTAGATTATTCCAAGAGATAGGAGTGTTGCATTTTCATCCATATAAAATCTCAAATGGACTAAATTTATCTAATGACTGATAGTTATTGTTATATGCAAATTCTACTAAATGTAAATAATCTTCCCACTTACCTAGCTGATCTTTCACATACATTCTCAATAAATCCTCGAGTACCTGATTTACTCTTTCAGTTTGTCCATCTATTTGAGGGTGGAAGGAAGTACTAAAATTCAATGTTGTATTTAATCTTTTAAACGAGGACTTCCAAAAGTTTCATGTAAACTTAGGATCTCTGTCTGAGATTATAACCTTCGGCACTACATGTAACTGAAAAATCTGCTTTAAGAAGATATCTGCTATATTGGCATCCTTGTAAGTAGTTTTAACCGGTATAAAATGTGCTTCCTTGCTTAACTTATCAACCACTACCATAATAGAGTCATTATGATTCTGATTTATAGGCAGTCCAGTAATAAAATCTAAGCTAATCACTTCCCACTTCCAGCTAGGAATATGTAAAGGTTGTAGCAAACCAGCTGGGTGTTGGTGTTTGGTTTTCACCTGTTGACATTCTAAACACCTTGCAATGTATTCAGCTACTTCAGCTTTCATATTTGGCCAAAAATATTATTTTCTTAGCATGGTTATAGTCTTTTGATAACCTGGGTGTCCTAAATATGGTGTTTTATGGACTTCGTCCAGAATTAACAACTTAAGATTAGGTACATTAGGTACATACAGTTTATCTTTAAATAATAAAAATTCATTTTCATTTAAACTGTAACCTTTTATTAAGCTTTCTATAGGTTCTTCCTTAGCTGTAATTTGCAATTTTTTATAAATTTCATCTTGTTTTACCCCTTCTTTAAGTTGTTCACTTAAATCTGAAACGTAAGTGCTAATTGCTATTGTAAATTTCAACTTTGTGTTCCTACTTAATGTATCAGCCACCTTATTTTCCTTACCCTTTATATGCTGGATTTCAAAGTCATATTCGCTTAAGAAAGCTAACCACCTAGCTTGTCTAGCATTTAAATTAGGCTGATCTAGAAGATATTTCAGTCCTTTATTATCAGTCATTAAAATAATTTTTCTGCCAATTAAATAATGTCACCACATTTTTAAGGCATGTATAACAGCTGCTAGTTCTAGATCATAAGTTGCGTAATTCTTTTCATGAATTTTTAACTTTCTAGACTCATAGGCAATGACATGCCCTTCTTGAGTTAGAACACCGCCTAAGCCATCATTAAAGGCATCAGTGCATACTACGAAGTCCTTATTAGGATATGCTATTCTTAGAATAGGTGCACTAGTCAATAAGGTTTTTAATTTCTTAAAGCTTTCTTCACACTTCAGGTTCCAGTCAAATTTCTTTCATTTCTTTTGTAAGGAAATTATCGGATTTGCTATCTTTGAAAATCCTTCAATGAACCTCCGGTGATAACAGGTAATTCCCATGAATGACCTAACGTCCATTACATCTTTAGGAACTAACCAATCTTCGATTTCCCGTATTTTTTCAGGATCCACAAAAATTCCTTCCTTAGTCACTACGTGACCTATATACTGATTTTTATCCTTAAAGAAGTCAGACTTACTAAAATTCTCAAAGAGTTTTTTTTCTTGCAACTCTTGGAAAACATTTTTTAGGTGTTTTTTATGTTCTTCTTCCGTTTTAGAGTAGATTAAGATGTCGTCGATAAACAAGACCACAAACTTATCTAAATAGTTATGCATTATATTGTTCATTAAGCACATAAAGACAGCTGGGGCGTTAGTAAGCCCGAATGGCATTACGATAAATTCGTAGTGTCCATATCTTGTTCTAAAGGCTTTCTTAAAGATATCTTCATTTTAAATTCTTACTTGATGATATCCTGACCTCAAATCTATCTTCGAAAACACCGTATCTCCACATAGTTGATCAAACAGATCATCTATGTGGGGAAACAGATATCTATTTTTAATATTCATCTTGTTTAGCTAACGGTAATCTATGCATAATCGCATAGTTCCGTCTTTCTTTTTAACAAAAATGACCGGTGCCCCCGAGGGAGACACACTAGGTCGAATGTACTTTTTATCAATTAACTCTTTTAATTGTGATTTTAACTCATTAAGTTCTAATATGTTCATTCAATAAGGAGATTTTGAGCTAGGTACCGCACTCGGTATCAGATCAATAGTGAAATCCAATTCCCTCCTTGGAGATAATCCTGGATTTTATTGTGGGAATACATCAATATATTCTTTTAAAATAGGAATATTTTCTATTTTTAGTTTATCTGTTTTAGTTTTATCTTCCTCATCTGTAACAGTTACTGCATAGGCTTTACATCCTTTTCTAACATCTCTTTTAAGTTGTAAGGAAGAGATCTGCCTTACTATAGTTTTTCTAGGAATACCCTTAACCCTTATTGGTTGTTCATCACTATTTATGCATGTAAAATTTTTATCGTAACAGTTTAAAATTACTTTATGTTGTTCTAACCAGTCCATACCAATCAGCAAATCATATGAGCTAAGTGGCAAAACATTAAGCTTAACTACAGTTTTAAATTCATCCATAACTAAAGCACATTCTTTCACAAAACTAGTTACTTTTCTTTTAGCCCCAGTGGCTAATTGAACTAAACAAGAATTCTCAAACTTATCGACACACAACTTACATTTTTCCACTATCTAACGTGCAATATAACTAAGACTAGCTCCTAGATCTATTAAAATGGTTACAAGGGTTTGATTAATCATACCTTCTACTTCCACCATGGAAGTCCGATATTTAGCTTGGTAGTTCTCCAAGGCTGCATTAATTCTGGGCATGCTCCTTGCTAGTTCCCCAATGGTCATCTCCTCCTGTACAGTATGAATATTACTGACAGTCTTTTTTTTGGTTTCGGTAGACCGAGGCAGAGTGCGTGCCATTACATTCCCAGTACTTAACAAGCTCTTTACGTTCAAAACTCTTGGTAAAATTTCCATGGTTATTTGCAGTTTCCTTGCCCTTAAAATTGTTTGAATTGTTCGAAATACCATTCCTATTTCTCTGGAAAATTTTGTTGTTAGAATAATTTTTGGTCTTATTATTCTTGAAATTCTTGTGAGGTACAAATTTCTTCTTCTTGAATTCAGGATGATTGTTATTTTTCTTAGCCTTCCAATTAGCCAAGCCTTCTTTCTTCCAATTTTGCTCAAAACAAAAATTAGCCTTCCTCATAGCTTCCTCCAAAGTCTTTAGGTTATCATATTCAATTCTGTCCTTAATATGATATGGTAAACAACTAAGAAATCGTTGTACTTTTGGTTTCTCGTCTACTAGGTAGGGTACATACCTAAGTAAACTTAAGAATCTACTATTCAGATCCTTCATTGTCATTGAATCTAACTGCAATTCATAAAACTCTTTAGATCTTTTCTCGAAATACTGCTCAAATAGAAATTTCTTTTTGAAATACCTTTTAAAGGTACTCCAATTAACTTCTTTTTCTCTTATACCCTTGACTCTCTTCAGGTCTTGCCACCATATGTCAGCTTTTCCTGAGATGTTATATATTGACATCCTTGCCTTTAACTGATTAGAGTAATTATATATATGAAAGTATTTCTTCATCCCGAACAATAAGGACTCCACTTCCTCCCCCTTCTCAGTCTCTCCATTAAAAGTTGGGGGCTTTATCTTTTTAAACTCCCCTGAAATTTCCTCATATGGTCTGTATTTCTTGTTTCTGTCATACAAATCCTATTCACTACTGTCAGTAGTAGTATGGTAACTTTGTTGTTCACCAAACCCTTCACATGACGAACTGCTTTCATTTTTTGCAAGATTCATCTTTTTGGATTTTCTTTGATGATTGACATCTTTAGATTATGATCTCCTACTCCTTCCTTCAATTTGGAACCTTTCTATTAAAATTTGGTTCAATTCTTCCTGATCTTTTAGGATCCTTTCATTCTCTTTCTTTACAGACTCCATTTCAGTTTTTAAATCTTTTACAGTCTGTAACAGCTCCGAGGATTTGGAAGTCCCCTCTTCTAACATAGGTTCTTTCGGAAAATTTCTTTTTTTTTGTATCTGGAGACTCCTCCTGTGCATACTCTCCCAGCTTTTCCATACCTGCCTATTAAACCTCAAAAAAAGGAAATTTTATGTTCTTAACATAAAACAAAATATATGTTAGCATATTATTTTACTTTACTGTTCTATGAAAGCTAGTTGGACTGCATCAAGGCCTAGTGTTTGAACCTTCTGCTCTGATACCACATGTCAAAACCCCATAATTTTTGAAAAATTTAAATTTCTTTTTAATACAGATAAACTTCATTCATGCAGTCAACTAATTGTTTTAATTAGTTATATGTTAATGATTTCATAATCTGAATTATCTACTTGATTATGTTTATCTTATAGAATAATTCTTTTTTCAGTTTAATGACTTGTTTTTCTTTGTGACCACAAGGTGGAACTGTCTTGGTATTCTGGGCTTACTTAGCTTTTGAGCTAACACAGAAAGTTGACCTGCTCTTACAGATTTACAGGTAAGAAAGATTAGGTGTTGCTTGTCAGTAATCATTACGCATACAAATATATGTCCGTTGCAAATATAATAGCTCAGTAGAAGAATATAAATGCTATTCAATTTCAATGCTTTATGAGGTAAAACCATTAAATCGTTATTCCTTTAAAAATGCCAAGCAAACGAGATTCAGTCCTATCAGTATTGGGTGATAGTTGCTTCTGTCTAGTAGTTGTAATTTATAGTTCTTATTGCGTACTAAACTCTTCGATGTTTATCATAGTCGTCGTGTGTGTAAATGACTTAAATATTTGTTTGCATGCAGACTAACGAGGGCAGTGTTATTACGTTAAGAGTCTAACTTAAAATGTGAACATAAACCTTTCACGTCATGCTAGATTTGATTACCCCATGGAATATGAAAGTAATGCGCAAGAAAAATAAGAGTTTTTATACCTTTATTCTAACTTCCAAAGCTTTGACAGTTTGAATGGATTATCTCTTCGTTACATACTGCTATCCATTAGTAAAAGTTAGTATGAAAGAACTAAATTATTCCACACATGACTTATGCGTGAAATATGGCCTAGTTATGGTTATTACTCGTCAAAGTTTACCTATTGTCAAGCCTGATAGTTACTACGATGCTTAACACTCTTGTTTACAAACTTAATGGTTTATACAACAAATACTCAACTGCATAACTAGAGATATTCTCCCAAGATGGATATCTTATCATGAATAGGTTTTATAAACTTCCTTTTATAGTTATTAAAAGGCATATCCTTAATGGATTTATAACAATTGAAAGAATAAACATCATGTTAGCATAATAATGGTTAGTAATAATGGCCCCGCCCTTGATAAGTCTTAAGGTATAACTTTTACATTGATGAATCTTTAGTTAATGATAAGTGGCATAACCCTTGCCACCATTATAATAGTCTGTGGAAAGATTATTGTGACGTCCCCATAATACTTTGTGGCTGAGTTTCATAAAGTGGGTAAAACTTTTTCTTTATTTTTATTATTTATTAAACTTTAAACCATTCGAATAATGCGCTTCCGAAAAAGATGCCTCTGAAAAATGTCTGCAAAAATATGTTTAGTAACTTTTTCCACCAATAACCCCTTATACTGTATAACATCATCATCATGTAAACAAAGAAATAAACTAGCACAACAAAATAACACAAATGAGACAACCATATTCAGGTGGTTCACCCGAAACTTGGGGTTACATCCACCAAAGATAATCCAGACCAAACTGTCCGGATTTTTTTTCATTAAGTATTCAAACCAGGTTACAAATATGCAGTTCCAATACTGCAGCCTTTCCACATATATCTCTAATGCCAAATAGCCTTACTACAAGGCCTTTCCCTTAGCTTATAAGGTCTCTAACAACCAATATAAACACTTAGTTAAAGAATAAGATGTCACTTAGACAACATGGCCAAGTCATAACATTTAGATACATGTAAGTGCTAAAATAACACAGGGATTGGGCTTCATTAATGACTAGATTATCAAGGACTGCATTATCGTCCCTCTAGGAAACCACAGGGATCCTAACCAAACTGGAAAGAGAGCTGGTGTCTATTTCCATCTCCCCCAAAGCGTTATTATACAATAATTATATGCCCCAAACTAGTGGCTCAATGAAAACAACAAACATGAAAGCCCTCTGAATTGTTCCTATTCTTAATATCTTCATTAACATAGGAAAATCTTGTACTTAGATATATTCTGGAATATAACTAATATGGATTTTATGTGTTAAATTCATTGTCTACCTCATTTGAACGGATAGAGAACATAATCAAGATAAAGTCATTCTCCATCATCAACAAGGAGCAAACCCCAATTATCAGTGTGAATGAAACACTTAGTTCAGTATCTATGCTAGCCGAACCCAACGCAGCTTGAAGTACTCAAAGGTAACGACCATAGAATTTTAAAATTTCAGCATCTATTGTTTTATCTTATAACCCATTCTAGAGCTAGGAATCTGAATTTATTAGCATCAACACAATCAAATGCATACCCCTTTTGAAGCTCGCGAATCTGGTGTTTTACCACGAGAAAATGAAACGAGTAAAGGGGCCGCATGAACCCTATCAAGCTTATCAAGATCATTATTCGTAAAAGAAAAAAATATAATTATTTTGTATTCCAACTCTAACGCATAGCGAACAGGCACAAAAAAAATGAAGCTACTCGGTCGAGATCTGATTAAAATAAACACAGATGTTGATGCATACCAGGGTTAAGATACACCGTATATTTTGGGGCTCTAAACTCAAGGAACATGTGGGTAAATCAGAGTGCACAGGTAACTCGGGAAAGACACAAGTTTGAGGTGAAAACAGCAAGCATATGCCAAACATGCATACCATCATAATGAAGAATACGACTGGATTTGGTACCAAGTATTTTTCTTGGAATCCTCGGAGGTGCAATAAGGCAATCCATGCTGTATCTTCAGCTTCTCATTCCCCCTCCTCACGGTTTTCTTCAAACAAATCAGAAACCTACTAATGAGATGCAAAGCTGGGAATTTTCCCTTCACCCCCAGTGCACCCCTCCCAATGAATTTCATAATCTATTTATCAACTAAGATCAATGGTCTCTTTCCCTTAGGGTGCGCCCAAGCATCCCGCAAATCCAGGCAGTAATTCTGCCACTAATTTGCTGAGACAAGTCTCCTCACATTTTGTTGTCAAGCAACTCTTTTTGGGGCATGTGTCCAGACTAGCCAGTCTTTTTCTTTAATGGAAACCAATAAAATAATTCATTTTAATAAATATACTGGTATAAAGATTAAAATTGTTGCGTACTCATGAAGGTACCTTTTTGGAAGAGTAAGTAAAACCCAATTTTCGAAAGAATAATGTCCTTATCATGATAATCATAAGTTTATTTTAAAAGGGATTATTTTCTTTAGTATAAGCGTTCCTTATTATTAATATATAATTAACCTTACTCTGTCATAAGTCATTATCTCTTTTAAGCGAGAAACACCGGCCTCGCCCTTAGTAAGGATAAACCGAAGACACAGAAAGGAGGGTCATACCGTTTTACTATCCGCTAACCAAGGGATCATCTTGCTCATGACTACTTAGGTTGACACCTAAGGCTTAGATTATTTAAGGAAATTTTTTATACTTTTCTTTGATTTTCCTATAGTGATCGATGTTCCCCTGGATGGAGCAACCTGTCAGTCATCTTAGCCCCATGTTCTTAGTTGGGTTAACTACTAAGCTAGGGTGTCCTAGTCATGATAAGTGTTCTTCATTTGTGAAGTGGGAAATCTCTTCCCTAATTACTATCATGATTGAAGCGATGCATAAGGTTATGGCATGAACGTGCCTCCCCAACTATTCATTTTATCCCTTGTAGGTTCTCATTAGCCAGCGGTTCAATGGCGTCATTGTTTTTCCTTCTTAGTTAATTTTAACTTATAGAAACAGGGCGGTTATGTTTCTGGTGGGGCCTTGGACTTGAGCTCCTCACCAGAAACAAGTACAATCAATATTCATAACTAAAGAATATCTAGGGTATGTGAGGGATATTACATCCTTTCCCCCTAAAAAAAATAACACCGTCCTCGGTGTTTCTGGTTTCTTTGACAAAACGTTTATTCTTCTATGGAGTCATCTCTTCTTGCTTTGCCTTGCTCGGATCTATTTTAATTTTCCTTTCTGATCCTTGTAGGTTCGCAGGGCCTGCAGTTTTCCTGTAACATAAAATCAGGTCTACCCAAATTTTACATAGGTAAGAATCAATTCATTATGAAACATAATTAGCAGGTCTTTTGCATCCTCATAACTACAATTTAGTGATTCATGTCCAAATTACAATTCAATTTAAACAAAAGCCACTGATTCTTTTGCATTGTAACACTCTGCAATTTTCTAGTGTTCATTGGTGCCATAATACCCATTTTTTTTTCTTTTCCATAATGCAATTTATACATCAATAAAACATGACTACTAGCATTGACATTGAGACAATGTAGAAATCCAATTATACAATTTTCATGATCCACAATGGCTCCAATATACCTGTCAGTTCTATCTGTCAATAGATGAACATGCTACCTCATAGGTACAAATTTACTTGTAATGCACATACCTTTTCCCGGATTGTTCTTTTCTTTGGATGTCCTCCATCCAAGCACACCAAGTGCTAACAGTACTCCAAGTACCAATTCAAGCCACCCAACACAAGGACGATACCCTCCCTTAGGCATATCTCATTTTTGTGCTATTCAGGGTGCTTCACCAAGCTGAGGCACCTCAGTTCTCGCACACCCCCATAGCGCCTATAGGTTATTCTCTTCACAGAGTCCCCTACTCTTGTGACAGTCCTCTCAATGTGTGTAAAAGAGGTTTAACCAAAATGTCTTACATCTAGGCGTCCCGAGAATGCAAAGTGGTCCCTAGCTGGCCCGGGGAAAAACAAAGGTAACTTTCAACCACTACCTCCATCACCACTCCCTCGTGGTGACAAATTTATACACATGAGATCCCTCTCATATCTTCTTAACTCATTACGGTCCTGGAGCTTTAGCACTACTCAGGGCCACAATTTTCCCATGGTTGCAATCACTCCATAGGTGGTGAGTTTATCATTTAATTAACTCAAAGAAAATCAAACTTTTAGCATAAGTCTTTCCTTACTTCATTTCTAATCCATCGGATAAGAGCCTTTTAGCACCATAATTGACAAGAATGCATTTAAAGAAGCCACAAAACCTTTACCATCACCATTCACAATAAACCACATAGAACCTCAGAATTTTGGTAATGCAACCACTCATTACTTTAATTTATTAAAACTGAATCAAAAGTTCACTCAGTGTTGCAACTTTATATATGCTATATCTAAACTAGATATTACAAGTCTTTAAACAAATTATAGAATTCTTGCGGGCCTCAATAAGTCTGTAAAAGACTAAATAAATGCCATCTCAATTAGAGCTACCTCTGTGCAAACCAACTTCTTACTTTTAACTCTACTTTAACTAATGGTGAAAACATTAATAAACCAACCCAAGGGAAGGGCCGGGTCACTCAAAACAAGTCTCTATCATAGCTCCACCATTTATTTAAGGTCAAGTAGGTTAGTTGTAGAGTGTTAGCAATATCCCAAAACTAATAATGAATGTAAATTTAGTAAAAAGTAAATTGGCTGCAATGACCAAGGTTCAGAAATCCAAATCAAGAAGGAGTCCCGCAATGACTAACATCCAAAAACTGTTAGCAATTCTAACAAAGTAAATTGCGTGCAATAAGCCTCACCACAATAAAGGTCAGAAAATCCCAATCGAAAAGACCAATTAAAACAACTATCGTAGTTAAATTGCCCCTTCTAAAATACCCATAATTAAAATAATTCAACCACCGAGATGCGCATCCTTTTGATAAATATTTAAAAACAAAACCTGAGATAATCGTGGACATCACGAGTTGTAAGAAAATGTAAGAAAACTCAACACTAGAGCTGTCCCCATGAAGTTGGTGTCTGGAAATGCTATTAGACATTTCCTACCATACCATCGTAATGGTTGGCGTGCTGAGCTGTTCAAACCACCTTCAACTACGACCAATTTAGGGAGCGATACTGAAGCTCTAAACCACTCAAACCCACAAAATCAATTTGCACAAAAGAGACTATATTATTCAATTAATACTCCTTGCAATGTTTAAACATACAGTATTGATTCTTGAATGAATAGACATTTGTATACTAACACTGCTACAACTTTAAACCAACATATAACCCCTTCCATCTAACATTAATTGCTACCGTTAGCATGCATACCATAATATCAACACCATCAAGCCCTTCATCAAACTTCAATATAAGGTACATGTTCCTACTAACTTATTGAGTATTTAAACAATAATTCCCAAAATATTTAGTAGCATCATTTTACAGACTGAAATGTATGATGGAATATTTAACTAATATTTTTCCATCCATGCACTTAACCTTATGCTTTGTAAAAATGCTTATATGAAATCTCTACATGGTACATTGCAACACGGATCTTTGTATTCAGACCCTACCCTTTTAGAAGATGCTTACGATTTCATCACAGACAATGCATATGTAGGACTATACTTGGTAAAATGCTTTATATGCAGTTTGTGCATTGGTCAGCGTAGGCAAGGGTTAGCTCCTAATAAGAATACAATGCACCCCTAGGACTTCTTCCAGATTTGCCGAATTAAGAGAAAGAAAACAAAATCCCAAAGTGTAAATACAAAATACTGGATTGAATCCGAACTCACACTCAAGTATTGACTCATGGTAAAACACAACGGTGGCTTATTCATAACACCCAATCGCAGACAATAAAATGATTTGCATAGAGAAATATTTATGCATACATTCATACCTACTTGTAACATATAAATCGCAGGCATTGCTACAATTTAAAACACGGAGTTAAAAAACACGCAGCCACACATTACAGATCCCAACACACTATGATTTATAGATCCGATTCTCTCTTAAAACGTTATATGCAAACCAGGCTACACAACCGATATTATCAATGTCCGGATTATACACATTTAACCTCCATCAATCAATATTTAGATCCCGTAATGGAAATGTAACAAGTTCAGGTCTATTAAATACTAGGTATGTTTATACCCTTTAATCAATCGCCCCGCTATGGACAACGATTGCAAATTTCAAAACAAATTAGATCTACCCTGCACATAGTTATCAAGATCTGATCTATAGGTCACCCTGCATTTTTGTAGAAAAAATAGATTAGGATATGGGTCAATCCCTACAGAACGATTTCCATGCATTCTTTGAAAAAAAACAGTGAAACACATCGGAATTGCAACACAATGGTAAATGCTTGAACGGGTTCCAGTTCCTAGGGTCGAATCTTTTTTCAAGATGTTTCCCTTTAATTCCATATGTAGAATCCAAATAAAACCATTTTTATATGAGTTTCCTTTCTTTTTATGCAATGGAAATTTTCCATCTACCATTTAAAACATTATATTATTTCTGAGTGTGTGTGTCTCCTCTGTATATAGACTAAAGATCAGGTATGTTTTACATTTTTATCCATCGCCAGCTATGGACGATGGCCTTTCATCAATCACTGGCTATGCACAATGTAGGAATCAAGCGAAATTTTATACAGAAAAATCGAGATCCACGCTGCAACAATTCAGAGAGACGACCGCAAGACCGTGCAACTTCCTTCATCACACCGGAAGAGTGGAAATCTTGTGCATTGAACTCTTTTTTCTTTTCTCTTTTTCCTCCTACGTCTTCTATTCCCCGTTCCCCTATTTGAAAATTACAAAAACAAAACCTCCATGCAGAAGACAGAAAATTGAAATAAATAGGTCGGACAGATCACGGGTTGGAATCTCACCAACCAAAAATAATGACGGCAACAATTCGATCGATCGATCATTCTTCCACGCGGTCCTTGTGAAAAGAAAGATTGACTGATTTATGTTGTTCGTTATTTCTGTTCTTGTTTAGGTATTTTTCATTTCATCCAGTGGTTTCCGAGGTCGATTAAGGGGTTAATCAGAGGCTCGATGCTCATCAACGACAGTCTTGCGAGCAGAAGGTGTGGAGGCGGAAAACCCTAAAATCTACTCTTCCCTACCATAATCCATAAAAAGAAGAACATGCACAAGACCACATCATCGATAGTAGAAGCTACTGCTAATGCAATATTGATAGCCTCTTCTCAATTGCCCGTACGATAGGAATAATTTAGGCCTTTTCTCCGTGCTTCATAATAGAGATTCATGTTTTAGATGCACAAGTATTTTTCTGGGCTCTGGCTGCCGTTAAAAGAAAAACTTAACATCCATTCTAGAGATTTCAGAAGCCCAAAACACTTAAGAAGATAGGTTAACATTGTATATTGGTAATAAAAACGACCATGATATTTCATCTACTAAGAGTTCATCTATACCTCACTATAACTTTTACTTGGGCAACTTAATGGAGGTGAAGGAATGCTCTTAGCACTTCGTAAACAAGATCTTTGGAAGTAATAAAATAAATAACAAGATACTTACATTTGGGCCTGACATTGATGTGGTGACAACAATGAGCCATGTGGTTGAAATTTTCAGAGGTTGTCCCAATTGCTCTTGCATAACTACGAGTTCAGTTAATATGTATAGTCCTTTTGGTGCATCTTTCTGAGCTGTATGGTTCCTGTCATCTCAAGAAAACTTGTTCATTAATTTCTTAAAAAAAAAAAATTGTAGGATCCTTTTGAGCCCAAATAGGCCCGAGTGGCGCAACCTCAGTGCTCTGATACCATATGTGACGTCTTCATAATACCTTGTGGTGGAGTTTGATAAAGTGGGTAAAACTTTTTCTTTATTTTTATTATTTACTAAACTTTAAACCATTCTAATAATGAGCTTCCGAAAAAGATGCCTTTGAAAAATGTCTCCAAAAATAGCCCTTATACTGTATAACATTATCATCATGTAAACAAAAAAATAAACTAGCACAACAAAATAACACAAATGAGACAACCATATTCACGTGGTTCACCCCAACCTTGGGGTTACATCCACCAAAGATAATCCAGGCCAAACTGTCTGGATTTTTTTTCATTAAGTATTCAAACCAGGTTACAAATATGCAGTTCTAATACTTCAGCCTTTCCACGTATATCCCTAATTCCAAATAGCCTTACTGCAAGGCCTTTCCCTTAGCTTATAAGGTCTCTAACAACCAATCTAAACACTTAGTTAAAGAATAAGATGTGACAACATGGCCAAGGCATAACATTTAGATACATCTAAGCACTAAAATAACGCAGGGATTGGGCTACATTAATGACTAGATTATCAAGGACTGCATTATCGTCCCTCTAGGAAACCACAGGGATCCTAACCAAACTGGAAAGAGAGCTGGTGTCTATTTCCATCTCCCCCAAAGTGTTATTATACAATAATTATACGCCCCAAACTAGCGGCTCAATGAAAACAACAAACATGAAAGGCCTCTGAATTGTTCCTATTCTTAATATCTTCATTAACATAGGAAAATCTTGTACTTAGATATATTCTGGAATATAACTAATATGAATTTTATGTGTTAAATTCATTGTCTACCTCAGTTGAATGGATAGAGAACATAATCGAGATAAAGTCATTATCCATCATCAACAAGGAGCAAACCCCAATTATCAGTGTGAATGAAACACTTAGTTCAGTATCTATGCTAGCCGAACCCAACGCAGCTTGAAGTACTCAAAGGTAACGACCATAGAATTTTAAAATTTCAGCATCTATTGTTTTATCTTATAACCCATTCTAGAGCTAGGAATCTGAATTTATTAGCATCAACATAATCAAACGCATACCCCTTTTGAAGCTAGCGAATCTGGTGTTTTACCAGGACAAAATGAAACCAGTAAAGGGGCTCTGTGAACCCTACCAAGCTTATCAAGATCGTTATTTGTAAAAGAAAAACATATAATTTTTTTTTATTCCAACTCTAAAGCATAGCGAACAGGCACAACAAAAAATGAAGCTACTCGGTCGAGATCTGATTAAAATAAACACACACGTTGATGCATACCAGGGTTAAGATACACCGCATATTTTGGGGCTCCTAACTCAAGGAACATGTGGGTAAATCAGAGTGCACAGGTAACTCGGGCAAGACACAAGTTTCAGGTGAAAACAGCAAGCATATGCCAAACCAAGTAGTCTAACGGGTCGACGATTTCGCCCGGCCGTTAGGCTACTCCGTCGACCACCGTCACCGTCCCGTCACCGCAGCCAACTGTTCAGAGCATTTACTCCACCACCCCGCGGGTTGGTGGAGACTCCTCCTTCGTCGACGAGCTCCTTTGGAACGCATACCCCTGCTCTCGTTCTGGTTCACGTTACCTGTGAAACATTTCCATGGAAAACAGAAAGATTAAACAAGGCAGTAGCTGCATCCCTTTTGCCTCGGACAGTACCGTCCCGAAGAAGATTTATCAAGGCTGGAATGGCTTCTGCCTTTCTCCAATTAATTTCTTATATTCATGAACATAGGAAAGGCTGAAGAGCGTTGCAGAGGCACTCTCCCTAGATTCAACAATGAAAACGTTAAAGATTGAACAAGGAGCTGATGGATGAACTGCCTGGATGAAAATGCAACAGTGATGAAAATTGGTTTTTTATTAAATTTTTCATGTTTTATTTAGTTGGTTCTTCTTGCACTGTGTCATTGCCAGATTTAGTGAAATTAGAATATGCAATTGCTGGTTACAGGTATATGTACATAATCCCAACCGTCTTTTCCACCCTCCTATTTTTCCAAAGAGCATGAAACTTTAGAATATTTTTGAGAGAAATATAGTTTGTGCATGTTTTGCACTAGTTGGCATTCTGTATTGGGGAACAACAAGATTAAAACATGACTTACATCTCTTGGCCATCTTATTCAGATACGGATGGAAAATAAAAACAACGATTTCATATGATAATTTTCAAATATACAAAGTACATGGACAGTTTGAAAAAAGTTTTGGTAGTCATGCTTTAGGTTTGGCCAATAACAAATCCCGGAAGCTTTGAAGGCCAATGTCTCAATTTTTTTAAGTCCTCCGCATGAGAAGGGTGGTCCAGAAGCTTTGAAGGCCAATGTCTCATTTTTTTTAAGTGCTCAGCATGAGAAGGGTGGTTCATTGTCTATAAAGAATATTTTCTATGCTTTTTTTATTCTGACACTTCAGCCCAAGCTTTGTATTGAAATCCCGCACCGTTGTTTGAATGATCTTAATGATAAATGTTGATTTTAAAGAAGAAGGGTGCCGTATTCTATTGGAAGTAATAAGTTCTCTTTCTCTTTGGTCAAATTTTGAATATATTACATAAATTTTGATTTTCAAAGAATTTTGGTAAAGTCATTTCCAGTTCAAGTAATTAGATAGCCCAGTTAAATATACTACAAGCTGGAAGACGAGGTGGACACCCAGCGCCCTCTGTCGCTACCAAGGCTACGGGCACCTGTACCTATAACCACCAAAAGCCACACCAGATTTACCTCTCTGCAGGCATTATTGAATTCTTCCAATTTTTCCGACCCTACTGAAAATCGTCAAGTCTAGGAGAATACGAACGATAGATCTATTTTTCTTGAACCATGAGTCACTAAGTCATGAGAAGAGCGAAGCTACAAGAATGGATTATAACCAACCGGAATACGTCTAGCAACAAGAATGTCTTTGATAAAATACAAAATTAGAGCGGTTGAACCTTTTTGTCTATTCATATTACATAAAGGTTGCATTGAATTTCTATTAAATTCCTTAGGATGCAC
>LPNX010367418.1:56037-80315 GCA_001517045.1 Pseudotsuga menziesii
AGTGCCATGATGTATCCCCATCATCAACACTGAAGCTCTCCTAACACTCAAGGCTGTGGAAAGAATTTTGAATGGACCATTGATGGGTAGTATTCTATGTGAGACGAGTTTCACATCTTTTAATTCATTTATTAATCTTACATTAATAAAGGTTTGATGGAATAACGAGGAGATTATTAAATGGAGGCAGGGTAGTTCTACTTCAGGGCTTTCCTCTCAGCTGAGTGACATGGGTTTGCCACAAGTCGTGGACAAGCTTAATATGCCTGTGGGATCTTCCGCTGATAGTTTGGGTGGGAGCAGTTCAGATGATGGTAGTTTAAGCAATGGCAATGGAGTTCAGCGGTATATATCAAGCTTCCCAGTTAGCATTACTATCAAGCTGGTATATTTTCCATGCTGCATTTAGCAAGAAGTCTGAAAATAGAGATTGCATTGCAGAGGCAGGAGCCATACCTTTGCTTGTATCGCTGCTATCTTCACAGGATCCCAAAGCTCAAGAAAATGCGGTAACTGCAATCCTAAATTTATCTATTTACCAGAAGAACAAAGCTAAAATAATGCAATCTGGTGCATTACAGCCAATTATCAATGTTCTCAAAAATGGAGGCAGTATGGAATCTAGGGAGAATGCCGCTGCAACGCTCTTCAGCCTTTCCTCTGTTCATGAATATAAGAAATTAATTGGAGAAAGGCCAGAAGCCATTCCAGCGTTGATAAATCTTCTTCGGGACGGTACTGTCCGAGGCAAAAGGGATGCAGCTACTGCCTTGTTTAATCTTTCAGTTTTCCATGGAAATGTTTCACAGGTAACGTGAACCAGAACGAGAGCAGGGGGTATGCGTTCGAAAGGAGCTCGTTGACGAAGGAGGAGTCTCCACCAACCCACGGGGTGGTGGAGTAAATGCTCTGAACAGTTGGCTGCGGCAACGGGACGGCGATTGGGTGGAACGAGATTTGATCTGACAAACTCTGGACCCACATCGGAGCTGCCTCCATTTCGCTGAGGTGCCGGGACGGTGACGGTGGTCGACGGAGTAACCTAACGGCCGGGCGAAATCGTCGACCCGTTAGACTATGCATACCATGATAATGAAGAATACGACTGGATTTGGTACCACGTATTTTTCTTGGAAACCTTGGAGTCGCAATAAGGCAATCCACGCTGTATCTTCAGCTTCTAGTTCGCCCTCCTCATGGTTTTCTTCAAACAAATCAGAAACCTATTAATGAGACGCAGAGCTGGAAATTTTCCCTTCGCCCCCAGTGCACCCCTCCCAATGAATTTCATAATCTATTTATCAACTAAGATCAACGGTCTCTTTCGCTTAGGGTGCGCTCAAGCGTCCGGCAAATCCAGGCAGTAATTCTACCACTAATTTGCTGAGACAATTCTCCTCACACGTTGCTGTCAAGCAGCTCTTTTTCGGGCATGCGTCGAGACTAGCCAGTCTTTTTCTTTAATGGAAACCAATAAAATAATTCATTTTAATAAATATACCGGTATAAAGATTAAAATTGTTGCGTACTCATGAAGGTATCTTTTTGGAAGAGTAAGTAAAACCCAATTTTCAAAAGAATAATGTCCTTATCATGATAATCGTAAGTTTCTTTTATAAGGGATTATTTTCTTTGGTATAAGCGTTCCTTATTATTAATTTATAATTAACCTTACTCTGTCATAAGTCATTATCTCCTTTAAGCTAGAAACACCCGCCTCGCCCTTAGTAAGGATAAACCGAAGACACAGAAAGGAGGGTCATACCGATTTACTATCCGCTAACCAAGGGATCATTTTGCTCACGACTACTTAGGTTGACACCTAAGGCTTAGATTATTTAAGGAAATTTTTTATACTTTTCTTTGATTTTCCTATAGTGATCGATGTTCCCCCTGATGGAAAAACCCGTTAGTCATCTTAGCCCCATGTTCTTAGTTGGGTTAACTACTAAGCTAGGGTTTCCTAGTCATGATAAGTGTTCTTCATTTGTGAAGTGGGAAATATCTTCCCTAATTACTATCATGATTGAAGCGATGCATAAGGTTATGGCATGAACGTGGCTCCCCAACTATTCATTTTATCCCTTGTAGGTTCTCATTAGCCACCGGTTAAATGGCGTCATTGTTTTTCCTGCTTAGTTAATTTTAACTTATAGAAACAGGGCGGTTATGTTTCTGGTGGGGCCTTGGCCTTGAGCTCCTCACCAGAACCAAGTACAATCAATATTCATAACTATAGAATATCTAGAGTATGTGAGGGATATTACAATTATTTTGCAAAGCATAGAGAAAAAGGTCATGAAATGGAGCACGCCATAATGAAACTATGGTTTCACCTTGATCTAAGTTTTATAAACTTATATTATACGCTTCCTTTACATGTATAAAGTGCTAGGTTGTGCATTGGAATAAATCTAGGCTATGATATAATCCTATCCTTTGTTCTAAGGTTTCTTTGGTTTGATCTTACACCGTGAAGACTAGGTAGACAATCAGGATTAAAGAACCTTGTATAAACTTTGCCTGTAATGTCCCTCTTATACACCCCAAGAAATTCGGGTTTCTGAATGTAAGATGTACTCATTCTTCTGGCAAGGAGCTCAAGGCCAAGGCCCCGCCAGAAGAAAAATGATAAAATCAATATAGTCGAAAGTCCAATTGTAGGCTTAGGGTCTGTTCGCAGCTTAATGACGGGACACAGAAAGAATAAAGGAAAAATATAATGAGTATAACCACTTAGGAGAAAAGGCGAATGGTTACGGAACCATTTCATTGATGCCATGGTATCACAGACACACTTGAGCAGGGAGGTTCTAAGGGTGACTTTTGGGGACTTGACTTCGCGATAATTATGCTATCTAAGAAATGATGGCAATAGAATTTTAAGTACTTGTTACCCCGACTAAAGGGGCAACAAGCTAAGAACGATTTTGTTGAGGGATGATATGACACCATAGAAAGATATCATCACAAGCTCACCCCCAGTAAAGTTCAAATGGTGATGTACCATTTGCTTGAACTAACACACAGTAACCTATTTCACTTTTACTAATTCCTTAGTTCACCTAAGACACTAGATGATATCTATATGGTTATACATATATAGATATATTTTATAGCTACAACTATTCTTTTAGTAACCCTAAAAGCCTAGGCGGATATATGATACGTATCAAAGCAAAAGCATGAAAGGGCTGGTGATCTTTATGAAGGAGTCGTGTTTTCCTTTGAAAGTTGTTGACTACTCATTTATGAGTAAGAACTATGGCAAACCGGCAGACTAAAGGGATTTTCCGGAGATTATGACAGTGTCATTATTTTCGACAGGTTTTTCCTAAAAACGGTTCCTCTAGAATAGCTATGCGTGTCAGTAAACTTTATACGAGCAGTAAATACATATTAATGGGGAAATCCAGCCCACGCTTTATGAAGGAAGAAAGATCTCTACGCCAGGGGGGAGGGGACTCTACATTTTGATGAGGGAGAGGAATCACCGGCTCCTGAGACGCCACATTTGGGGAAAATGGGAGGAGGCTGAAGCAAGGAACGATGGAATTCTCTTTGAGGAGTTCCTTTGCCAGAGCCCCAGTACTGAGCAGTCCTTGTGTCGTGGCCTACATGCCTTGTGAAGAAGACCATGTATGCGTTGTTCATTGCATTCCGTAAGCTGCGTTAACATGTGCAATGACTGCGATTGAGGTATGGCCTATGAAACCTGTTTGTGAAGGGCCTCGCCCCTTGATACGATTTTTTACAGAACCGTGACCTGGATATATAGGGTATGCGTTGTTTCTGAATGTTATTTTTACGCCCTCTCTCAGTTGGAAATCTCCATGGTTTGTGTCATCTTTGTTCTGATATTTAAAAGAAAACTCATGGTGCTCCGCATGCATTACTACTACTGCTGTCTCCATGTTTTGGAGGATTCTTAGCCTGATCCTTGGATCGGTGGTTTCCCAAAGTCAGCTTGGGCAGACTCTAAAGTTTTTCCCCAGTCTCATATTTCATGCATGCGAATCGTTTTCCATCATAGGTTTATATATGCGTTTGGTACTCATCTTTACGATTCTAGCTTCTGTATGAGCGACTCGTATCCCTCTGGTTATGTTGGGGAGAATCTTTTGGTACACGTTGTAGTGTGATTGCAGATTAAACTATTCCAAAGTGCACGACCCCGATTCCATTTCACCCCTTGTTGAGTTGTCTTAGATATACGATGTCTAGATTACGGGACTACGGTTTAGCTTATTTCAGGTATGAAGAGATGTGACTTATGTTCATGATCTATGCCTTGCGTCTGTTAGAGTCCGATCTGCCAGATAGGGGTTAGTGACTTCGACCCTACACCTGGTATGTTAATGCCATAGTCTCTGCGATAGCTGAATGTATGAGTGCATTAAAGATCTATGGTTTTTCTTTCTTTTTTAAAATTTGGTTTCCCAGACGCTGGCCTGGACCGCAGGTTGAAATGCGATATTCATCCTTAGTACCCTCTAGGTGTTCCCACAACACCCTGGGATTGATACCTGGGTTCGGGTAGGATCTAAGGGGTTCTCTCTTGTTCTCGGTTAAGTTACAAGTAATACAGGCTACCTTCTGTCTTGATATAGACCACGTGAGCCTTCCCGAATCCTGAACATAATTATTAAGCTCTGATTTTTTAGTTTGGTTTGATTTTACTGTCTCAAAGTTCATAAGAGGATACTTCTGCGTGCCAGCTGATGGGATCAGCGTCTGGCCAACACAAGCGTCCTGTTTTTTGGTTACAATGTCATGTTGATAATTGTGTATTAAAAAAAATATATGAGGTACTAAACATTAAGTATCTGATTTAGGCCCGATTCAGGGCATATGGCCCCCTCGCATGGGAGCAACCTTACTAACCTTTAAATAAGTGTGCATTAGACAATGCAATCAATTGTAATAACATGTTCAGGCTCGAAAGAGTTTAAGAAACCTCGGCAGCCCAGGTGTGCGGTTGTCTTCACCTCCTAACCTTGGTTATCCAAGAAGAAGCATATAGTATTTCCTTGTTATGCCCTGGTGATTTTACTTCTACATATTCGTTTACTACAAAGTTACCTTGTAAGGAGCTGGTTGCAACTGGTGTGTTGCAGAAAATGTAACTTATGGGTTGAGGTTGTAAATAAAAGAGCAAGAAAACTTTGGTGGACGTAACCCCTGGAGGGGGTGAACCACGTACATCCGTGTCCTTTGGTTTGCATCGCATGTGTTCTCGTTTTTTAGACTTTTGTGCAGTTAATGTGTTATATTGAATGTCCTTATTTCCATGTTGTTCGGCATTGTGATTTATGTGTTGTTCGGCATTGTGATTTATGTGAATATTTGGGTACTTTTAATGTTGAGCGAGAAATCAATTGACAACAAACAGGCTAAGTTCTTGATGAATAATCCACATGAAGGAAAATGAGATTGAATGCACTAACGAATAGTCGTGACCTCATGGCATTAATGAACAATCTTGTGAACAATCTTGTGAGGTGTGTTGCTACCTCGCATGAATCAATAGAATGAGTCACAACTAAGTATTACATTACCTCCATAAATGAAAAGTATGTTGTGTGTCTGAGGTATGTTGTGTGTATGTCTCTTTTCTTTATGTCAGAATATTCTACTTTCCTCACATGTGGATTTGTTCTGTAACTTAGGTAGAGGGATTTAGCTACCGTAGAAGGTAATCAAGAAAAGCTATTATCATGTTATGTCTGCACATAGAATCATTTGAAACGCACCATGATGATGAAAATGCTTACAGTTCCGTGCCAAACCACTAATAGAATTAAAAGCTGAATGTTGTGTGAAGACGTGCTTGGGTATAATTGGAAGTGCATCTCGTATGATTCATTTTACTTAAATTAAACAGTGAGTAAGCCATCGAATCACCCTGCTTAAAAGAGATCCACGTCCCAGGGTTAAATTTAAATAAATGGTGGTTAAAGGAACCTTAAAGCTTGTATCAAATAACACGGTAATTACTACACTTGAGATTTTCGTCATTTATGGGTTTTCTTATTCATGTGAATAATGGGAGGCATAATTGCATGTTCTGTTGGTAGAGGAGGATAGGTGCTATCTGTACAATAAAAGGGATAGGATGCCAATAATAAATGTCAGAAGGATGTGCTTATCTCTAAGGGTATTGTTGCTGTATATATTTGCAAAGAGACCGAAACCCTAAGCATGGAGTAGTATAGAAATTCCAGTCTTAGGAAATTTTTAAAGAACACCCATGATAGCCAAGAATACTGTAAACATAAGATTTTAATTGGACGTTACCAAATTCCCAATGTATCATTGTCTTATCTTTCTTTTTTACTCATGATGGCATTGAGGTTTAAGAAGTACACTACATATGGTATCAGAGCCAGAGTTACAATACTCAGGCCTATTTGGGCTCACAATGAGAATTTGAATGTAAGTAGATGTTAAAAAACTAACCTCTTTGTTTTGGATGAATGACGGTGATGAACGTGGAAATGAATCTGCTAAGCAAGCTGACAGAGATGGAAAGAGGTAACTAAATGGATAAGGTAATGAAATAACATGAGAAAGGTATGCTACTTCATTGTCAGTGGATTTTAAACAAAAATGTACAAATAATCCCTCTGATCCTTATTTCTGCTTTTATTTGAAAACCCAAATGAAAATTCTGCGTTGAGTATTTCCATATAATTTATGTGAAGGCTTTGGGTTTGAGGCTTCCAAATTGGGTACTGCAAAGTTCCGTGTTGGAAAGCCATAGTTTGTGTAATTGTTGAGGAATTTATTGAATTATGGCATTATGAATTTGAGGGTTGACTAATTAGAACAGGCATGGCAGTCATATGTTAGACAATGGGTTAAGTTCAAGTTACGAAGCGTTTAGTGAACTTCAGTATTTTAAATTTATATTTTAATTTTTTAACTTTTGGCTTATGTAACACAAGAATCATGTGTGCAAAGATTGTGATAGTTTACACTATAAGACACACAGTAATAATGTTGTTAAAAAAGTAGCATTGAAAGGGGAACTTGATGAGATGACCCTTTAGGAGTGACTATTTAGCCGCAAAAATATCATGCATAGTAAAAAGATTTAAGCACAAGGTAGGCAATGCTAAAAACATATGTTGTACTGTCAAGACTATACGAGTACAAACTTTATTAAATAACTGTTAGGAATACTAACATAGAAGCACCTCTTTATACTTGGGGTTGCACGCGAAACCATGAACAAATAAATTCCACAAAGGCATGTGGATGATCTACTCATCATAACAAGATGGGCGGTTTGATGACAACCGTGTCACACTTCTGATCTAGGTTTATTAAAAGGTTTGTTCCCTTTGTAATTCTCCTTGGGCATTAGCACTATTTGAAGAATTGCTTTGTTATCTAACTCATCGTGTATTGAAAGTAAATGCCGTGAATCCTCCAACAACTTTGCTTCAACATTCGTATCATTTGTTTCATATCTGAGTTTATTGCCCATTGAAATTTGCGGGATAACATTTGGAATTGCTGTTGATATATGAAATCCATTTGACCTTGTGGTTGAGCATTGAGAACGAAATCCTTGATTGGCTTCCAAATTTAAGGAGGTATCAGTTATGAATCTGTTTGCTGACATTGTATTAGTTGGAATCTGATTCTTGGTAAGTTTCTTTCTGATATTTAATCTCCTCCCTTGCGACTTGAATACCAAATATCTAATTAAATGCTTAAAGAATGTCGACACATTTCTTGACAATGGCAGAAAAATGAAGGTTTGAAAGTTGTTAACGGTTTTGATTTGTGGTTATAAATTCATTATTAGAGGTTTTGAAGTTTTGTGTTTTAAAACCTATTGCTTGTTTAGTAAAGTCACAATGGAAAAATGCAAGAGAAGCCGTATCTCCTTATGAATCATGACATTGCTGGATTGAGCATTGAAAATGCTTAAGAAGAATGGCGAATGTACTCTTGATCCATGTTGACCTCGCTAGGGATGTTTTGGATATCGGTGAATGATGTTGTGCATACTGTAATGTTTATGTGTAGTTACAAGTACCGGCTTCATAATTAAGAAAATGAATTCTTAGAGTCATGCTCTTATTAGTGAACATTCTCGAATTGGTTCCTTGTTGCTTGGATTGAGTTTTGGTCTTGAACTATCCTATGTTTTGATTTGCCCATGGCTGGTATTTTATTTTTATTTTTGGGTGTTGATATGCTAATAGACCATTTTATTGCTATCATATGTCTATTTGTAGATTCTAGCAAGAACCCTATAATTGAATTCTAAGTGCTAGATTAAATGATCTTGTTGGTAGTCTTGTGAATGAAACCATTAAGAATTTGGGAACATTGTTGTTTCTTGGGTGATGTTAAGATTGGCATCTTAAGAGCTGATATGGATTTGATAATGATGAATGCTGTATAATGTGATATGCTAACATGGCAGGATAGGCCAGGAACATAAATGGTTGGAGCCAACGGTTAGGAAATATTTGTTGCCATAGATCAGGAGGTTAAGTATGGGTATCGTTTACTTAATATAATTGTTGAACCTTGAGTGTTTTTATAAACAAAGGGCTAACTGTTGATGATGTTGTTGGCATACTAATATTACAGGCTTCACCAAGATGATGACCATTGCTACATCTAAGTACGTTATGGTATATAGATCTGCCTGTGTATGTAAGTTACGCTCATTTACTCAGAAAAGGGGTAAGGAGAAATTCTCTTGTTTTGTTTACAAGTATGTGTAGCATGTGAATGACTATTGAAAATTGATACAAATTATGATAATTGATTATTGAAAATTTTGGGTTGTCAATGAATGCTTTCACTCACTGTGTAGTTGATTCATGAAGCGATATGATGACAATAAAGTCATGAAAGCACCCTGGAGTGCGCGTTGCAATAATCAAAGTTAAAATTTGTACAAATATGAATAAGGAAAATTTGGATACTGTGGGAGCACAGTGGTGTTAGGTAAGTAATTGCTGCGTGAGCACACTGGTGTTCGGCATACATGCTGCAGGAGCACAATGGTGTTAGGCAAGTGATTGCCGCGTGAGCACACTGGTGTTAGGCATACATGCTGCAGGAACACAATGGTGTTAGGCAAGAGATTGCCACGTGAGCACCTTGGTGTTAGGCATGGGGTGTGGCAAAAGACCTAGGCAAAAAATTTGGACATCTGGAAAGACAGGACGCTGTTTGATGTCACTCGGGAGAGTAACCTCAGAATTATTGTAAGTCCACACCAGAAAAGGAAAAAGAAACTCAAAGGGAGTTTGGAAAAACACAACGAGCATATAAAAAACATGTAGAAGACTTTTCCAAAAGACTGTTACATTGCTTAATGTGGAAAAGGTTCCTCATGTAGAGGACGACCTAATTGACCAAATGTTGGAGATAAAGCCAACTAAAAAGGCTAGTAACCATGTTTTATTGCATTATGAAAATGATTGGATATCATGGCATATGTTTAATTGAATTACAATTTTGAACATGAATTGCCGAGAAAAGTTTTGGCTAGACTCGAACCTGGTGCAGGTAATTGAAGGTATTGAATGATGGGGACTTGAGAAGTACCAAAGGATCTCCAGGGTTTAGAATGAAGAGATGAAAAAAAGAAAAAATGACTCAGGATACGGGGGAATTGGTCGAAGGACAAGAACACCGAGGACGGTGTTAATTTTAGGGCGGGAGGATGTAATGTCCCTCTCATACACCCCAAGAAATTCGGGTTTTTGAATGTAAGATGTACTCATTCTTCTGGTGAGGAGCTCAAGGCCAAGGCCCCGCCAGAAGAAAAATGATAAAATCAATATAGTCGAAAGTCCAATTGTAGGCTTAGGGTCTGTTCACAGCTTAATGACGGGACACAGAAAGAATAAAGGAAAAATATAATGAGTATAACCACTTAGGAGAAAAGGCGAATGGTTACGGAACCATTTCCTTGATGCCATGGTATCACAGACACACTTGAGCAGGGAGGTTCTAAGGGTGACTTTTGGGGACTCGACTTCGCGATAATTATGCTATCTAAGAAATGATGGCAATAGAATTTTAAGTACTTGTTACCCCGACTAAAGGGGCAACAAGCTAAGAACGATTTTGTTGAGGGATGATATGACACCATAGAAAGATATCATCACAAGCTCACCCCCGGTAAAGTTCAAATGGTGATGTACCATTTGCTTGAACTAACACACAGTAACCTATTTCACTTTTACTAATTCCTTAGTTCACCTAAGACACTAGATGATATCTATATGTTTATACATATATAGATATATTTTATAGCTACAACTATTCTTTTAGTAACCCTAAAAGCCTAGGCGGATATATGATACGTATCAAAGCAAAAGCATGAGAGGGCTGGTGATCTTTATGAAGGAGTCGTGTTTTCCTTTGAAAGTTGTTGACTACTCATTTATGAGTAAGAACTATGGCAAACCGGGCAGACTAACGGGATTTTCCGGAGATTATGACAGTGTCATTATTTCCGACAGGTTTTTCCTAAAAACGGTTCCTCTAGAATAGCTATGCATGTCAGTAAACTTTATACGAGCAGTAAATACATATTAATGGGGAAATCCAGCCCACGCTTTATGAAGGAAGAAAGATCTCTGCGCCAGGGGGGAGGGGACTCTACATTTTGATGAGGGAGAGGAATCATCCGCTCCTGAGACGCCACATTTGGGGAAAATGGGAGGAGGCTGAAGCAAGGAACGATGGAATTCTCTTTGAGGAGTTCCTTTGCCAGAGCCCAAGTACTGAGCAGTCCTTGCGTTGTGGCCTACATGCCTTGTGAAGAAGACCATGTATGCGTTGTTCATTGCATTCCGTAAGCTGCGTTAACATGTGCAATGACTGCGAGTGAGGTATGGCCTATGAAACCTGTTTGTGAAGGGCCTCACCCCTTGATACGATTTTTTACAGAACCGTGACCTGGATATATAGGGTATGCGTTGTTTCTGAATGTTATTTTTACGCCCTCTCTCAGTTGGAAATCTCCATGGTTTATGTCATCTTTGTTCTGATATTTAAAAGAAAACTCATGGTGCTCCGCATGCATTACTGCTACTGCTGTCTCCACGTTTTGGAGGATTCTTAGTCTGATCCTTGGATCGGTGGTTTCCCAGAGTCAGCTTGGGCAGACTCTAAAGTTTTTCCCCAGTCTCATATTTCATGCATGCGAATCGTTTTCCATCATAGGTTTATATATGCGTTTGGTACTCGTCTTTACGATTCTAGCTTCTGTATGAGCAACTCGTATCCCTCTGGTTATGTTGGGGAGAATCTTTTGGTACACGTTGTAGTGTGATTGCAGATTAAACTATTCCAAAGTGCACGACCCTGATTCCATTTCACCCCTTGTTGAGTTGTCTTAGATCTACGATGTCTAGATTACGGGACTACGGTTTAGCTTATTTCAGGTATGAAGAGCTGTGACTTATGGTCATGATCTATGCCTTGCGTCTGTTAGAGTCCGATCTGCCAGATAGGGGTCAGTGACTTCGACCCTACACCTAGTATGTTAATGCCATAGTCTCTGCGATAGCTGAATGTATGAGTGCATTAAAGATCTATGGTTTTTCTTTCTTTTTTAAAATTTGTTTTCCCAGACGCTGTCCTGGACCGCAGGTTGAAATGCGATGTTCATCCTTAGTACCCTCTAGGTGTTCCCACAATAGCCTGGGATTGATACCTGGGTTTGGGTAGGATCTAAGGGGTTCTCTGTTGTTCTCGGTTAAGTTACAAGTAATACAGGCTGCTATCTTGATATAGACCACGTGAGCCTTCCCGAATCCTGAACATAATTATTAAGCTCCGAGTTTTTAGTTTGGTTTGATTTTATTGTCTCAAAGTTCATAAGAGGATACCTCTGCGTGCCAGTTGAGGGGATCAGCGTCTGGCCAACACAAGCGTCCTGTTTTTTGGTTACAATGTCATGTTGATAATTGTGTATTAAAAAAAATATATGAGGTACTAAACATTAAGTATTTGATTTAGGCCCGATTCAGGGCATATGGCCCCCTTGCATGGGAGCAACCTTACTAACCTTTAAATAAGTGTGCATTAGACAATGCAATCAATTGTAATAACATGTTCAGGCTCGAAAGAGTTTAAGAAACCTCGGCAGCCCAGGTGTGCGGTTGTCTTCACCTCCTAACCTTGGTTATACAAGAAGAAGCATATAGTATTTCCTTGTTATGCCCTGGTGATTTTACTTGTACATATTCGTTTACTACAAAGTTACCTTGTAAGGAGCTGGTTGCAACTGGTGTGTTGCAGAAAATGTAACTTATGGGTTGAGGTTGTTAATAAAAGAGCAAGAAAACTTTGGTGGACGTAACCCTTGGAGGGGGTGAACCACGTACATCTGTGTCCTTTGGTTTGCATCGCATGTGTTCTCGTTTTTTAGACTTTTGTGCAGTTAATGTGTTATATTGAATGTACTTATTTCCATGTTGTTCGGCATTGTGATTTATGTGTTGTTTGGCATTGTGATTTATGTGAATCTTTGGGTACTTTTAATGTTGAGCGAGAAATCAATTGACAACAAACAGGCTAAGTTCTTGATGAATAATCCACATGAAGGAAAATGAGATTGAATGCACTAACGAATAGTCGTGACCTCATGGCATTAATGAACAATCTTGTGAACAATCTTGTGAGGTGTGTTGCTACCTCGCATGAATCAATAGAATGAGTCACAACTAAGTATTACATTACCTCCATAAATGAAAAGTATGTTGTGTGTCTGAGGTATGTTGTGTGTATGTCTCTTTTCTTTATGTCAGAATATTCTACTTTCCTCACATGTGGATTTGTTCTGTAACTTAGGTAGAGGGATTTAGCTACCGTAGAAGTTAGTCAAGAAAAGCTATTATCATGTTCTGTCTTCACATAGAATCATTTGAAACGCACCATGATGATGAAAATGCTTACAGTTCCGTGCCAAACCACTAATAGTATTAAAAGCTGAATGTTGTGTAAAGACGTGCTTGGGTATAATTGGAAGTGCATCTCATATGATTCATTTTACTTAAATTAAACAGTGAGTAAGCCATCAAATCACCCTGCTTAAAAGAGATCCACGTCCCAGGGTTAAATTTAAATAAATGGTGGTTAAAGGAACCTTAAAGCTTGTATCAAATAACAGGGTAATTACTACACTTGAGATTTTCGTCATTTATGGGTTTTCTTATTCATGTGAATAATGGGAGGCATAATTGCATGTTCTGTTGGTAGAGGAGGATAGGTGCTATCTGTAAAATAAAAGGCATAGGATGCCAATAATAAATGTCAGAAGGATGTGCTTATCTCTAAGGGTATTGTTGCTGTATATATTTGCAAAGAGACCGAAACCCTAAGCATGGATTAGTATAGAAATTCCAGTCTTAGGAAATTTTTAAAGAACACCCGTGATAGCCAAGAATACTGTAAACATAAGATTTTAATTGGACGTTACCAAATTCCCAATGTATCATTGTCTTATCTTTCTTTTTTACTCATGATGGCATTGAGGTTTAAGAAGTACAATACATTGCCCATTGCATGATTTGGATGAGAATCCAGTTGAATGATTATTCGCCAGAACTATATAGTTCTTACCCACTGCATGCAAATAATTAGTTGTCTACGTGGACTCATCATAGCCATTTGTTGTGAGGTTAAAAAGGCAGTCTCAAACCCTAGCTTTGGCATTGCCTCCGTCGCCTTCGGCCTCCGGCTGCTCTGCTACTATGTTTTTTTCTGCACTATCACTTGCATCTCATTGTTGGTAGTCTTCCTACTTGTTTTGCACATCGTGAGGTTTCCCAGAACACACAATATAGAAGTGCTGTGACAAAATTGTTTGTTGCTTGGGCATATGCTAGTGGTTCTTTCTCCAAGATTTCACCATCGTGGCTAGCTCAATCCCAAATCTTCTGACTGTAAAAAGTTTCCTTCCTCCTTGGCCTAGTAATGAGAGTCGTGATCTTGTGTTTCCATGGTTGCTGGTGCATAAGGTTTCATCGCAGAGTAGTTTCTTTGGCTGGAAATAAAGTGACGACCCAAGCATATTTACTTGTTGGGCTTGCCGTTCCTATTCTCAGTCATTGATGGTTGTTTGCTATGTTAGTAAACTCCTTCTTTCTTGCAGCAGATGAAGGGTTTCATCCTCCTTGCTTTGGTGGTTTCTCTACTGCTTGTGGGTGGTCGCGCTTCAGTGAAATTCTAGGTAAGAATTGCTATTTCATATTCGTTATCTTTGCAGATTTGTTTTTATTACACAACTATTTATTTTTGAAACAAGGTATTAATATTATCATTCTTTGTAGTTTACAGGTGTGGACCTGTCCCTCTGCGTGGTTGGTGCGAGGCTGTGGCGACTGCTTGCTCACGGGTAAGCCTTGGATACCCCATGGTAGTTCTTCCTTGTCCGGTCCCTTATGGGACATTTGCTGGTTGGTCACCGTGGCCTGCAAAACCCTCGTGGTTTTGGTTTACCTGGGTTATTTGGTTCGCTATTTTTAGTTGATGTTAAAACCCCTTGCTTTATGCGGGGTTTCCCGCTTAGGCCATAACTGTAAATTTTGGTTTTTTTTCTTCTTACTATGTATATATATGTAAATGAAAGAAAGGCTGAAGAAGCCATACTCTGTAATTTTTGTTTGAAGTCGTGAGGCATTAAAAGGAGTTAGACTCTTTCACTTTATTATTTCTCTTATACATTTTGATATATTAGGGTTTTACCCTAACTTGGGGATATGAAAATTATTTACTGTCTCTTTAAGTTATCTTTAGTTTACAAGAAATACTGTAATTTTATTTGATTATTATTTATATTGTGTAAATGGTTATTTAAGCTAGGTGAATCGAGCATATCTATGTTCTGTTACTTGGATTCCTGCAAGTTAATATATTTAATTCATAACCTGTAAATTATTCACGGTAACTGTATAATGTTTTTATATGAACTTACCTTGACTCACTCTGTTCTAATAAGGTTATAAATATTGTTTGTATGTGTTAACTTTCACAATTTATGTAATTTAATATTTTTGCAGTTGTATTTGTGTAACTGATAGTTACATCTTTTAAGTGTAAAATGTGTATTACTTAATAATTATTATAGTGAGATAAAATGTTATTTTACCTGCAAGTAATGTTGTCCCTATAATTATATATATTATCCTTATTTTTTGTCTATTTATAGATATATAATAAGATAATATTTTATTGTTGTATTCTTATACTTTCTACACTAAATAATTTATAGAAGTACCTTTTGTATTCTATATTATCCTCTTTATGTTATAATATTAGTATTTATAAAATAAAAGAAATAACAACTATCTATGTTCTATCCTGTAAAATATATTGTAGTATTTGTTAACATTTTATAAAAGATAGGTTAGTAGCTGTAGATTTTGTTTAAGCTTAGCTAGATAAAAATGAATGAATTAATTACAACAACAACCATAAGTAAATCATGAAAACTAAGTAAATTCTCAAACTAACTAGTTTATATGTAGAATTAAATCAAGGTTTAGCTATTCTTACTCCTATTTTTGTTGCTATACATACAGTAGTTAATTATCCTAAGCTCGAAGAAATAAACTGTAGAGTTGAAAAGCATTTTTATTTAGTCTAACCCTACTCTATTTTAACTAACATATTCTTTTCTTTTGGTTACAAAATAAATAATAAGACTACATAAATGAATGATGTATAGAGTAATGTTTATCTACCTAAACATATTACTCTTAATATATTGATATAGCTTGTTTTCCCTTTACTAATAATCTAACATTCATAGTCTAGGTCTAACCCTACTCGTTGTACAGAATATTATTTCTTCTGATAACAATTAAAAGAAATCATTCTCACAATCAAGCTAACATCTTATTTTAAATTTATATCATATTATCTTCATTTCAATACACCACGTGTGCTAGAGTACGATCTGGATTACTCCAAATGGGAAAAAACACAGGTAGGGTTTGTTTTTCATTAAGAATAATTTCATTACTAACAAAGTAAGATATATTCTATCTTCTGAGTTTTACATCATAAATTGCAAATGCATCATTCAATCACACACAGATAATAACACATAAATTAATAAATAGCAGAACCTGTTCTTAAATCTTGGTCGACAACAGCAGTGGGAGGTTGTTCCTCCCTACCAACTCCTGGAGAGTGCTCAAATAGCGACTCCTCAGGACCCCCGATCTTGCTCTGGTCTCCTTGGCTGGAACTAGGTGCAACAAATAATCAAGTACTAGTCCTGAGACTCAATACCAGTCCTAAACTTGTCAATCAAATCTCTCAGCTAGCAAGTTGTATCAGATCAAGTTACTGTAGTTTATCTCTCAAACACCTTCCTTACAGTTTTCCCTGTTTCCCAAAGAATTCCTTGAAGTGCATTCCACCTGAATGATTCTTCTCTTGGAAAATATCTGAGCAGCCTCAGCTCTCTACATTGGGTACTTTTTAAAAGATTGCCTAGGTTTTTTTGGGTTAGTTGCCATTAATTGAGCCACCTACTCTGATCCCACTTTCTTGGGGGATCATGACCCAAAATGTAGGGAAGTTTCCACCTTCAACATAGGAAGTATTTGAGGATGCTGCCACTTGTCTTTTTTTCTCCACCTAGTTCCTTCAACCAGTTTGACCAGTAACACTCTTATTAATAGCTCTCCCAAGCTGTTGTCTCCACTTTTTATTTATTAAAAATAAAATATTCACAATTACATTCCACATATTTTGACTCTACTGAGTCATCAGTTCCTACTTAGCATTAAATTTAACATAATTTCTTAGGAATCAAATTAAAACAAATAACATTATTTTACAAAATTGGGGTACATGTGACATGAAAATTTCTAATCCAAGTGTTAAAGTAAGCTATAGAAGTTTCCCATGCTTAACAAATATTTCGTCTTGAGTGAAGGGTACTTTTTGGTTCAGGTCAAGACAATGGAGTTTAACAATAGGCTCTACAAACATTAGGATACATAGGGAGGTTGATGTGTTTGATTACATTCCAATCGCATAGTATCATACATGATAGAATCCAATGAAAATAACATCAAGCGGAATCCATACATGCACCAAATTACATATAAACAAAGATCTGCTAAATGGAATTTGGAGTCCAAAAACCATCATGCTACAACAAATAATTACATATCTAACAAAATCCTTTCCTATACTAGGATTTTATTCATCAATAACACATTATGTCGCCTCTTCGAGGTTCTAGCCCTTGCCTCCACCCGCAATATGGGAGTTGATCCTGCAATGACATTAGTCAACACCTCAAAATTTCGATGAAACTTCATAATCCAAGCCTTAAAATAAGCTAGAGGAGATTCCCAATCAACATATGCACATAGGAAATTTTATGTACACATGCATATGGAAATTGGAATTAATACTTGAATTTACGACATAAATTTAAAATGAAAAAATTTTAAATGTTTATTCTTTACTGTAAAATTCAAGATCAATTTTAAAAATTAAATAATAAATTTAGTTTATGTTGTTATTTGAGGTACATTAGTTTTACACTTTTCATTGCTTACAGATGTCATTATATCATGTGTTTATTTTTCTAATGATATTTTAGTTGTATTTATGATTGTAGTGGCTACTATGGATGACAATGTGGAGATAGTAAGGGTTATTGGTCATCTTAGAGAGATTGGTTCTGCCTAGAGGAGCAGAGATGAGCTTCGCCACTCCTTGTGAGCATCATTGCTAACAATAGTTGATACGATCGCAAGATAGAATGATTCCTCGTATAGCATCGCATCCTACAATGAAACAAAAGGACGAGAATATGGAAATGGTTTGAGCTACAATGAGATAAATAAGCTAAAACTAACCAAATAGCACATATATACATTGTTTAGAGTTCCTGGTACAAATGACATTCGAAAGAGAAGCATGCCACATATTTCGATTGAGTGGTGCATCTATCCACCCATTAGATACCATTGGATGGACATATGGTACATGGCTTTTGATATGCCCCCACAAAAAAATAGGGAAGTACCATTGTACTTCCTCCAAAAGATGTATGCAGAGTTTGGGATGGGGAAAAATATCAACTATTTTGACATGTTCGGTTTCCACAGCGTTGGTAGGGGAATTCCACAAAACTGACTCAATCCTAGGCATATAGATTCCAATCTATAGATACCTCCACTCCATGATCAACTACCGAGGCCAGAAATCCCTCCTGCACATGATATGGTTACCCATACATAGGAGGCATTTCTTACTCTAGGTGAGATGGTTTCCCGACACACCACAACTATTGACCAGGTAGGGCCCTCTTCCTCTAGTGGGGTACAACCACAAGCTTCTGGTGGTAGAGTACCATCTATTTGTGGGGATAAACTAACATCCCATGTGCCCCAGAGTGAACCACGTGTGAGAACAATGTGTGATCAATCCTGTTATAACACATATTTCATTAAATTTGGAATTATACAAGGGATCTAAAATTTAGAACTTCAACAAGATTGAGTTTTCAAAAAATGAAAAACCAAAAAATTACTTAATTCACTCATTTCAATCTTTATATTCACCATTTTTTTTATAATATTATCAATATAAGCTATATAAAATCAAATTTATATAAAGTTGAACCATATCTTCCTAATATTAAACTTAGATTCCTTACATTATTTTATTATTATAATTTTTTAATTTGTATTAATATTTGAGTTGATCAAGGTTTACCTCATCTCATGAACAATAGATGTTGCAAGAAATTTCTTACCTATTAATTTATCTAATGGCATTATTTGTATGTTGAAATTATTAACCATTTTATTTATAATTTGATAAAGCATATATTGTGCATGTGTTGAATTACCATATTAGTAAGAGATTGTCTCCATTTTAGAGTGACCTACAAAGTTATTTAATGACATAGCAGTCAATGTGTTTGTTACTGTAACAAATTTATGTATTGGAATAGTAACTTATTAATTCCCAATCTTGATAATGGGTGGCTAGAACATGGGGATTTTTTCTCAACTTCAAGAAACAACAAGAATTGGAAATGCCTAGGAATTGGCTGAAACCTCTAATACCATGAAAAATTATTAGCTCATATAGTCACTGTAATATTGAACCTGTGGATGAGGACACTACCCCTAATCATATTTAGAATATTGACTAGAAAAGCAATTAGTAACATATACACAAGCAACAACATGGAAAACTAGGTCATACTCTATTTTATTTTCTTCCCTTTATATGTATTGTCGAGTACAGTTCTAGAATTTAGAACTTCAACAAGATTGAGTTTTCAAAAAATGAAAAACCAAAAAATTACTTAATTCACTCATTTCAATCTATATATTCACCATTTTTTTACAATATTATCATTATAAGCTATATAAAATCAAATTTATATTAAGTTGAAGCATATCTTCCTAAGCTTAAACTTAGATTCTTTACATTATTTTATTATTATAATTTGTAATTTGTATTAATATTTCTTACCTATTAATTTATCTAATGGCATTATTTGTATGTTGAAAGTATTAACCATTTTATTTATAATTTTATAAAGCATATATTGTGCATGTGTTGAATTACCATATTAGTAAGAGATTGTTGCCATTTTAAAGTGACCTAGAAATCTATTTAATGACATAACAGTCAATGTGTTTGTTACTATAACGAATTTATGTATTGGCATAATAACTTAGTAATTCTCAATCTTGATAATGGGTGGCTAGAACATGGGGGGTTTTGCTCAACTTCAAGAGACAACGAGAACTGGAAATGTCTAGGAATTAGGTGAAACCTCTAATACCATGAAGACGTATTAGCTCCTATAGTCATTGTAATATTGTACTTGTGGATGATGACACTACCCCTAATAATCTTTAGAATATTGACTAGAAAAATAATCAATAACATATCTACGAGCAACAACATGGAAAATTAGGTCATACTCTATTTTATTTTCTTCCCTTTATATGTATTTGTCTATTGTATGCCTTAGGACATTTTTGTAAGTATATAGAACAATAGGTACTTAGGCACTTCACTTTTTCCCTTAATTTTATGGGATTATTATGAGCCCACAAGTTTCTACATGTTTTGGACATTGTTAACTATCAATTATTACTTTGGATTATGTTGATTGGTTAAGCTTAGATTCCTTTTTATAATATAAATATAATCATCTAACATTTAAAGAAATATTCATTATTCAATACTATATATTATGATATGTGGTTGGCACTATTTTAGAGCCAACAAGAGAAAATATTGTATTGGATAAAGTCTAAGTATACCAATTAAGGTCAAAAATAATTATTAATTAGAATATAAATTTTATAGTACAATTGGTTTTTTTTCAAATACATGAAGAAAGAGGGAAAACCCATTCTAGTTATTGCAAGTGTCGACTATTTATTTTTGAAATGTTTGAACATATTACATTGAAAAAACATTAACTAGCTACTCCCATAGTAAAGTTTTTATAGACAAATTCTATAATATGTTGTCTCTCCAGTATTTATTTTTGAAATGCTTGAACATATTACATTAAAAAACATTAATTACCTATTCCCATAATAAAGTTTTTATAGACAGTCTATAATATGTTGCTTGTAAGTGCTTTACTAGACTCCATTAACCAAGTTTGATGGATCGTGAAGTGTGGTACATTTGAAATCAATGAATTAGAATAGAAACATTGAAGTACATTTTTGTTTCTTACAAATACAAAAGTGAAAACCCACTAAACTTATTAAAAGTGCATTTAACAATCAATTTTTTTATAAGTATCTGTGTGTCATTTAACAATCAAAATCAAATTATTATGAACTTTTATTGGTAATTTTTATTGGCAACATTTTACAGATGTCAAAAGAAAATATTTTATAAGTCTAGGCTTGTTTTTTAATGATCAAAATAAATAATTTTGTTATGAATTGGAATAGAAACAAAGTAGTACAGTTTAATTTATTTTATTATAAAGTATATTCATGAAGTGTTTGAATGTATTATATTGAAAAGAATACGAATTAGCTAGCCCAACATTATCATTTTAATAGATCGTATCTAGAAGATGATGCTTTTAAATGTATTATTGAACTTGATTATCCAAGTTTGATGGAGAGAGAAGTTATGTCGATCTAGACAAAGCATTGGAATTTGTAATTTCCATGTTAAATATTGTTTGGTGTTTGAACGTATTACATTGAAAACAATGCTAATTAACTCCAATATAGTTTTAATATGCCAAATTAACTCCAATATAGTTTTAATAGGCCAAAACTAGAAGATATTGATTTTAAGTGCAATATTGGACTTGATTATCCAAGTTATGGGAGAAGTTATGTTAATATAAACAAATCATTGAAAGTTTAATATTTCATGGTGTCATGTAATTTGCATGAAGTATCGTCACATGAATACATTGCAATTTAAACAAAATTTTCATATTTGTACCAAATAATATAAAACTCAAATAAATTTGAAGAGAATATTCAATATACAAGAAAAATTGAAAAATGTTTCTTCATGTATTAATTGGTCCTCCAAAGAACAAAATAACATCCATGAATAATCTCCACCTAATATCATGTTATTCGTTCAAGTAGGTCAAGGACAGCTTGTACACCATGTTTATTTATCTTGGCCTTCTTGCAATGTTTTTTCTTAGCCATCCATGCCCAAACTATGGTATCTATTGGAATAGATCCAAGCTCTATGTCATCGGGATTTGGTACCCAATATTCTTCTAATACTTTTCCATTGTATTTCCCTGAACTGGGATTCCACCAATCAACTTTAACATGAAGAGTATCACTTTCATCATCTTGAAATATATTTGAGGTGGCTTTTGCCATCCAAATCATCTCCCCTTCATCCTCGTTTCCTGATCTAACTAGCAACATCTTTCCTTTCTCAACATCATTAATAGGGTTGAATGTTGTCTTTGGCTTATTGCACTTGGGTCCAACATACACGGGTTCACCTGTCATAGTATCAAAATCCCCATCCATAATATTTGAGATTGCATGAAGCGCATTACGACCAACATCTGGAGTTTGCCTTGTCTTGGGCCAGAAATCCTCAGAAGATGAATCACTTGCATCCACTATTGTATGATCATTGTAATCTTCATATAAAGTATCAAGAACTCTTTCCCAATACTCTACCTTATTTTTCAATTCTGGTGTAACAATTGGGAAATCCTCACCATCCATTGTGTCTTTCCACATTTTTATGTATGATGTTATTCCTTATTTTAGTTCTTTTAAATAGATTTCATTCTCTTTGGGATGTAAGAAAGATGGCTTCCCTATGGGCAGTTTAGATCGACCTTCATCGTCTGTATTCCATAACTCAACTGGTTCTTACCACCCAACATCTCTTATGGATTCTTTATACCTTAATACTGGAACATCATTGAGTACAAGAAATTGGAAGTACTGAACATTAAGATGTCCAACTAGTGCATTTTTTCCTTCCTTGATGTATCCATTAAGGAAGCTTTTGAAGTCATACACCTTATCAATCAGTTTAGGTGGAAACACTCTTTTTTCTTCAATTTTGCGATATGTATCCATCATCTCAGGTAGAGAATATATATCTTTACTTTTCAAGCTGGAAGACATTCTCCCATAGGTCCCGTCTATGTCTTCATGGGTGTGTCCCACGAGCAAGAACCCAACCTCAATAGTGATGAAGACACCAAGTGCAGTGAGAAGTGATGGAAACATGAAAAGATAACGATTTTTATTATCACTTGCTGCATTATCCAATTGTAACAATAAATGTGGAGGAAGAGGTTTAAAATCGATATCTTGATTTTCTAATCTTCCATGAGATAAAAATTCATCCTTGTACACTCTACATTTTGAGTAAATAGAGGTGTCAAGCAATGCATTTGAAAGTGGGTTTCTTGAACTTCCACTCTCATAAACAAGATCACCATACATATCAAGATGTGTGTCTTCAAGGTCCCTTAAGCACTTAGCAAGTGATGTAATGGTAAATTGTGATCCCATATGTACAAATGGTAGGGAGAAATGACGAAAACCTCCTATCTTATGCCCATGTGTTAGCATATCTATCAATGACAAACCCAATTTTATTCATACAATAGATTTTGATTTGACACGTAGCCTTGGAATTGAAGCATTTGTTTTATCCATTTTATCATGGATAATACTCAATTACTCCTTTGGAAACCTCTCTGACATGATTCTGTGGGCATAGTAGCAATGTCTTCCACACATAATGATCTTGTTATGTTTGTTCAATCTAGCGCGTGTCGTTTCTTCCAACTCTTTTGTAGTTGCTGACTTCATTTGTGCTTTCAACACAATACATTCACTACATTTACTAAAGCTGGTGTTCTTTGAGAATGCCATGTCTTGAAAATGAGTGTTCCAAATATTTCTCATTGTTGGTTGTGATATTAATGGACAATTGAGCTTTTCCAAACCCACATTGATCTCTTTTAGCAAAGAGATTTGTGTGTAAGTCGAAGGCAACAATCTTAGAGGAGAAGAAGTTCCATCTGCTTCGACTTGACGTGTTTGGTTTGGCGAAAAATCTGAATTGTCCATTACAATTTTATGCAGTATTTCTATGGCCGCCACAATATGTCCACGTGCTTTACATGTATTGGTGTTACCATGAATGGATTTCATATGTCCTTGTTCAAAATTATGTTGGTAGCTATAGAAGGTGCTTTGAGGAATCTTATGTATCTTGTACCATGCTTTCTTACAAATAACATTACCATCAAATCTCATGTCCTTTACTTTTGTAATAATAGGAGGTAGGCCATGGCCATGGCTCTTTGACATGATAGTGTTTGAAACAAGTGAATTCAATACAAATTCCCTGATACCATTTTTGTCTTTGCATTCCATATCCCTTCTAGCATTTGTAATGGCATTCCTATCCACATGTTGAAGACAATCTTGTTTACAACATTCATCTGCAGCCAAAAGTCGGACTTCTTTCTCTTTATCTATCTTGGTTTGACGTTTTGCAACTTTTTCTCTTGTCATAGCTAGTTTAATCTTTTTATATGGCCTCGATGCATTAAGAACATTGACATATTGATCTTTTTTATTATAAAGATCCCCATCCCATTGGTATTAAGGACTTATATCCTCTATAACATCTCATATCAGCATTTCCATGGGTGGCTCTTTGTACTTTTTCTTGACCCTTAACATCTCACCTATGTTGTCCACCAATTTATGTATTGGCCATCTAACCAATACATG
>LPNX010367418.1:80626-95177 GCA_001517045.1 Pseudotsuga menziesii
TTCAATAAACTATGAATAACTCTTAACACATGCTTTGGTATTTGATTTACCTATGGTGTGCCTAAAATATGTAGTCCTCCATGGATGCGTGTCCCCTTCATCAACATATTCCACAATCAAATGTGGTTGACTGACATCAATTATCAAAACCATAACATAACCTGCAACAACCCTTCCTCCACCATAATAAGTTCCAACTTCTGTAGATTCAACCTTTCCTAGCCCAATAACTTGACCATTAACCAAGAGGTCAACATAGTCCCCTTTTGTGAAAATTATAATTTCCATTATCGCTCCTACAAATTTTGTAACACACAATTGAATTATAATTTGTAGTTAAGGTTAAACCATGTAAAGTGTGCTCTTATATTTTAGGAAAAACACAATCTACAAAAAAATAATATACTTGTAATAGCTAAAAAGGGTATGGCATCATTTTGTTGTGCAAATTAAACATTGTTCCCCACCATTTAGTCCCCACTGCCAAAAGGGGCTTTACATATAAATTATGATGGAGCTACAAAGCGTAATCCAAACAAGATTGGTTATCAATGTATATAATATTAATACAAACACAAAACTATTCTTAGAAAAACTTGTAAAAATGTTTAAAAATTTTCCATACTTAAGAACTTGTAATAGTATTGAAGGTAGTTATTAAGTAGGTTGGAATCCAACCATGATTGATCATGCAAGTTTGCATAATCATGGAACTTGTAATAGTATTGAAGGTATGTATTAAGTAGGTTTGAATCCAACCATGATTGATCATGCAAGTTTGTATAATCATGGCTCACTAAGATTTATTTTTTGTATCAATTGTTCAAAGTAAATTCAAATATCCTTGATTGGAGTCATCCCTATTTTAATAAATCTTGAAAATAGTTATTTGGTGTCATCTAAACCTATATTATGGACTAGTGAAGAATAACATATATATGGAACTAGAGTAATACAAAATCTCAAGCAATGCTAGTTGATGCCACTATTAGTATAGTAATACATAGTAGAAGTTTGTGGAATTATAAGCGACTCCTAGCTTAACGACTACTAATACATAGAGACTACTAGCTTTCCTTCTAGCATAAGCATTTCCTTCTAGCATAAGCACACATGCTTATGCTAGAAGAAAAGCTAGAACTCATTAGCTTTCCATAAGAAAAACCCTGGGCATGGTGATTGGTGGTTGCTAGGTTATACCTTGGTCTTGTGCCATGTGCTCTATTTTGAAATAAGCACATGGCACAAAATCAAGGAAAGCTAGTGACTCCTAGCTTTCATTCTAGCCTAAGCATTTCCTTGTAGCATAAGCACACATATTTATGCTAGAATGAAAGCTAGTAGTGGCTAGCTTTCTAATAGAAAAACCCTGGGCATGGTGATTGGTGGTTGCTAGCTTATACCTTGAGCTTATGCCATGTGCTTTATTTTGAAAGAAACACATGGAACAAGATCAAAAAAAGCTAGCAACTGCTAGCTTTCTTTCTAACATAAGCATTTCCTTCTTGCATAAGCACACATGCTTATGCTAGAAAGAAAGTTATCAATCGCTAGCTTTCCAATAGAAAAACCCTAGCCATGGTGATTGGTGGTTGCTAACTTATACCGTAATCTTGTGCCATGTCCTCTATTTTGAAATAAGCACATGGCATAAGATCAAGGAAAGCTAGCGACTGCTCGCTTTCCTTCTAACATAAGCATTTCCTTCCAGCATAAGCACACATGCTTATGCTAGAAGGAAAGCTAGTACTCGTTAACTTTCCAATAGAAAAACCTTGGGCATGGTGATTGGTCGTTGCTAGCTTATACCTACAGCTTGTGTCATGTACTCTATTTTGAAATAAGCACATGGCACAAGATCAAGGAAAGCTAGTGACTGCTATCTTTCATTCTAGAATAAGCATTTCCTTCTAGCATAAGCACACATGCTTATGTTATTGGAAAGCTAGCAATCGCTAGCTTTCCGCTAGCTTTCCAATAAAAAAACCCTGGGCATGGTGATTGGTGGTTGATAGGTTATATGTTGGTCTTGTGCCATGTGCTCTATTTTGAAAGAAGAACACAGAACAAGATCAAAGAAAGCTAGCATAAGCATTTCCTTCTGGCATAACCACACATTCTTATGCTAGAAGGAAAGTTATCTAATCTAGCATAAGCATGTCCTTCTAGGATGAGAACACATATTTATGCTAGAAGGAAAGCTAGCAGTGGCTAGATTTTCAATAGAAAAATTCTATCCATGGTGATTGGTGGTTGCTAGCTTATACCTTGAGTTTGTGCCATGTGCTCTATTTTGAAATAAGCACATCGCAAAAGATCAAGGAAAGCTAGCAACTGCTAGCTTTCCTTCTAGCATAAACACACATGCTTATGCTAGAAGAAAAGCTAAAAGTTGCTAGCTTTCCAATAGAAAAGCCTTTTCCATGGTCATTGGTGATTGCTAGCTTATATCTTGAGCTTGTGCCATGTGCTCTATTTTGAACGAATGCTAGCTTTCCTTCTAGCATAAGCATTTATTCTAGCATAACACACATGATTATATTAGAAGGAAAGCTAGCAGTCGCTATCTTTCCAATAGAAAGACCCTGGGCATGGTGATTGGTGGTTGCCAGCTTATACCTTGAGCTTGTGCCATGTACTCTATTTTAAAATAAGCACATGGCACAAGATCCACTAGGACAAGTGATAAATTTTGCCACGGTGAAATGTGGCAATATCCACGGAAAAGCGTGGATATTGCCACGTCTAAGTGTTTTTTTTTCGTGGAAACAATTCTGTCGCAATAGAGATGACCCCTAATTTACGTTGCAAGAGCGACAATGTTCTATATTTCGTTGGATGTCTAAGACATTGCTATATCCATGCCTGGCCGTCTTTGTATCCACGCCTGGCCGTCGCTGTATCCACGCTCTGTATAAGGTTTTAAAAAAAAAAATGCAAACCCAGGAAACGTCTCTATAGCCACGCCTTGCTGTCTCTGTATCCACGCCTTTCTGTCGCTGTATCCACGCCTGGCCGTCGCTGTATCCACACTTTGTATAAGTTTTATTATTATTTTTAAATGCAAACCCCAGGAATAGCGACGGGGATGCTATACCTGCCACGGGCAGACTAGGCAAAGTTCCACGTCATGCCATTTATAAATTCCCATATTCGAACCAATTGGAATGGAGATCCTAATACTGAAAAGCAAACAAAACAAGAGATGAGTACCACAATTGACCCCGGGGCCATTGGCTAGTAGTTGTTTTACATAACTGATTGTCTCACAGCATGCTGCAGGTCACTTATGTAATAGGGACCACATAGCAATCAACTTCGTGGGAGACTGAATATATACCATCAATGTGTAATCACAAAGTTCACTGCTTGATAATTTCCTATCCAATCTAATTGCCTAAAGCTAAATCCAAAGTCGATTTGTATTGTAGGTGCTCCTCTTTCAGTGCCAAGTTATCACTCTTGCCCCTAGACAGCCTCCATTAATGCAAACTTGGCTATTACCCTAGCAGAACACCTATGTGAAAAAATATGTACTCTTAACCATGCCCTGACAGAACACTGATTTGAACAAATATGCTCTCAACTAATCCAAATTATTAGCATACTTGAATGCATTATAAACAAAATAAGACTGCTGAGTTAAAAAAAGGCACAACAAAATTGAATAAAACGATTCACAAATTCAACATAGTTTGGCTATGACACCTTAGTTAACACACATTTGGCATCATAGTAGTCTCATATCAACCAGTCCGAGAAACACTTTTAACATTAAAAATCAAAATGGCCAACCTTGAAAGTGTCGTAGGAAGGTTCAAGATCCAGTGCATAATTGTTTAGACTCCAGAAATGTCAGCTTAACATTCTTGGGAAAAGCCAATCCAGCTATAGATAAAAAGACAACCAGGAATTTGGAATAGATCTAGTGCATAATTGTTTAGACTCCAAAAATGTCAGCTTGACATTCTTGGGAAAAGCCAATCCAGCTATAGATAAAAAGACAACCAGGAATTTGGAATAACATGAACGGTTCCTTGAATAGTTTCGCATGTCTTCACATAACAATAATCATGGAGTAGAATAAAAAATTATTCTCTTCCCTATGTCAAATTCTCTTTAAGAGAGTAGAGAAAAAACAAAGCAAAAAGTGTCATAAAATCCCTTAAATGGAGCTACCTTTTATTAGCATGGCTCGTCTCTAGACAGGTCACGTAAGTATACAAAGATTTGCAAAATATATCTATGTTGTTGGAACAACCGGAAAACACAAATTAAAGATGAATTCCAAATCTACTATCCATATGCTGTTCAAGACTTCATTAAGTTTGTGTTTGACATATAAATTCTGGTGCTTCCAACAAGCCACGCTTCTTTACTTTGCATTCTCCTGAATCTGCAACATTTACTTTGCCACGCTTCTTTAAATGTACAACAAATAAGGCTAGTAAATGAATATAGCATAACCATGTAAAAATTATTATTAAAGGAGCTATATAGGGATTAGCAATCTCTCAAGCTATTGAATCTGCAACATTTGACGAGTGCCGCTGGATGGGTCACAGCTATACATTTACATGTACAGCAAATAGGGCCAGTAAATGAATCTAGCACAACCATGTCAAAATTATTATTAAAGAACCTGTATAGGGATTAGCAATCTCTCAAGCTATTGACTAAAATTCCCCAAAAAACAAGTAGAGAATATAATGGTCCATATTTAATAAAACTAGTACTTTATTTTGTGAGATCCCCCATTAACTGCAACCTACATTCTAACAATTACATTAAAATAGAGTAATGAAAAAAATCATTCCATTGAAGGGTGGCAGATAGTGTCATAATTGATCCCAAAAAAAGACTAACATTCACTGAGGACCAGGAGAAATAACCAATTACAAGGCACTGTTTTTAGACTTGAATCAAGAATAAGGAATACAGTTACTGTTCTTCGACTTCAATCAGGGATAAGGAATACAGGAACTGTTTTTATACTTTACTAAGGTAAAGAATACAAGAGCAACCAAAGGTTCACCAATTATCATAATCACATGTTTTTTCCAATCAATTCCCAAAAATGTTCAACTGAACCAAATATTATATGTCCAAGCGTGAAAAAAAAACACTATCACTGATCAATATGCAAATTTGTCCTCCAAATTAGGCATGGGAAAAATTCAAAAATCCGGGGAGCAAACAACACATGCCACCTCCTGTGATGCAATTAATTCATTTAAAGTTTTCATATGATGGTCGGCAAGTAGTCACAAGAGAGAACACCTAGAGGAAATAGCTATGAATGAATGACTGCATGAATGTTATGTTACGGTTATTGATGATTGATACGCCATGATAATTAACAATAAGTACTCATGGGCAAGGAAGGTTTAATTTCAGTGAGGATTTTTCATAGGGCCGTAGGTTACCAGTGGTGGAAAGTGTGACCGCTGTTTTAAAAGATTAGATTAAATGATTTTGTATGTAAGTATCAAAGTCCTATGCACTTTGATTTAAACCTAGCTGTGACCTTGCTATGATTTGGAGTAGTTGTTATAACAATCACCCAAATTCAAGCCAATATGACCTCTCCTCCTAAGGTCTAAATTCTAATCAACAAACAACCATAAACTTTAAGAATTTGTCCTACTAATAAATTTTGCTACCCACATGACAACCGAAAAAAAATCAGTTTCTTTAAGTGCCCAATTAGTATATCCCAATAGGCGTATTCGGTCTGAAAACAATGTAACCCTAAGAGAAAGAGTGTGGATTTACTGAAGGAAGTTGCAGATACATCTTCTCTTGTATATGTGTTATCTGTGATATAACAGAATTATTCCACGTGAGGAGGGAATACTTCCTCGTATTTCCTACATAAATAGATGTAAATTAGGCCACATCGTCTCCCCGTAAAACCAAATTCACTAGTTCTGATATCCTAAATTGATAGGTGACAAAACTCACGAGGCAATTAGCATGCAAGAGACTCCCAGAAGTTGCAGTTTGTGACTACTAGTTGGATTTGCAGAGAGAAAACGATCAATGTAAGATACTGTCAAGTATAGTGTATCAGGGACAAGCTTATACTCATCACTTACCTGCTAACATAAAAAAATAAGTGAGTAGGGTATTTAAGGATATAAGCATCATTCATCGACCCTAACATAGTACTCACAAGGATTGGTCAGAATAAAATTGAAAACCGAATGGCTATACCGCGTACCTCTACAAGCCAATCAACAAGAATTCCCCACATGTTTGGGGTGATATCATTCTGTACAGTCTCCATGAAATTTGCCGAAGGCCTGTTCTTCAACTGGAACAAGTATCCATAAAACTGTCAGTCAACAAATGCCCCATTTTTCTTTCTCAATTAGATCCATCTGGTGAAATAATATTGTATGGTGTGAGCATAATGCATGTACAATGGTCTGTATAAAAAAATGGATAACAATGGAAGTGTTTGCTTGTTTTATATGATGTTTAAAAGCTACAAATGAGATATCATATCGAATCCACACCTCTACATTTCGCAAATACTTGTAAATATCTTCAACATAAGTAGTACACATTTGAGGATCTGCGTGGTCTTTGTCTACGTCTACATGCCTTATATGGCTTTGTGTGTTGGAGCTTTCCCCCTGCTTTACCTTTGAAGCTACGCCTGAGGATGACCAAGTTATAGATGTGTCAAAGATTGATAAAAAAAAAAACGTGTATCATATAGGAATTGGTTCGAGGGAGAATGAGTTTATGTTTCGGGATTTATGCTCTACCTTGTAATGATTGTTGCTCTGCTAATTTTGCAGCAAGAGGCTCTTGAAATTCCGAATGATTCAAACTATGGTCCACAGAAGGATTCAATTCCGGTTGAATTTCAGCTTTAAATGTTTTAGTGGAAGTCTGTGCCTCCTTTTTCTTGTTACGCCCCCGCACTTTATTTGTAGGATTGGGAGCAGCAGCCTATGGCATCAACATCATTGAATCAGGCCGATTTTACTTTCAGGTTAAGAGAGAACTAGAGTACTCCTAAACATATTCTAAAAATAAAATAAAATCGTGTATAGAAATCTCTGTAAATCTAACATTGCCCGATTCGTGCACTTCAAACAGCAGATCCAAATAAAGGCTTAAATAATTGGATTAAGATAAGAATGAATCGCATTGCAAAACCAAACCTGTTGTTCCACCATTGGCAAGCAATTGATCGCCAGAGCATGAAGTTTTGTGACATCACCTAGAACTGCACGCCTTTTAGGCTGAAAACCAGTCACAATGGCAGCAAGATCATCTACTGCGGCTCGCTTAGGAGCTCTTTTTCTGTCTTTCTTCTCATCTGCTTGAGGTTGAATCACAGCAGCAGCAGCTTTCAAGCGACAGGCAGCTCGAGCTCGAGTAATACAGCCGGAGTTTTCCTGTGTCCCTAACATCTTTCATCTCCCCACCAAAATAGGATCTGAGTCATGGTCAACCATGATAAAGCATGATCATGTTAACCTTTGTTGACCATGGTCATGTCAACCATGGTTAACCATGTTGAACCATGACAGTTGAGCACGGTTCATCATGGTTGACCACAATTGAGCACACTTAACCACAATTGGCCATGGTTAACCATGGTTGAACATGGTCAATCATCTAACTTATGGTTAACCATATGGTTAGTACCATGGTGAGTGCCCTAGTCAAATTTTCCCGAGACATTGAAAATATTCAATAACCCCTCTCAATATATTGTAAGTGTAAATGAAAATTTGTCTAATTTAAAAATTATATTTATAATTATTAATATTTATCATAGTATTTCTATTTGTGAAATATTATTAAATTCTATTCATCATAGTAATGTTATCTTTTAAATGTGATTTTGGGTTTATTTTAGGATGTGTATTGTGTTTTAGGTAAGTGTCAAAGAGATGCAGTCAAAAAAAAGTTTGTTATTGTTTATAGAAGTTTCAAAAGTATCCCTATTGGTTCACTACTTGTTCTGGATGACTGATGGTATATGTCTCCATGAAGTCCCTTCATGTTGCGTGGTGACTTCCTCGATTTTTCGAGACATTGATGTTGGGGTAGTAGTTTGAGGTGGGTCTTTCACAATTTCTTGGAGGTGAATGCATCCTCCATTAAATGACTCTGCCATCTTAAACATCCATTCTTCTAGAAATTACATCTCTCCGACGATTCATTGCATCTATTTGAGCTTGCTCTTCTCCAGAGATTTGAATGATGAGTTGTTGTTGTTGCCACATGGGTTTTGTGCAACGACTTCAAGCATCGAGCTATTGACTCATCAACCGTGCGAGCTCCATCGACCATTCAACCAATGTTACATAATGATGTGCGGGCTCCATCGACCATTCAACCAAAAACTGTTTGATAGTGCACAGAGTCACATTGTATCGTTTTGTGCGGGCTCACGGTTATGATTGGAGACTAGTCCTTGGAGGGTGCACAAAATGGTACATTGTGCAGCCCCTCCATAATGCCAAGATTCAAGACCATGATTTGTGCACAAAAACTAAAATCGTTGTCCCATGTGCAAGCTCGACTTTACATGTGAAGATACACATTTGATGGTTGCACCATGGTATTGCGGGCTCATCATATACACATTGGCCTGTGCAAAGGTGATTTGTGCGAGCTCACCATCATAATATGTGACCGGTCTTAAGAGGGTGCACACACTTTGCTTCGTACTTTGTGCAAGCTCTCGTCACATGATGTTGCAAATAAGACTGGATGCACAAAATGTATGATATACCATATGATATAACCCATGTAACATTTCACCGTTTTTCACTGCTTTTCATTTGCCATTTCCGATATGTTACCCTTATGTATAAAGCTGTTGCAACATGATGAGCCACAATTGTTTTGGTTAACACACACCGTATATATATATATATATATATGATATATAATATATATTCATGGAACATGCAACATTAGCATTTCATTTCATTGTGCTCCGTTCATCAACATTCATGAATGAGGTTGGAACCATATGTTAAGTCTAGTTTTGGTAAAAAGACTATCAACCCTCTTTCAATGGTGGTAAAATCTAGCCTTGGAATATGCAGCAAGCAACAATCTATGGCATAGCATTCTCTATGCATGAACCATCTAAAACAACCATTTTACCATTACTCTTTATCTTGGATCAATATACTTTAAAGACGAATAATCCTCCGGATCAGCTAACCTACGAAAAAGAATCCTTCTATGATGGCCTAGGTAGTGATAACCATCCCTAGTGTCTTAAACCTTGAAATAGCCATGGTATATTCCTCACAGAACAAAACTTCTTTATGAAACTATTGTGTGGTAGGCTTAGTCGTCATTCATGGCACATCAATGTTGTAGATAAATTTTATTGCCTAAGACCATATATCTAAATTCTGTTCCATGAATTGGTCCTTTAGAATCACCTGCAGGTTTCTAAACTTTGAGCCATGATATATTATTCAAATGTAAAATAGTTGTTATGTAGGGATTTTCAAGTGGGCTTGGGCTTTGAGCATGGCCTATTAGTGGTGTAAACAAATGTTATGGATTGATACCTACATTGATTTTCCCCTTGACCATGCTGAGATCAAAATAACCATCAATGGTGTGTTAAAATTCAAAATTTTCAATATATCTTTATCACATGTCAAATATTCCTTATGGGGAGCTTGTGTGGTTTCCTTGGGCCCCGATATAGGCCATCAACCTTGTAGCATTAGTTGATTTTAGTAAACCAAATATTTGATATTTGGAAACCAAATATAAAATCTGAGACTTGAGTTGTCTTTTGAAGACCAAGAACTAAGTGAAGGCTTGAGATAGGATGCATGTTTCTTGAAGACTAACAATGTCAATTTCATCTCACTTTACTCCTTTTGAGATCATGATCATTTGTTTCATACTACAAAGCCTATCATGCTTCAAGTTCATTTAAATAGAATAATTGGCTCACTCTGTTCACATAATTTAACTTGTTTCATCCAATGGAATAATTGGCCTGCATCGATAGTCAACCAGAATAACGGAGAAATCTTCCTGGTTCAAAATCTTGAAGCTCATGAGGGCGAGAGTATGTTCGAGTTTAGAGTAGAAATGGAATAAATTAAGAATGTTACTAAATTGCACAGAAGATTGCAGTTAATGAAATTATGCTTGCTAAGGTGGTGGAGTATGTGTATTGGGAGTTGGGAGATTAGACTTTTTTGTCGAGGGTTGGCTTCATTTATGAATTGGGTGGTTGAAGCATTGAATTGTTTTTATTTGCACCTAAATTCTACTGGGATCTTACGTGGAGTTTTGTGGAGCATTGGATAAGGGACATTTGGAGGGATGGAAAGGAGGACACCTCTTGTGGAGAAAGGTGGCAACTCGGGAGCGACATCTCTACATTCTCATCAAACTTTAAAAATTAAATACCCTACAACATTGACGTGTTAATTTTATATCAACCCTTATTTTAATTTTATATCAGCAAGAAGAGAAATCTTAATCTCGAGAACAAAGCAAAGGACTCAAACAATATTATTACACCAATACGCGTAAATATACAGTGAACGTTTTTCCATACCCAATCGCAGCCTTTTAATTAGGTGATTAATAGTGGAGGGCATAGATTTCATCTCCTGATATATGCCATGAATATCCTTCATTTGGACCTTGAGATTGATGGCACGCATTTGTTGATGGGCTTGGAGATAGTGAAGTGAATTCTCTTAAAAACGACTTTTAAGGTATTAACGTTAAGATATCGAGTGTGTTTCCATGTGGTTAATGAAAGGCATGGGGCGAGGTGGAGAACATACGCCACACTTAATCGCCGTGCGTGTAATGCATGAACAACAAGGAAGAATGAAGTTATTCATGACCTAAGGAGAAGCACCAAGCAACATTCATTGCAACAATAAAATGATAGAGGCAAGTTTGTAGACAGAGGAGTTAGCAAAAGTGGTAATATTCAATCATAAACCTATCGATCATTTATTGTGAATATATCCTTAGCATGAAAATTGTTAATAGAAAATTTGAGCCTAAATAAAATTGGACTAATAGAAATTAAGGCTATTAATAGAAATACCTCCACCAACATGTCTTTAAGATCATCCCATCCATGCTAGGAGCAAAACAACAAAAACCCTTTATGATCCAACTAAAAATCAAACCACGCTTGAACTACCTTTAACATGAATAGAGATAGTCCCACTTAGACAAAAGACTCCTCACATCTTTAATTAAACCATCAAAGGACACGTGTCATAAAATCGAGACCCCTAATTAAACCATCAAAGGACACGTGTGATTGGAGTAAAACAAGTAGCTAAAACTATGACCCCTAATTTCATCACTTTTCACAGGACACGTGTCCTAAAATCGAGACACGTTACAAAAGAGTGTCGGACACACGTTGACCACGTGTCCCAGGGATAAGACACGTTTTGACCACATGTCAGACACGTACCGTAGTGTGTATTCACATGGACACCGCGGGTACGGACACGTGGGCCAGTATGGACGTGTCAGGTAACTTAGATTAACAGTAATCATTAAATATATATATTTAAAAAACCATACATATCATTTTGAAAATTTAAAAATAATCCCATGAAAGATGATCTATCAAAATGCTTTACCAAATTCAACATGGTCCAAAAAGACTAACAATAACACATGTTTTATTCTTGTTGTTTTTGTGGTCGACTTAATCTTTTGATGCATATAGTCTTGAACCATGGAGTGGAAGGATTGGATGACTATTTAGCCACATTACTTATTATTGGATGACTATTTGCTACATAGACTAAGCTCTTCTATAAATGTTGCTTGCCACATGATGTCATGATTTGGTGCAACATTTCATATATATATATATATTACATTTCGACTATATGGAGCACTATGCATGTATTTTTTATCAACTTGGTCGTGCTGGGCATCTGGATGAGGCAGAGGGCTTTATCAATAAAATGTCATTCAAGCCAAGTGCTTTTGTGTGGGGAACCTTGCTCAATGCCTGGAAAATTCATGGCAACATGAAGCTAGGAAAACATGCTACACAAAAGCTGCTAGAGTTAGAGCCACAGGAGTCTGCACCATATGTTCTACTGTCAAACATATATGCTTCAGAAAGCAGGTGGGATGATGTAGCAAGAGTATGAAAAATTATGAAAGACAGGGGGATAGTAATGGAGCCAGGTCAAAGTTGGATTGTTCTCCAAAAGAAGGTTCATGCATTCTATGTAGATGATAGATTGCATCCACAAACAGAAGATATTTACGCAACATTGGGGGAACTAATTGTTCAGATAGAGGCAGCAGGGTATGTTCCTCATACAAAATTTGCGTTGCATAAATTAGGGCTAGAACAGAAGGAAAATAAATTTCTTCTGTTTTCCACTGTTGAATTTCTTCTTGGGACAAGATAAAAGAAATCAAATGCAGATATCGGTTCCTCGCCTCTGTGGCTCTCCTGCTCAAGATATTCATTCCACTGGGAACAATGCTCATCTAGTAAATTCAACATAGTATCGCTTCTGCATAGTAAAACAACAAGAATCTTTTATTACAAATTGACACAATCTTAATCATTATCATCAAGTAGAGATAGAGATTTATATTCCTAACTTACCTCAGCGCATAAGGAATATTTCTAACCATCAATGTGGTCGTATCTTCTCTTAGAGGTGTGGAGCCGCTGATTATTTCCTTATCAACAGGAAGGGAGCTCCAACCGTGTCTCTTGAAAATAAAAATACTAAGAGTTTAAGAAAAAATTATGACGAGCATGTTGATTTGGATATGCAAGCCAAATGTGCATTATTTTCATGGGAGCCTATGTGTTTTGGAGATGGTTTTATGGAAGATAAGTTGGATCCATGTCATTAATGAATAAATAACGACACATGAGATCTTATGGATATGCTAGAAGGAAATGATAATATTAAATTTAAATGTATTTATAAAATTAAATTTAATGAAAAAAGTGGAGTGGAAAAATACAAGACAATGTTTGTGTTGATAGGATTTTTGTAGCAAACTAGTGTGGATTATGGAGAAACCTTGCTCCTAAGAAAAAGGTTGGACATAAACCTTGCTCCTAAGAAAAAGTTTGGACATAGTTAGGGTATTTTTGGCTTTAAGAGGCAGCAATAGGTGGGCAATATATTTGATGGATGCAAAGTTATGCTTCTTGAATGACATCTTAGAAGAAGAAGTCTATGTAAACCAAACACATGAGTATGAAAATAGAGGTAAGAGCACATAATTTATAAGCTAGAAAAATCATTGTATGATTTGAAAAGAAGTTCATAGAGCTTGGTGCATCAAAATGATTCAAACTTTCGTAGTAATGGTTTCTGTAGATGTAAGAGTGAGCCCACTTGTACACCAACGCATGTCATCAAGATAATATTATGAATTTTTTTCTTGATGTTGATAATATTTGATACATGCAATTTAATAATATATTATTTCAAATTAACTAAAGATATAGTTGAGATGGAAGAACTTGGCTTGGTGAAGAACTTGATATTGCCTCATGTTTTGACTCGAAATAACTATGGATTAGTCTATTTAAACTAGGACTCTCCTATGCTAAGATTTCTAAGAAATTGTTGTTACATGTTACACAAAACTATATCCAAAAAACTTTGAAACCATTACTAATGCAAAGACATAAGAAATGGCACAAAATCACATTATATTAAGAGGGCCCCAAAAATTACATTCCATTCAATGGTCTCTACAGTAAGTTGTATTCATTAATATTGATCTATGATCATGACCTTGTAGCTGCAAATCATGTTAAGTTGCAAATCATCTTAAACAAGCTTGAGGGTACCAATAAGTTAAAATTTTCAATATTCAAACTTTACCATGGAATTTTTAGAATGTAATATTAAAAGATTTAGATTGATTTGAAGAGCTTATGATACAAATTATGAGTGTAGTCAAGTGATTCAAGACACACATGATGAAGGTATGACTAACCAAAAGGTTATTAGTCAAGTGACCAAGGACACACATGATGAAGGTGTGATTGACCAAAAGGTTATTGAGAATAAAGATAGCATTATGTTGTTTGTGACCAATGTGATTGTAGTGGCTAATGAGAAATGAAAGAACCTAGATCACATTCAATAGTAATGGAACTAATAGGGTTTATGTTGTCACTTGAGACCAAGAATATATGGCAGAAGTAGGGGCATATTTTGTATATGATACACTTGTACATATGGAAGGTCATATTTAGATCATATAGATATATCACATAATAACACTCAAAGTTTATGTGTACAACAACAATTAGATATTTGTACAATAACAATTAGATATGTTGAACTTTGGCTTTTTGGAATGTTTCTATGCTTAGAAAATTTTCCTTCTCATCTATTATGTCAAGATTTGTTATCAAATTTTTATACTACTAATACACACATTGTACACCTATTAAATTTTCTTAATATTCATTAAGTACCAAAATATACAATGTACACTTATTAACCTTTTCTAGGTTCATAATTCCCACAACTACATTCCATTGCCATGA
>LPNX010367449.1:4486-26986 GCA_001517045.1 Pseudotsuga menziesii
CGAATTCTTAGGAGTAGGAACCAGGGACTTATGCATTAATAGTTCATGGTAAGGATCATGGTTCATGAAAGGGCACCCATAACATCATTACTATTTCTATAAGGCATTAACTAGCCTTACCATTAAGAGGTCATGTGTGTACTTGTTTAAAAAAAATTGATGATCATTTGATGCTTACAACCTTCATGTAGGGCCAAAGGCAACTATTTCCTCCGGTGATCATGTCTACAACATAGAGAACCACACCTATTGCTCAATACGTCCAATAAGGATATAACTCCGAGTTTTACATCGTCTATTCAAAGGGTAGGCCTTGTGGTCTAGGCCATGCTTTATGACCAAATACTAGAGACAAAGGCCCTAAGACCCGTTCCTCTATGAATCATGTATCATGTATCATGCACATACTCTTAAAAACCAATTTCAAATAAATTTTTATAAAAAAAATATTATTTGTCTCGGGCCTACAGTTGATTAATTGTATTTATGGTTCATATAGGTTTGTTTAGTTGGTGTTTTATCGATTTTTTTCAATCCTCCATGAATTCACGGAGGATTGAAAAAAATCGGGCAGCATTTTGGCTTGCCCGAGACACATTTCAAAAATAAACCGGTAGCATAAACCCTACCGGTTGACATAATTTATATATATATATATATAACAAATTAACAAAAAAATTCAATTTAACTACAAATTTTCAAAAATCCGGCAGCATTTCTGCTTGCCGGTACACATTTTAAACATGAAAATTATAAAAATATACATTTATCAAATTTTATAACTTTATAAAAAAAAATTAAATTCCATTTAAATTGAAAAATGTTACCTCTTTGCTCCGACATTGTGATGAGGATGGGTTGCTTTGGGGCGATGGTCGCTGTTCCTCGGTCGAGTTCGCTGTCCCTCGGTCGAGCTCTGTCCCTTGGTCGAGTGATTGAAAATGACAATTGGGGCCCCCGCGGCCCCTTTTTATATTTTTTTTTGAAAAAGGTACCTCGTCGAGGTATGTACCTCGACCGAGGTCCATACCTCGGTCGAGGTATTTATTAACCCTCGGTCGAGGTTATAATACCTCGACCGAGGGCTGAAAAAAACCTCGGTCGAGGGCTTTATAAAACCTCGGTCGAGGGTTTAACAAGCCCTCGACCGAGGTAGGTTTTTGTGTTTTTGGCAAGATGCGCTTGCCAAAAAGTGTTACCCAGGTCCGTGGATTCACCCACAAGCGTCGTGGAAGGTAGTGTTAAGTCCGAAGGAAACCCCTTTTCTCACTATTTGCATCTTCGCTCAAGTGAAGATGAAGATGAAGTGGTCGCACATCTTCAGGGTTTGATTGCAGGTTTCTCTCTGAGGTCGGGTCTTGTATCTCTCCCAATGGCAAAGAAAGACATGGAAGAAGGTTTTTCTAGTATCAAATCTGGTCAGGATGATATCAAGAAGCACCAGAGGAGTATTTCAGACACTGTTGCGGTGGGTATCAAGGATAATAAAGAAATGGCTTTCGAAGTCAGGTATATGTCAAACCAAATTGACTTCCATGATTCTCGCATAGATGACCACGACCGAGACTTAAGAGAACTGATGGGGACAATGGACATCATCAAAGATGAAGTGTTGAAGCTAGGAAGGACAAACCAGTGCAGCCATTGTCAAGATTCTCCAGGTGACGAGGCTCGTCCCATGGAATATTTTTCAGTTACCCAGCCTGTAGGGAAGTCATGCAAAAAAATGTAACTATCCTAGTACATTTTTATGTTTTTCTGCACCATTTTGAACTAGTAATTAGTTCGTATTTACTTTTGTCATGTAATGGTAGACAATAAGAACTATATCAAGCTTTTTTGAAGGAATCCAATACCTTTGGCAGTTTTTGTAAAAATCTCTTATCAAACCTCTCTAGAATTCAAAAACTCCCATGCTCTGTAATGTATGGTTGTGCACAACCCCTTTTAATATACTTCTTTTCTTTTACTGTTTTTGTTGAAGAAAACCATTAAAAATTATATTTATTATTTAATTAACTATTAACTATTATATTTTTAAATAAAATTTATTATTATTATTATTTTAAGTTTTTACAACTATTTTTAATTATTGCTCCTTTATTCAATTAAGTATGAAGTGTGTTAAATTTTTTTTTGGGTCTCTCTATCCTTTCCTCCTCGACTTTCCACATCTTGACTTTGACTTTGTAAGAACATAGTAAAATCATTTAATCTTAATTAATGTTTATAAATGTAATAGAGTAGATATAGGAGTAGCCTATTTCTTAGAAGTTTTGGAATTTTTGGCAAATTTTTAATAGCAATCTGGTTAATTTTACATAATTGGATTCATCATCCTCAATCACACCAAGTGCACCAAGATTATTTGAGTTTAACAACTATCGTGTACTTTTTCAAAATTAATCTAAAATTTCTACCAAAACCAGAAAAAGAAATTGAAAGTTTAAAAAGTCTAACATTTTCACATTTTAACTACTACATAAATATATGTTAAAATTTTGTCAATATCCTTTTTATTCTTTTGAGCCTTCCTAACCATTAGTTTGGAATAACAAATTAAAATAACAATAATTCAAATAATTAAATAACTCTAACTATTAATATATAATTAGCAATTTAATAAGGGTAGGGAATATAAATCTTTCACCATTTGTTTTAGTGTGTAAGTGTCACTTTTAGTGCTACCTTCTAGTTTGTGATATTTTCATCTTAATTGCTTGTGTATTCCTTCCATATATTTTTAGCAAAATCTATTGGTATGATATTCTTTGTTGTTTTCAATTCAATAATTTTTTTATTATTTTGGTAAATGGTCAGGTAAAGTTGATAAAAAACAAATATTAAAAACCAAAAGTACTAAAAAAAAATGAGTTAAAAAAAGATTAATTCAAAATTTACTTTATATGTAATCTCTTCGTACTCATAGTATCATGTGTAATCTCTTCCTAAAATGAGTTAAAAAGAAAGATTAATTCAAATTTCACTTTATGTGTAATCTCTTCCTACTCATAGTATCATCCATTATCTTCATAGATAGTTTGGGAAACTCTCTAGTGATAATATTCAATATATTTGTATGGAACCATTTAACCCTCCACACCATAGAACCCTCCACACCATAGAACTCTCCTCTCCTATCAACTTTTATAAAAGAGAGTTAATCACGATGATTTTGTAATTTGAAGGGTTATTTTTTTCATCATTTTTACAAATACAAAGAGTGAGATTGAGGTTGAAATGTCTCTTTCAATTATCATAAAAGTAGCTACAAGAACCAATTAGATCGAGAACAATTAACTGAGACTTTACTATGACCATCATGAAAAAATAAAATCCATAATTGACAATCAATTTGTGAACTCTTGTTAAAAAAATACAAATGAACTTCCAACTAACACCCGAAGTCTTGCATCTCCCTAGCTCTTAGAACATAATATTTAAAATCCTATTCTCTATTGCCACACTGAACAAATTTCAAAAGTTTCTTACCTTGTGTTTGCCCCTCTTCCTAGTTTTCATATGAAGAACATTTCAAAGTGGGGACTTTCTTTTCTCCTTTAACACCTAGAATGCAAATTATACTTTAATTATTTTTGGAGAAATCTTGATCTTTTTAGTAATAAATTGAAATCAACTATATGCATGTTGTGGCCTTTTCATTCTCTTAACTAAAATGGTAAAAGGAATTTGAAGAACCAACTAGATTATTCATTGAAGAACCAACTAGATTAGTCATAAACTAGGCTATGTTTTGATGGTCACCATAAACTAAAATCCATAATTAACGATCAATTTTTAATATAGTTTTTAAAATAATACAACCATCCAATTAACAAGCATTTTTATTTAGTTTTATTTGTACTCAATAGTGTAGAAATAGCAACACTGATACTATGAAGAAATAGATCCTTAATGCTAAGAAGTAGCACATGATGTAGATCTAGCTAAAAAGATAATTCTCACAAGCATGCGCAAGGAAAATATAGAGATGAATAGTAAGGCTGGATACAAGAGAAGTGAAGAATGATCCGATATCTTTCCATGTATTATTGATCAACTTAGTGTACATAAATAATACATCCTTCATAGGTAAATTTGAGTTGATTAGGAGACAACTCATGCTAGTTCATAAGGCAGACTTACCAAATATGATAAACCCCCATAGATGGCAAATAGAAACACAGATACTATGAAGAAATAGATCCTTGATGCTAAGAAGTAGCACATGATGTAGATCTAACTACAAAGATAATTCTCACAAGCATGCGCAAGGAAAATATAGAGATGAATAGGAAGGCTAGATATAAGAGAAGTGAAGAATGATCCAATATCTTTCCATGTATTATTGATCAACTTACTGTACATAAATAATAAATCCTTCATAAGTAAATTTGAGTTGCTTAGGAGAAATCTCATGCTAGCTCATAAGGCAAACTTACCAAATATGATAAACCCCAATAGGTGGCTAAAGCACTTTCCAAATCTATCAAGGACCTCACGAATTGGTTGAACCATGAGTGATGGAAAACCATGTTAATTGTAGAATATGGAGAGAAAATCATGGAGGATGGAAATATACATTAACCTAATTGTATAACTATAGTTGAAATATTGATTACAAAATGGCTTAATAACTACCAAAGATAATGCATGATTGTTGATTTAATGGGTTTGTGGTTATTAACTCTCACTCAAGTGTATTAAACCTATATGGATCATAGATTTCACACTTGTTCTATTGAAAAAAAAGTGTGTGATTCGCCAATATTATGAAAATAAGATGACCTTTGAAGAGGGGGCATGTTTTATGGGAAAATGATATTTTTCATTAAACATTGATCATTGATGCAGATAAAATGTAAGCCTTTTGAGTAAACCTTAGTTGCATGATGAATATTCCTCACTTTTTGTTGATTCCATATATGATAGAAAAGATGAATCAACTATAGAGTAAATTTATGAAGATTTACGATGTTAAATTTTCAATTAACATATTAATCACAGGTTAATATTGAATGTTTCTGAAACAGAAAGTTACACCTCCTAGGGTCTGAGCAGAAAATCTTTGCTAGGGTTTGTCGCTAATCCAAACCCTGCACTGCCTTCTGACCGTTCTTCCATACACCTTCTGAAAAGATTTTTTGTCTGCCAGCCATCCGCCCGGATCTACTTAACATCATGGTGTCTGCATCGAGGGGTGGGAGAGGGTGAGCTAGGCCCCTCCCAGTCTCTTCAGCAAAAAAGAGTTCATAGATTCTCATGGGTCCCAGCAACTCATTGAGAATTGGTTCAGAGGATATTCCCATTAGGATGGACGACAAAAATCCTGTTGATAAGACAACGACCGTCCCTGAGTTGGACAAAGATAAACACCTTGCCAAAATGCATAAATCTTGTATTCCATGCACGGCTGAGAGCCCCTGCTTATCATTACCGACGGATAGGATAAATGCCAGAGCGCAAAAAATGAAAGACCATGCTCTGATCGGAAAATTTATGGGATTCTGGCCGACTGAACATGCCCTTCGGGGTTGGATTCTAGCTAAATGGAAGCCTAAAGTGCATTTTGATCTTTAGTTAGGATCTAAAGGATTTTTCACCATTATCTTTCATCACCTGGAAGATAAAGCTCAAGTGGAAGAAGGAGGGCCTTACTTCTTCAATTATGCAGGTCTATATCTCAGAAACTGGGTTGAACGCTTTTGCCCAGAAAAAAGAGGACTTCTCTTGGGCCCCTGTCTGAATACGCATGTTTTCTCTTCCGCAAGAATATTGGGATGAAGCTACCCTTCAAAAGATTTGAAATACTCTGGGTTCCTTTGTTCAGATGGTGGATCAAACAAGAATGAATATATTTACCTCTTATGCCATAATTTGAGTCTTCATGCACATTCCTCAGGCTCTTCCTGACGCAATTTGCCTCTCCCATGAAGACAGTGACTGGATCCAGCTGCTTGACTATGAACATATCCCGTTTAGATGCCGAAAATACCATGAACATGGACATTTGTTTCGAGACTGTCCATTGAATAAAGATAATGAGAAACCTAACCCCCATATCTCTGATGATCAAGGGTTCTAGCACATGGCCAGGATAAAGCGAAATCACAAAAGACCGATGCAAGAAAAGCTTCCGGAGCATCCTCCTTCCACCAACAACAACTTTCAAGTTCTGGAGGATGTTACTATGGATCAGGGAAAAATCTTTGACGAAACTAATTTGAATCAAGAAGTCCGGGTCCAGCTGCATGCATCTAAATCAATGAATAATTCTCCCTTTCAGCCCTCTGAGCAATCTCCAGGTAAGTCCTTAGAAATACCTAATGAAACTCAAGGCAAGGATCAATTAGATATGCATATGCCAAATGAAAATCATGAAACCACAGAGGAAGAGGACATGAAAGATGCAATTCCCAAAGGGCTTGATCTAATTGGTCTCGAGGATGCTTGCACCAGAAAAGCTTTCAAGTCTATTCCTCCCAAGCAGATTCAACTTTTGCACAAATCTCTAGTCAAATAAAAATCTCAGCTTGGAGTGGCTACCTCTAGCCAAAAAGAGAAACAGAAAGCGCATAAAGATACCAAAAAAATGGACGTAAATCGACTCTTCAACGAATCAATCGTTTAGGCACTGCGCTAGTTGACTCGGGCCAATATTCCCAGTTAACTGAATTCTTCACTACCCCCCCCCCTACTGTTAGTCAATGAAGCTCCTCTCCTAGAATATTAGAGGTCTCAATCAACGCACTAAAGAAAGAATGCTGAAAATGAAAATTCAAAAAGATCCTCCTTCTGTCCTCTTTCTGCAAGAAACCAAATGCCCCAGTGACTCTGTTGCCTCTATTTTGGCCCAGATTTGGAAGAACTGTATCACTATTGCTATTGACGCGGATGGTGCCTTGGGTGGCCTCTCAATCAGCTGAAACCCTTTGCTTATCACTCTTGACGACACCCTTGCCTCTAGGCATTCACTTTCTGCCTCTTTCCACATTCTCGGCTCCAGTATCAGGGGTTTATTAATGAATGTGTATGGCCCTTAGATGGTTGTTCAAAAAAAACCTCCTTAATCATATTGATTGGTTCCGAAGCGTGCACATTGAATCTCCGTTAATCATTGGTGGAGAATTTAACATGATATCCAACCTGGAAGAGAAAAAAGGTGGCCTTAAAACTCTCTCTGCGGAAGATGAGGCCTTTAAAACTATGATCGACTCGTGTGAAATGGTTGATGTTCAGACCTCCTCTAGTTTCTTCACTTGGAACAACAGAAGAGGTGGAGTCCACCAAATTACTAAACGTCTGGATCGCTTCCTGGTCTCGGAGCCCATCCTTACCATGGGAGGGCTTCTGGATGCAATTGTTCTTCCCATGGCTGGATCGGATCATTGGCCCATTGCCATTTCCTGGCATAGTTAGGACCAATCCCTTCACAAACCCTTTAGATTTGAAAAATTCTGGCTCACCCATCCCACTTTTATGGATTCAGTCACCTCTTGGTGGAATGAGATGTCCATTTCTGGACGTTTGAAAATGGCTATCATGCACCAAAAACTGAAAAGGTTACGGGGTCATATAAAAAACTGGAATAAAACTATTTTTAGTGATATTTTTAAAGAAAAAGTGGTAATTCAAGAAAGCTTAGACTCTATCCAGCGCCAGGAAATGGAGCATGAGTTTACTCCATAAACAAAGCTTCAAGAAAGAGATCTCCTCCACCAACTCAACAAAAGATGTGATCAAGAAGCTATTTTCTGGAATAAAAAAGCCAGGGTTAAATGGCTAAAAGATGGTGAGTGCAACACAAGGTTTTTTCACAAATCCACAATTCAACACAGAATGAGGAACATGATTAGCAAGCTTCGCACAGATTCTAGAGATACTCTGGAGGAACACCCAAAAATCTCTGATGAACTAACACAACATTTTAGTCAGCTCCTCTCTAAACCAAACCATAAGCAACAAGATGCCATCAGTAGGGTAACCCAAAGCATTCCCTCTCTCGTAAATAACGAGCATAACCGCTCTCTTATGCAACCCATTTCCATGTAAGAAGTTGAGGCGGTAGTGGAGCAAATGGGGGATGGAACTTCTCCAGGTCGAGATGGTTTCACTATTGAATTATTTCACCACTGTTGGAATCTAGTCAAGGATGAAGTTCTGGAAATTGTAGAGGAATCTAGGGAAANAGCAAATGGTGGATGGAACTTCTCCAGGTCGAGATGGTTTCACTATTGAATTATTTCACCACTGTTGGAATCTAGTCAAGGATGAAGTTCTGGAAATTGTAGAGGAATCTAGGGAAAAAAATGGATTCTTCTAGCTCTTAATGCAACACATCTAGCTCTCATTCCTAAAGAAATGGGAGCTTCTCACCTTGGTAAGTTTTGCCCTATCTCTCTTTGCAATGTAATCTACAAAATTATCTCTAAAGTGGTAGCTAACAGGCTAAAACCCCTCTTGCCTCTCCTCATTTTGCCGGAACAAGCAGTTTGGCTTCCCTTCTTCAAAACATGCACACAATCACCTTTCACCATGTGCGTAGAAAAGCAAACTCATTAGCTGACTTCTTAGCTAATTCAGGAGTTAATTCACCTCACTCGTTGGTGGAAGGCATGTTACATGATTCTCTAGATGAACAAATCCAAACAAAGTGTCTTCAATGTGCCAGCGCCGATTTGTCTCACCCAGATGTGGGTGATAATCTCGGCGACACCCGTCCCGTTCTCCGGCCACCGACTCAGGCACGTGTAAGGACAGGCATATACCACCCGGCCTGCGCTCTCCGTCAACCTTCGTAGGATTCTTTGTCCATGGGAGAAATTTCCCCGGTCACTTCGGCGCATGCGAACTGGGTTGGCGAAGTTACGTCCTCCTAGGCTCGTTCATGGCTCGACTGCGAGGTTTAATGGTGACAGGTACGTGGATTGATAGGTGGTTAATACAACACCAGGTCGTGTTTTATGTTATGGATGGTAGCAGAGTTTGGTTCACAGTCCGGTGGAAAGTTTTCAGAGTCTCTGTTGATGTGTGTTTTAGGGCCCGCGCTGATAAATTCGCTCCATTGCGTATTGGTTTCAGGCTCAAGTCAGTGGCAATGTCTCGCCAGCGAGGAACCCCTAGACGTGCTAGTTCAGGAAGGGGCAAACCCTAGAGGGGTTGCAGCGCACCTATTCCGACGAATTATGAACCACATATTTCTGTGCGAGTCTGTGTTTTGGTGGAAGCTTGGGAGAATAAGGTTCTCAACCGTAAGCTCTCGACCGGCGACGAAGGGGGTCGAATTAATCACTACTGGATGCTGAGGAATATGCTCTGCAATCTTGCAGAGGACATGCTTAGTAATTGGGCGGAGGCCCGGATGGTGGTTCACTCCATGAAAGCAAAAATCACAAAGATGGACGCTCAACTCACGACCATGGATAGATCCTTTTCTTGGAAAGGATCGACAAGCATTTCAAGTTTGAATGTCCACAACTCGGGGGGTGGCGCTCAGGGTGGCGTTGTGAGTGGTAGCGAAACTGGAGGTCGAGCTCTAACCAGTCTCGGTGGCAGTGGTAGCGCAACGGGATGCTCTACTAAAACGCCATGTGCCAAGCCTTTCCCGGTTCCATCAACAGTGGAACCTCTCCTCAAGCGACTGAAGGACTAGGCGGCCCAGCAGACTGAGCAGCTACCGCCTTCTCTGACTCTGGCTCCAAATGCCGCCACCAATTCGCCTACTGTGTCGCAGGAAGAACAATGGGCTTGCCCCATCACTGAAGAAATTCCCTTAGCTTAATGTTTGTTTTGAACAGGTTTTATTTGGTCCAGTCTCTAGCAGGTTTTATAATTATTGTTTATGCTTTTTTAGTTTATACTGTATGTCTTTTTTCAGTTTGGCTCCGCCAGTATACAGGAGTATGATCTATGTCTTTTAAGGTTCTCTATAACTCAGTCTCTACGTTTCTCAGTCATGAACATCATTGGCATGAATCTGGTTAGAAGGATGATATTTTTTGCGAGGCTCTGGAGGAGGTTTCACCTCTTTCAACCTCAGACAACCATAAATTTTTGCATGTAGTTTTTTGCCCCTGTAATATAATATATTGTGCAGTTTACAAAAAAAAAAAACTTATGAAGATTTACATCACTAAGGCCCATAAAAACATCAACAATTATGTTTACCTTTGTGTCAAATTGACTTGAATACATCTCAAGCAATAACTCATCTTCAAGATACTTATCCTAAGACTCCCATTTGACCAAGAAGATAAGGAAGACCAGGAACCAATAAACCACCCCATGCTTAAAACCATTTTCCCATGAAACTTTGAAGAATGTATACATATAAAGCAATGAAACCTAACTCGAGCAATAAAAGTTAACTCGGGCTAACAAAAGATCTCACACTTCCATAGGATGTAGATTGACTATGATTATATCAACTAAGCGAGGCTCTCAAATGTAGACAATTTCGATTAATAATTCTTCAAGGGGTTTAAAGAGGCCACATGGATGAGATATGTCACATGGATGAGATATGTCATATTCGAAGAAGGAACTAGTCCCAAATGATTGATTCTGATGTAAGTTGTCACCTTTCACGGGAGCCTTAGACGATGACCATGCCATTCCAATAAGTGGAAAGATGTCTATTAGAAGAAAAGTACGCCTTTACATGTTCCAAATTCACAACGAGGATATACAACTATTGTTAACATATTTGTAACTTGCTATTTTAATTGAAATGAAGGAATCAAACCATATTAAAACATTGAAGGTCAAGATTAGCACTTTACCCAATTACCATTAAAATTAACTTTATTATACCTTACTAAAGTTATTTTTTTTTTATTATTTAGATAAAAGTTTAATAGAAACGAAGGAATCAAACCATATTAAAACGTTGAATGTCAAGATTAGCATTTTTATCCAATTAAAGCTAATTTTTTTTATTATTTAGATAAAAAGTTGATATTATCTCATATTTTAGACTTGCTTCAACACATCAACAAGATTAACCTAAGTGTAATAAATACTGAACAAGATTCATTTCATGGTTGTAGTATTTTGTTATATTTAAATGCATCTTGATTAAAATTTAAACAAGTGTAACAATTTGTTTTAGTTTTTTAGTTTTTTTTATTTATTAAATAGTATTTGTTTTGTGTTTATATTAACTCTAACAATTTAATATAAATAATGGATATAAAATTATATATTTTAGTTCTTGTTACAAAACTAAATGTTCACTTAATTGTATTTATCCACATTTCCCAAATACAATCCACAAAAATCTACAACTTCAACCCCCCAAACAAAAGTAAATGGTTAAAAAGATGTCCACCGTAGATTTAAAAAACGAACCACATGGGATTTTGTGATAATGTTAAAATCTTCACCATTCATTAAAACGAAAAATGGGATTTTGTGATAAGAAATGCATATGATTTAAGTATGTTGCAAGTTTGCAATCCATCTGTGATTGGTTTAAACTTTAGCCCTTCAATGAATATGAACAAATATAGACACAAATATGTGCCGACAACTACTCGTATCTTGGGTAAGTTTATTTAAAACACTGTTCGCGAGATAAGACTGCGTAATGCTCTTGAAGGGAGCGCACATGGGATTCTAATTCGCCTCACTCTCACAACGACATAAATCACTGTTACACGCTGCAGTCGTATTCTGTTCATCGACATGGGTATAGCGGGGATGCTGCATGTCTGTTACCAAATCGAATAATGTAGAGAATGGGCCCTCAATATCAATTTGTTAAACACATTGTTAAGTTTTTAAATGTGATATGCTGAGAACGAAGTAGATCCTCATATAGCTATTAATTTAAGCAAGAAGCTCATCGTGTCCATGGCTATGAGTCATAACTAGTAAAAAGTTTTAACAAAGTAAACGGCCTCCGTTATTAAAGCATTGCATAACTCGATTTTGTCATTTCAAAATTATAGAGATAGCTTTTATGATTGAACCAAAAAAACAATCTCTGCACTTTAAATCTTAAAAACAATATTTTAAATGAGTTCAACTGCATATAACAGGAGGCAGGGTGAGTGAAAGAAATGATTAGGAATTGAATGTCTAGGTCTTGGATGAAAACATTCTGATACGTCACCAATGATCCTACAACATTGACGAAGTTTGGTAATTGCATTTAAAACAAAAGAAAGGTGTGAAAAATAGCAATTGCACTTGCAGAAGACTGGCAATTGCACTTACAGAAAGCTGTGAGATTATTTTATCATACAAGATTGGCGAAGATTGGCAATTGCATTTAAAAGAAAGGTGTGAAAACTGGAAATTGCACTTGCAGAAGACTGGCAATTGCACTTACAGAAAGTTGTGAGATTATTTTATCATGCACCATAGGCTTTCAATAATTGCACAGAGAACCGAGCCGTTCTCAAAGCGTTGGGTAAAAGAAATTGTTCAATAATTGCACAGAGAACCGAGTTGTTCTCACAACGTTGGGTAAAATAAATTGTTTATGGGTAAGGTTAATAAAATGAAATGAAAACGTTTCTGTACCAATGGGAAGAAATAAACAAAAAGTAGAGAAAGGGTTTTTGTTTTTTTACCAACCAAAAATTTGTATCTTTGTACACTGTAGAGCTAGAGTTAGGAGTAGATCATCAGTTTAAGTAACTGGGTTTTAGTTTGAATGTGAGAAGATATGTCCAATCGCAAGTACAACTATCAGTGGTTGCACTAGACATTAAAACAGAGCTGGCTCACAAATTCAACAACTTACCATGAAGTTTGAACTTTGAACATAAAACCTGAACATAAAACCTTATAAAGACCAAATCCCACAAACCAAATCCCACAAAGGCCAACTGAATGTACACCTCCTCGGGAACATGGCCAAGCCTGTCAGCAGTTTGTTTCCCGTGGTCCAAACTCCAAAAGAACCGAACCTGATACTAATTCGTGGATATGGTAAGGAGTTATGGCGTTACTGGAATGTTGTTGTAGGATATCAAATACATGCCAATATCATTCAATGGACAAACGCAGGTATCACATGTGTACTACAAATATGCCTTTCTAGAGTCCCATCTCGTAACTCTCGGTGTGCATCAATATCGACATTTTTTTTAATTGCTGCAGCGTGTGCAGGTGGACAAAAGGCACATAATGTGTGTGCGCTCCCATGTGCTGCTAAGTGAACTACACACAATATGGTTCAGATGTCAATTACGATGAAACTACTTTCAGACACAGAAATTGTTAAATGCTACAGCCGTTTGGAAAGATAAAGCACTAACGCACCTATATATACTAATCTGCCCAATCCTCAATGCAAATCCAACCAACCAAGTCTTTTCTGCTTCAGAGATCTCCTTGGTTTTCAGATTAGCCATTCTAAAGTTAGACCGAGTCAGTGCTCTAGGTAGTTCCAGTGGTGTATCTTATTGTTGCTCAATATGATAAGCATGAGATTGATGGAACTGGTAAGGAGCATTGTATTGGCCGAGTTGTTAACATTCATCTGGTTATTAAATGGAGTTCATGGTTATGGAGGCTGGCAGTCAGCTCATGCCACTTTCTACGGTGGCAGTGATGCTTCTGGGACAATGGGTAAACTTCGATATCCCTTATATCTTTTTCTATATTCCATATGTAATACAGTTTGTACGAACTAGGATCTCCTTTGGTATTTTTGGACCCTGATTTTCTGGCTGTGAAAACGGTGCAGGAGGGGCGTGTGGATACGGGAATCTTTACAGCCAAGGCTATGGAACCAACACTGCTGCTTTGAGCACTGCACTTTTCAACGATGGGTTCAGCTGTGGAGCCTGCTATGAAATGCAATGCAATGACGATCCCCAGTGGTGTTTGCCGGGGACTGTCATGGTCACAGCCACCAACTTCTGCCCGCCAAACAACAATCTTCCCAACGACAACGGTGGATGGTGCAACCCACCACTGCAGCACTTCGATATGGCCGAGCCCGCTTATCAGAAAATCGCCAAGTACAGGAGTGGGATCGTCCCAATCCTCTACAGAAGGTATTGCCCTATCATTTGCATACCCAGGTTCCAAATTGCATTCAAATTCGCATGCCAAATTCCTCCGTCCTCTTTCGCTACTAATACCTAAGAGGCTGACAATGCAGGGTCCCCTGCTTGAGAAAGGGAGGAATTCGTTTCACCGTGAATGGCCACTCATACTTCAACCTCGTGCTCATCACCAATGTTGGAGGAGCTGGAGATGTCCACGCCGTTTCGATAAAAGGGTCGAGGACTGGCTGGCAGCCCATGTCACGCAATTGGGGACAGAACTGGCAAAGCAATTCCTACCTGAACGGGCAGAGCCTTTCGTTCCAGGTGACCACCAGCGATGGCAGGACAGTTATTTCGTATAACGCCGCTCCTTCAAACTGGCAATTCGGGCAGACATTCGAAGGAAGCCAACTGTAAGGAGAGGCGAAGTCGATTGCAGACTGATTTCTGTAGACTATAATCAATCGATGGATCATTTGGGATGATGTGGTGACTGGACAGTCGACACCCTCTCCTGGTTGTCAGAATTTGTTATGTGATTCTTGAAATGTAGCATTGTTATGTGATTCTTGAATAGTAATGTATATCTGTTAATTCTTATTAATGATAAAGAATCCGTCCACCTGAGTCAGTTCGGTTCCTCCCAAGTTGTTTACTCTAATTTCCATTTTAGAAATTACAAATAATCCATAAATAAAAATTTATATAAGATGTTAAGATATGATTTATAATTACAGGTAAGATGATACGATATATGTTTTAGAATTTTGGGGTAGACTACCATCTATGTGTTTTCATCTAAGTGAGACAAGTGTACTGTCCAGATTGATTCTATGGGCGTCGTCCAAAATTAAACGAGAATGAGACAAGTGTACTGTCTAGATTGATTCTATGGGCGTCATCCAAAATTAAACGAGAATAAGACAAGTGTACTATCTAGATTGATTCTATGGCTGTCTTTCAAAATTAATAATTAATAATTTCAAAAAAAAGAAAAAATAGATTAATTAAAATGTGATAAGTAAAGTTAGTATAGTTGTAAAAATTAAAATTAATCATCAACTTTTTTATTATTAGATACAATTACATTATTAACGATACAACTAGGAGCTGAACTCCATCATTATTACAAACAACTATTAACTTAACTCCAATGATTCTAGAACTAGTGGCTTAATTGGATAACTATTAGCTTATACAGTATTAGTTTAACTCCATTGATTCTACAACTATTAGCTTAACTTCAACTCTAATCACTTAAGGCTTAGTCCAACTGCATTTGGCATTTAGGAGTCTAGGTAATAAACCCCTAATAAACTCCTCCAAACTCCTAATAAACTCCCGGATCTAGTAGTTGGACATCTAGCTAATATACAGTTCATATTACATGTTTAGGTTTTCCATACAGATATAATTAGGTTTTCAATTCTTTTTAAAGGAGGTTGGTCTAACTGATAATTAACAATTTCAAAAAAAAAAAATAGCGTAGTCGACATCTGATAAGTACAATTCGTGATAGTTGGAAAAAACAAACTTCAACTTCAACTATTTGATTATTAGATACAACTATTCAATTATTAGCTTAAATACATTGATAATACAATTACACTACTACATGAAAGGTTATTTTAAGTCATATGTTTGAATGTCTCAAAACTACTTACTTTATTTTCTTTTCTATTTTCTTTTATTTTTTGTGTGCAACGCTACAAGTTACAAGTGTCCTTCGCGGACTTCAAACCCCATCTCCTTATGTAACTTGGCCTATAAGTTTATCTCAAAAGTTATTGCTCTTAGGTTAAAACGCTCACTTGACAAGTACATTTCACCTGAACAGTTTGGTTTCCTTATGAATAGGCAAATCATGGAGCCTGTGGGGATTACTCAAGAAGCCCTGCATACTATCAAGACCAAAAAAAGATGTGCCCTTGTACTCAAGCTGAATCTAGTCAAAGCTTTTGACCAGGTTAATTGGACTTACTTGAGACTCATTCTGTTGCAGATTGGTATCCCATTAAAGGGGGTGAACTGGATTATGGGTTGCATCACATTAGCAAACTTTGCCATACTCATCAATGGATCTCCCTCGGGGGTTTTTCCTTCTTCGAGAGGCATTCGTCAGGGATGTCCCCTTTCACCCTTGCTCTTTATCCTGGTTATAGAGGGTCTCAGTTTACTCATCAATGATGCTAAAAGGTGAGGCAGGATCAAGGGAATCAAAATTTATGCCTCTCTCACCCTTACCCACTTACTTTTCGTGGATGATGTTGTGTTGTTTGGATTAGGCACCTTTGAAGATTGGGTTGCTTTTGAAGTCATTCTGGAGACTTTCTGTCGTGCTTTTGGCATGTGTATAAGCATTGATAAGTCTGGGTTTTTATTCAATGAGATGGATATGGGGGTTTTGAATAACATTCGACACTTTCTTCCCTACTGTGCGAAGCCTCTACGTGAGGGTTTTAAGTATCTGGGATACTTCATTAAGCGGCTGGGATATGAAGTGAAGGACTGCTTTTGGCTCTTGAAAATGTTTGAAAAAATAATCGGAAATTTGTCTCACAGGTTCCTGTCTCTGGGGGGCAGGTTGGTCCTTATACGAGCTGTACTCACTAGCTTACCAGTCTATTGGTTTGCACTTGCCCCGATTCCTGTATCCATTCTTTACGAGATGAGATAAATGATATTTTCCTTCCTGTAGGGATCCAGGAAAAATAAATTTCATTTCCATCTTGTGGACTGGCAGACCTTGGCAAGGCCTTTTAACTTTGGGGGATGGGGTATAAAAAATATCTCTTGGTTCAACATCTCATTAAGACTGAGAAGTCTTTGGTGGGTCCTAAAGGGTACTGGTATATGGCATCAGGTCATTTCAGCTAAATACTTAAAACAACATACTATGGTGGCTTGGCTGAGAAATAAAATTTTTGGAATTAGAGGCTCCTCCATTATATGGAATGGTTTTTTAAAAACTATTACCTGGCTGGGAAGATGTTTGTGTTGGAAGGTGGGTGATGGTCGGGATGTACACATTGGTTCAGACCCTATTGCTGGCATTAGTGAGATCCACTACTTTTCATCGGATTTAAGAGCTTACCTTAGTGGCTATGGGATTACTACTCTACAGCATGCCAGAATTCCTTTGGTCGACTCGTAGGCTTATTGGCTGTCAGCTAATGAGCTGGAGCTGGGGGTGACTAGAAAATTGAATGGAACTCAAATATTTCAGGCCTACAACATGGTGGTATCCGTTTGTTTGATGATTATGACTCCCTTCTCTGGTCATTTAATAAAAAAAATGGGAATGTTACAACATCCTTGGTCTATGATCAGATCATTGCTCAGCATTTAAATTCATCAATGGATCGGATTTTAACTAGTATATGGAACCTTAACATCCCTCTGAAGAAAAAATGTTTTACTTGGCTTTTATTGAAGAAAATAATCTTAACCAGGGATAATTTGGTTAGCAAAGGCTGGTCGGGTCTGAGCTGTTGCTGGTTATGTCATGCGGAGGAAGAAACCGTCCAGCATATGTTTGTGGAGTGCAGCTTTACTTTTACTTTTTTTAATGTATTAAAAGATATATATCACTTTACTCTACCAACATCTTCAAGATCTCTGGTTGAGTACCTGGAATTCTGGCTGAAACACAATCCCTCTACCTACTACAATAAAGGCATTTTTTAGGGATCTAGAATATCCTTGGCCTCACTCACCAGCAAGATTGGTTCGTACTTTCAAAGTTTCCCAATTCCAGGATAAAAGAAGAAAATCCAGAATATAGGTCCTGCCCCTTCACTGGTCTACCTGGTTGGTTTTTTTTATGGAGCTATTGTTGATGGCATCAGAGGGTTGGGATTTATTTCGCTGTTAACGATAATCACTACTTCCATATCAAGCTAGGTTGCGGTGGGAGTACCAACACAAGGGAATAATTGTTAGCTATGTGGACACTTATGCACCGAATTTTGTCTCTGGGGATCCCATCTCTACATATCTTTGGCGATTCTTCCTTGATCATCAACTGGGCATTGGGAAAGGCAACTCTGTCTTGCCTTACTTTAGACTACTGGTGTGTTTCCATTAGGCATATGATTCCACTCTTTCTCAGAGTACACATGCAACATATTTATAGAGAGCACAACCAGTGTGGAGATGGACTCTATAAGGAGGCCCTGAAATTGGCTCCTGGCCTCTGTCATATTTCTGAGTTTTATGATGACTCTGTCATCGAGTTTGGTAAATTTCAGCTCTTTTAAGTTTGTGTCGGAGCTGGGTTCCCCTTGTTTTGGGCACTGTTTGTTTTTCAGTTCAGTTTGTGGATGTTTTGTATTCTGGACCTCCTTGGAGGTACCCTTTGTACGCCCTTTGTGCTCTCTAGCCATATGTCAGGATGTCATAGAGTGCCTTCTGGGTCTCTCTTATCCATGCTGAGTACTGATCATTTGGTCAATATGTCTCATCGTGCTCTTTGTCGGGATCGGTAGCTTTTGGTCAAGATGTCTCATCATGCTTTTGGTCACACACCGGTATGTAAAATGACCTTTGATTCTTTATAAATATCAAGGATGGGATTTTTTCTTCTGAAAAAAGTGGGAATGAAAGGGAGCGCTATGTTTGAAGCAAATATTTGGGGGTTTCTCATTCACCCACTTGGCATGGATTCTACAGTCAAATATTTGGGGGTTTCTTATTCAAGCATTTGGCATGGATTCGACAGTAAACCTAGGGTTGTTCCCTTACAACTCCCATTGCTCATTGATTTGGATTCATGGATTCAACAGTTAAACATTTTGGGGTTTCTCATTCAAGCACTTGGCATGGATTTGACAGTCAACCTTAGGTCATTCTCTTACAACTCCCACTACTAATGGATTTGGATTCGACATCTTAGGCTTTGTCACCCTACACATTATCAGCGTCAATGATCTTAGTTTTCACTCATTAACACACCTGCTCATGGATCTGTTGGACTAGGGTTTGTTCACTAGTACCCACCTACTTCCGGGTTCTACGACTTGCATATTGTTGTTCCCTTACGCCACTACTCATTGATTTGGATTTGGCAGCTTGGGGTTTGTCACCCTGCACATTATCACCATCAATGATCTTAGTTTTCACGCATTAACACACCTTCTCATGGATTTGATGGACTGGTGTTTGTTCACCAGCACCCACCTACTTCTGGGTTCTACGACCTGCATTTTGTTCTCTTACGCCCACTTGGTGAGTGTTTAAACTTTGGTTTCTTTCATTTCCCCCTTAATTCTTGTTAATATCTATACCGAGGGATTTTCTATTGCAGTTAATGGAAATTAACAGAAGAGGTCAGTTGGTTATCCAACCATTGTAAGCACCTACTACCATCCTTGTGTTCGGATTTTGGAGAAGCAATGAGCGACCCCACATGATATATCAAAGGCATGCTGATTCCATCGAATCTCTGAAGCATCTTTCCATTAACAAGTGCTTGAATGCACTCACTCTCCAGATCCTAAAACGTGTTTATCATAATCTTGTGCAAGAGCCTGAGGGTGTGTGCAAGAAGTTGAGGGTCTCTTTTGGCGCGTTAGATGCAATGCAAAACTGAAAAAACAGACATCCATCAACTTGCATGGATATTTTGAGACACTTACACAATAATTCTTGCGATCAGTTAAAAAAAAGAAATGTAGGAAACTGAATGACCTTTCCAAATATATAATTTTTTTCTATTGAAAATGTTGTTAACTATATCAAGTTAGATATTTTTTAACGGGCACTTTTTATTTTTGGGACAAATTATAAGGTATATGTTTTTGTGGGTGTAGCGTCTGAGTGTCTAAATGATGGAATAAACTTACGAAAACCAGTATACATATAGAGAACATATAGGACTAGTGCACAACTATTTTTCCAATAATAAAAATAATATTTTTAAATTTGTTTTTAATTATCTAAGAGATCAAACCTCGAAAATGTTACATCAATTGTGGGTGCAGCGTTTGAATGTCTTAATGCAATTATTTGGAAGTGGGTTTTTTATAGTGTGTAGAGGTTGGTGTTCTTTAGTGCACCATACAATTTTTTTTTAAATGGTCGAGAAACGAAAGAGATATGGAAAAAACGCTAATAGTGTGTTTTTTGAGTTGAGGAGTGATGACAAAAGATAAATAAGAAAAAAATAGAAAAATTTATGTATTCTTGTTAAAATTTACATATTTAGAATCTGCAAAAAAAACCATATCTATTTCTAAAATCTCATAAAAAATGGAGGTGTGCAGCATAATCAAACGAACCGCTAAACATGAGCATATTGGAAATTTGGATATAATGCTGAATTAGCCATGGTTTATCATACTCCAAGGCATAGGCATGTTGAATCCGAAGCAAAGTACAAAGCAGATACATAGGCATAGGAATTCCATGAAAGCATGGGTGGAGGCTCGGCCTTGTCATTTGGTGGGAATTTTTTTTTGAATTTAACCAATACGCGAGCGTGATTTAGTAAAGCTAAACACGTGCGTGATTTAGTAAATCCAAACACACACAAGATTTATAAAATCCAAACATGTGCGCGTTGTATTTAACATCATTTTCATCATTATCATCAACACCATCGTCATCATCATCATCATCATCATCACCTTCATCATCACCTTCATCATCATCATCATCACCATCCTCATCCTCATCATCATCATCATCACCTTCATCATCACCTTCATCATCATCATCATCACCATCCTCATCCTCATCATCACCATGATCATTGGTCATCGCTCATCCTCATCATGATCATTGGTCATCGCTCATCCTCATCATCACCATGATCATTGGTCATCGATCATCATCACCATCCTCATTCTCATCATCACCATGATCATTGATCATCGATCATCATCACCATCCTCATCCTCATCATCATCATGATCATTGATCATCAATCATCATCACCATCCTCATCATCACCATGATTATTGATCATCGATCGTCATCATCAACATCACCATGATCATCATCACCATCGTCATCCTCATCATCATCTTCATCATCATCATCACCATTAGGATCATGAACATCATCAACACCGACGTCGTCGTCGTTATCATCATCATCATCATCATCATCACCTTCATCATCATCATCAACATGATCATCATCATTAACATCAACATCATAAACATCATCATCACCAGCGTTGTCATCATCCTCATCATCCTCATCATCCTCATCATCATGATCACCTTCATCATCATCATCATCTTCATCATCATCATCACCATCAACATCATGAACATCATCATCACCATCGTCGTCATCGTCATCATCATCATCATCAACATCATCCTCCTCCTTCTCCTCCTCATCATCAACATCATCGTCGTCATCATCATCATCATCATCATCACCATCATCATCACCATCGTCACCATCCTCATCCTCCTCATTGTCACCATCATAAACATCTTCATCATCACAAACATCTTCATCATCATCATCATCATCATCACCTACATCACCATCCTCATCCTCATCATCACCATCATCATCACCATGATCATTGATCATCGATCATCATCATCATCAACATCGCCATGATCATCATGTTCATCATCATCTCCATCTTCATCATCAACATCAACATCATCATCACGATTGTCATCATCAACATCAACATCATCATCATTGTCATCATCATCCTCATCCTCATCCTCATCATCATCATCAACCTCATCATCAGCATCACCTTCCTCCTCATCATCATCATCATCATGAACATCATCGTCACCATCATCGTCATCATGATCAACATCATCATCACCATCGTCATCATCATCATTATCTTCATCATCCTCCTCCTCCTCCTCCTCATCATCATCAACATGATCATCATCATCACCATCAACATCATGAACATCATCATCACCATCGTCATCATCATCATCATCATCAACATCATCATCATCATCATCATCATCATCATCCTCATCATCATCATCACCTTCATCATCATCATCATCACCATCCTCATCCTCATCATCACCATGATCATTGATCATTAATCATTATCACCACCCTCATCCTCATCATCACCATGATCATTGGTCATCGATCATCATCACCATCCTCATCCTCATCATCACCATGATCATTGGTCATCGATCATCATCACCATCCTCATCCTCATCATCACCATGATCATTGGTCATCGATCATCATCACCATGATCATTGATCATCGATCATCATCACCATCCTCATCCTCATCATCAGCGTCACCTTCCTCCTCCTCCTCCTCATCATCATGAACATCATCATCACCATCGTCATCATCATGATCAACATCATCATCAGCATCGTCATCATCATCATCATCATCATCCTCCTCCTCCTCCTCCTTATCCTCCTCCTCCTCATCATCATCAACATCAACATCATGAACATCATCATCACCATCACCATCATCATCATCAACATCAACATCATCATCGTCATCATCATCATCCTCATCA
>LPNX010367449.1:31986-37099 GCA_001517045.1 Pseudotsuga menziesii
TGAGCCAATGTATGCACGAGACTGGAGACAATGAATTTGGGAATATGGTTACAGACATGAAAAGTTTCAAATATATCAGCTATGAAATAGTCCCAAGGAAAGAAAGCAAAAAAATACAATTGGTGACAGCTATGACATCTAGGTACATGCATTTATCTATAAATTTATGTTTGAACAGTTGCATTTCATTCCTTACTTACAAAAAAACCTGATATTGAGATCATTTTGTGTCAACAGGTACAAGTTAGTGTCTTCGTCAAGGAATTTATTGAAAAGACACGTCAATATGTTCAGCATGTCCACTTGGCATGATGGCAGGATGACAAGTTTAGAATATGCAGAGATACATTTCCTCGTGGTACTATACTTTCAGTTGTTGATTTTGTTGAGAACTACACTCTGCAACCTCAAAATGAGATCCAAAGTTAGTATTATCACTATGATTAGGTTTCCTTGATGGTGCATATCACATATAGGAATGGCCCAAATAGCAGTGAAGAGCAAAGAGAAATTCTAAAGGAATATCACTTCTACATAAGTGATGATAGGTGCCATGACTTCCACTATGTACTTCATTGCTTCATCATGTTCTAGGATCATTTGAAGGGAAGGAACATATAGATGGAACGACACTGGATTTGGTCTGATGGATGTGCTGGTCAGTTCAAAAATGCACGCATATTTCAATGGTTGTGTTCATTGCATAAAAACTACAAAGTTCCACATATGTGGAAATATTTTGAGATTGGGCATGGTAAAGGAGAGCATGATGGAGCCAGAGCATGTGTCAAAACAGCCCTACGAAGAGAGCAATTGAAATTATCTACAATATCTACTATTCGAAATGCTCAATCTATAGTTAGGTGGTGCACGTCAGTAATGGGAGAGGAATCAGCTATGCGAATAGAATCCACAAGAAAGAGACATGCAGAGAGATTTTTTTTGGAGGTGGTAGACATAGATAGTTCACATGCATGGGAATGCAAGACTATTCCTGTGACTTGTGGCTTTCATTCGGTTCGAAGCTCTGATAACCCAGTATTTGAAATTTGGACCAAAAAACTCGCTTGTTTTTGCCCGCCTTGTTGTGATGGTGACTGGGATGTGTGTGAATCATTGGATTGGGTTGATGGATGGGATCGCATATCACTTCCACTTGATCAACATGCAATTGTTGAGTTAAATCCATTGGAAGAAGACCAATCGTCTATTTTTATAGTTTTTGATCATGTATCAGACCTTGTGCAACCTGGTATGATGCATTTCCTTAACATTTTTTTGTAAAATTTACGTAGTCTTGAAACTCTCATTAATGGACTTATATCACATGAAAAAATATTTGATCATATACCTACAATCATACTATGCAGGACACATATACGCAGTGGTTGCCTCAAAAGATAGTGAATGGGGTGGTGATTACTGGTTGGCACGTTGTATAGAGGGAAAGCAAACCCTCATTATGTCCATGATTGATGATGAAAACAACCACTTCCCCATCGGGTCTATGGTTGTTAAAGGTGAATATATTACACATGACAACAATGCAAGAAATAAGGGTGGATATTTATACAGGGATTACAAACCAGGTGCAAGTGTGTATCACTTTACCAACTTAATCATTGGTACAAACCTCCAGGTACGAACAATGCTTAGTTGGAATTCATCGAAGGTATGCTACTTCTTACCGGATACAGAGCGCGAGAGACTAATGGAGACCAACATTATAAGAGATGATCCGGAGGGCTTGGTTGTATGATAATAGGTGGGATCTAACATGATGAGGTATGTATCATAATTTTAATTTTCTCATGTATGTTTCTTATGAATATGTCAATTTTGTGTTCTTGTACGCTACTTCTTACCGGATACATAGCACGAGAGACTAATGGAGACCGTCATTATAAGAGATGATCCAGAGGCCTTGGTTGTATGATATTAGGTGGGATCTAGCATGATGATGTATGTATCATAATTTTAATTTTCCCATGTATGTTTCTTATGAATATGTCAATTTTTTGTTCTTGATATGCGAAATTTTCCATAATGTTGTTTATAAATATGCCAAAAATTCTCTTATATGTCAAGTTAATGAACATGCCAAATTTTACGAATGATCAATAGACCATATATATCAATCATATGAACATTTCAAGATCTCATTCACATGATATACATAACATTAGAATACATACATGTACCTCTATAGGTCATACCTATCAAAGTTCTTTGTAGGCTCTCTTACAGGACTAAAACCCTAATTTTTCATGTAGGTAATATTGCCAATGTTTTCAGCCGATATATACAACTAGGATGATGGAAACAAGATGCCGAAACGATAAACTTATGTTTTAAGGCTTGTATAATTTCCTTCTTGACAACTCACCTCTTATACCCGCATGTCCATTGCCAAAGGGGTAATGGATAGTAGTGTTGGAATTTCATCTCATTTTTTATTATTTAAAAGTTTAATTTCTACTTAAAAGATAATAAAAGATAATAAGAGATTTGGGCCAAAGCTGGACAATGCATTTCATGCCAACGAAGGCCAAACTTGGAAAACCCTATCCCTAACTAGGGTTTATTATTTAACATGCATGGCCCATAACCATAACCCTACCTAGGAAATCCTAATCCTAACCCTAATCTTATCTTACTGTCACAACTCAATTCAGAATCAATCTAATGTCCAACTCAACTTTTTCAAATCTGGTGGACTTATGCTTCAAATCATGTTGATTCATGAAGTTGATTTTAGTGTGCATGTACTGAGATCATTGAAACCTTTAAATATAATAGTTTTTTCATGCACGGTTTCCATTCTATGCCCTGGGTAGGGATTCAACAGGTGTCCCTGAAAGCTTGTAGGAGGTGGGATTTAACGTGCCACAGAATCATGACCATTGCTCGGATCGACGAACCGTCAACTCCATTGGATTCAGGACATCGGGATAGTGCTAGGGTGGCCCTCTAATTTGGTTCCATGGAGAATAGACCATTATTTTGGTCAATTTTGGAAACTAGGGTTTTGCTTAGTAAGTGAATGTGAAATTTTTGCACATGGGGGTCAAATTCGCATATTTCTCGACTGTGAAGGTGTGGATAGCGTTCCCACATAACAGGTGCCTAAACACGCTTGTATGACCCACTGAAAGCCCTTTTTTGTGCATGGTTTCCATTCTATGCCCCGGGTAGGGATTTAACAGGTGTCCCTAAAAGCCTGTAGGAGGTGGGATTCAATGTGCCACAGAATCATGACCATTGCTCGGATAGATGAACCATCAGCTACATTGGATTCAAGACATCGGGATAGTGCTATGGTGGCCCTCTAATCTGGTTCCATGGAGAAGAGACCATTATTTTGGTCAATTTTGGAAACTAGGGTTTTGCTCAGTAAGTGAATGTGAAATTTTTGCACATGGGGGTTAAATTTGCATATTGCTCGACCGTGAAGGTGTGGCTAGCGTTCCCATATAACACATGCCTAAACATGCTTGCACGACCCATCAAAAGCCCTCTTTTATGCACGGTTTCCATTCTATGCCCCAGGTAGGGATTCAATCGGTGTCCTTGAAAGCCTATAGGAGGTGGGATTCAACGTGCCACAGAATCATGACCATTGCTCGGATCAACGAACCACCAGCTCCGTTGGATTTAGGACATTGGGATAGTGCTAGGGTGGCCCTCTAATCTGGTTCCATGGAGAAGAGACAATTATTTTAGTCAATTTTGGAAACTAGGGTTTTGCTCAGTAAGTGAATGTGAAATTTTTGCACATAGGAGTCAAATTCTCATATTACTCAACCGTGAAGGTGTGGCTAGCATTCCCACATAATAAATTCCTAAACAAGTTTGCACGAACCACCGAAAATCCTTTTTGATGCACGGTTTCTATTCTATGCCCCGGGTAGGGATTCAACAGGTGTCCCTGAAAGTCTGGAGGAGGTGGGATTCAACGTGCCATAGAATCATGACCGTTGCTCGAATTGACAAACCGTCAAATCCGTTGGATTTTGGACATAGAGATAGTGCTAGGGTGGCCCTCTAATATGCTTCCATGGAGAAGAGACCATTATTTTGGTCAATTTTGGAAACTAGGGTTTTGCTCAATAAGTGAATGTCCAATTTCTGCACATATGGGTTGGCTTTGCAAATTCCTTGACCCTGAACATGTGGCTAGCATTTCCACATGGAACCTGCCTAAAAACTCTTGCATGACCCACTGAAATCCCTTTTTGATGCACGATTTCCACTCTATGCCCCGGTTAGGGATTCAACGGGTGTCCCTAAAAGCCTGTGGGAGGTGGGATTCAACGTTCCATAGATTGATGACCGTTGCTTCGATCGATGAACCGTCAACTCCGTTGGATTCAGTACATCGCGATAGTGCTAGAGTGGCCCTTTACTCTAGGTCCATGGACAAGGGATCATTTTTTTTTCAATTTTGGAAACTAGGGTTTTGCTCAGTAAGTGAATGTAAAATTTTTGCACATAAAGGTCAACTTGAAGGCGATTGTAGATATTCCCCTCATATAAGAGATGTGAGCATTTTTACAATGAAATGCAAGAGGAGATAATGCCATTACGCTAGTAACCATGTAATGGAACATGTTTATGTTTAGAAACAAGTGGTCATTCTATTATGCCATTATTACAAAATATATATATCTTTACGCTACGAATGCTTCGAAAATTCCATGTACATTAATCACACATAACTTTCATCTCTTTCAAAGTTGTTACTCGAGGCCATTAATCAAATGCCATGTACATTAACAAAACGATAAAATAATGTGCAAAACATACATAATGTGCAGGATATAGTCATAACCATTATTTTGAATCAACCTTATAATACTCAGATACTTTTAGGTTTGATGTGTATCCCATGTATTCATTAGATGAAAGACATCATGCCAAAAAAGAATTTTATTTATGTAGACCACACTGGTGCATCATTTAAGTGTGTCAACTTCGTGCATCCTTTAAACATTTGTTAGGTTGTTATGTGTGTAAGGTGCTTTTGTATTCCACCAAGTTGGATTAGTTGCTTAGCTGTGCTGGGTGCTTAAATGTGTATTAGACCTATGTTCCATCTTTTTGAATACAATTT
>LPNX010367449.1:37457-131196 GCA_001517045.1 Pseudotsuga menziesii
TTGGACTAACCAATCAAAATTCTAACTTTCTCTTGTTTTTCCTGGACCCTGATGCTCTTCGGATCTGTCTACGACCATTGTGCATCTCTGGCGACTGCAAATCAATGACAATATTTCTTGATCAGGTAACTGAACTAGTACTGTCCATCAATAACAAAGTTTGAAAATTTAAAATATGACTCAATTGTAAATAAAACAAAGACTCACTGCATCCATTAGGGTTATAGGTGCATGTGGTGTCGAGGGTGTAGGTGCCTCTGCTATACTCCACCTTGCAGCGAGCCTCATTGCCATGCTTCTTTGCGAATAAAAAAAAAATGTCAATTATCTCAAGAATTATCAACATGTACATGAATGAGAAAGTACTAATCAATTATGTAAAAAATGAACATCTCACCGAAAAAACCATTTCTAGGGGATGAGGCTAGTACTCTTCAGTAGTAAGAGGAGATGCAAGTTGAACATCGACCTCAGTTGTGTGCACTAATGGACAAGGGTGTGGCTACATTCACCAAATGATTAAATAGTTAGACATCGTGGATGTCCAGAAACAATACAAATGAAATGTACAATTACAAATATTCAAGTAGATGTATGTCACTGTGACTTATCCCTATTGTAGACAGCGGCATCAACAATCCCACTAAGGTCTAGCACGGATGACTCTACATCCTGATGCTGTAAACATGTGAAAATAACATTAAGAAAAACCACTTGTGAAGTGAATACATAGCTAACCAACAACTGGCATTGGAAGTGTGTACATTACCATTGGATGAGTAGGTTGATCCTCATGCACACCCTCTCTGTTCAAGAAAGAGGGACCTCGTTTGGTGTAAACAACCCCCTTATCTATGTTTGGACTACGGGGAGATCCAAACCAAAGAGGCGGTGCAGGGATCTGCGATGACGTCTGCATTCATAAAATGTTACCATAGTTAGACATGGATTTGAATGGATGGAATAATATGTATTGAAAAAATAACATGTTTTAATATACTTACCCCTTCCTCGGACATATCTCCACCATGGGAGTGACCGCTTCCATCAATTTCTTGCCCCTCTTCAGATGCCTCTAGCATCTGCAAGTTTAAAAATTATATTTACATTAGCGATCTATAAAGGAGTGTACAGTAAGAAATTTAAATAATTCGAACAAGATTCAATCATAACCCATGTACTTACATTCTTCAAGTAGTCGTAAATTCCACCTTGGACTATGTCGTTGATATCAATGTCTCCAGCATCACGTTCTAAGTGGGGTTCCTGCAACTTCAAAAATTGTAAATATTAGACATTTTAATAAATTAATCAAGACTAACACATGCATTAACAAAATTATATGTAATAAAAAAATGACAAGTGTTTAAATATTACCTCAATTGTGGTTCTTTAGGCCTCAGGTACAACCACACCGGGTGTAGTACCACCCCTGTGAGAGGCATCAATCTCCTGCAAGAGTAAATATTGCATATATATTATGAATCTTTTAATATGTTAGATATAGTATGGAACAATTAAAAATTGAACAATAACAGAGTTTTAAAACAATGTCCTTACCTGACCACCAGTCATCGTAGTGGTACCATGTCTTGGTCCAGGACCATAACAGGGTCCCCCACATGATGTACAGACATGTGGCTCGCTCCGAGGCACATGGGATGTCAGTCTATCCCCACCAACAGATGTCCCTCCGCCACCAGAAGCTGGTGGTTGTACACCAGCAGAGGAAGAGGGCGCTCTCTGGTCAATAGTGGTCGTGTGTCGAGAGACCATCTCAGCTAGAGTAAAAAATGCATCCTGTGTCTAGGCAACCATGTCATGTGTAGGAGGGATGTCTGCCCTCGGTAGCTGGGCATAGGGTGCAGGTATCTGTGGATTGGAAACTCTATGCCTAGCATGGGGTCAGTGTTGGGGCATCCCCCTACCAACTCCCTGGAATCCCAAAATGTCAAAATAGTTGACATGTTTCCCCATCACAAACTCTGCATACAATTTTCGGAGGATGTACATCGGTACTTCCCTATTGTTGTGAGGGGGAATGTCAAAAACCATGTACCACCTATCCATCCAATTGTCTCTGATGGGTGGAAAAGTGCACCACTCAATATAAATATGTGGCCTGCTGATCTCCGGAATGCCATCCATCCCAGGCAGTCTAAACAATGAATAGATGGCTTGTTTTGTTATTTTCAGCTTTTTTACCTCGTTGTAACTCAATTCATCAGCATATTGTTGCCTTTTCCTCTCCCTGTAAGATACGATGCTATACAAAGCATCATTCAATCTTGCGATCGTATCAACAATAGACAACAATAAATCTGACAAGGAGCAGCTGAGCTCATCTCCACCCCTCCAAGCCGAACCAATCTCTCTCAAATGGCCAATAAACCTCAGTATCTCCACATTGTTATGATCCATAGTAGCCACTGCAATCATAAATACAAATAAAATATCATTAGAAATATAAACACATGATATAATGACATATCTAAGAACTGAAAACTGTATAACTATTGACATATAAACTAAATCTATCATGTAAATTTAAAAATTGATCTTGAATTTTACAGTAAAGAATAAACATTTAACATTTTTTCATTTCATATTTATGTCCTAAATTCAAGTATTAATTCTAATTTTTAAGTACATGCATGTGTACATAAAGTGTCTTGAGTGCATATGTTGATTGTGAAGCTCCTCTAGCTTATTTTAAGGCTTGGATTATGAAGTTTTGTCGAAATTGTGAGGTGCCGATTATTGCCTTTGCAGGATTAGCTCCCAGATTGCGGGTAGAGGCAACAGCTAGACCCTAGAATAGGCGGCATAATGTGTTGTTGATGAATAAAATCCGAGTATAGGAAACGATTTTGTTAGATATGTAATTATTTGTTGTAGTGTGATGTTTTTTGGATTCCAAAGGCTATTTAGCAGAACTTTATGGATTTTATGGTTGCAAGGGTTCCAATGGATTAAATATCATGTATGATCTAGTATGTGATTGGCATGTTTAATCAAATACATCAACCTACCTATGTATCTTCACGTTCATAGAGTCTATTGTTGAACTTTGTTGTCTTGACCTAAGTAACCAAATAGTACCCTTCATTCAAGACAAAATATTTGTTAAAAGCATGGGAAGCTTCTATACCTTATTTTGACACTTGGATTGGGAAGTTTCATAAAAAATGTAAGGTTTTTATTGATGTTCTTGGAAGAGCAACTTCGAGAAGTTTCGTCAAAATTATAAGGTGTTTATTTGTGGATTTTGGTATGGATTCACAAGGATCCTTGTGAATATACATATGGAAATAGTGAAATTCATTTGTTTTTTGAGTTAATTGGGGTTTTGGTTTCCATTGGGCATGGGAATTTTGGGTATGAATTTTGTTAAATAATCAAAATTATTTAAATTATTATCATTAAATTGGGGAATTGGTTTCAATTAGCCAATTGCATTGGGGTTCTTGTTTCCATTGGGCAATTCCATTGGGTTTTTGTTTCAATTGGCTAATTCCAATGGGTTTTTGTTTCAATTGGGCAATTCCATTGGGTTTTTGTTTCAATTGGCCATAATTTAATTTAATATGGTTTAATTTTTCAATCAAGGGCAAATAAATTGATGAAGAAAGAGAAAAAAACATGAAAAGAAATGAGGAAAATACCTCACAAAGGGGAGGTTTATCCAAAGGTGGAGATGGAGGGCTTTGGCACACCCAAAATCGCGTTTGCCCAGTCGAGATTTTCTCCTCCTTGGTCCAATAGTCGCGCGGTGAGGAGAAAAATACGGCCTCGGCCAATTAAAAAAAAAAAAAACAGGCTTTCCAAATCGCGCCTCCGTTTTAGTGAACGAAATCGCGCACGTGATTTTGTTCACTAAAACAGAGGCGCGATTTGTCTTTCACGTGATTTTTTTCACTAAAACGGAGGCGCAATTTGTCTTTGTATCCTAGTTGGCATGCCTATTGCCAGCCTTGGGACTAGGCTTGGCAGGTTCGGGATTGCTTGGGATGATTTCTTTTTTTTGGATTAAGAGTGATTGAATTCACTCCACCATTGCATCTAAAAGGTCCCTCAACTTCTTGCACACACCCCTGACTACTCCAAATGTTCCTACCATGGAGCATTCTCAGGTATGGTCTCCCAATGCCAACTAACTAGCTCATGATTCTATGGTTATTTCCTTTGGGAAGGGTTTCTATCCTTAGTTTTTTTCTTTTCTTTTCGAGTTAAATTTTGGGCTCATCCCTCTTTGTTAAACTGCCACAATATGGTAATATACTAAACAACGAGGGATTTTTCCCTTTCCAAGGCCCTCAACATTATTTTATTTTGATAATTTGCATTGGCTTTTCACAGGGTTATCGAGGGTATAACCAGATGATGAATTTCTAATTAGTTTACATGCTTATTATACAAGTGGTTTTTAAATATGTACCTAGACTGTTATGCATTTATTTTTGATGTCTTCTCATGACTATGGCTTAAAGTTTTAATTTGTCAATGTTATTCATATTACACAAGCTTTGGCCTTTAACCGGTTGAACTATCCCCAAGCCTCATTAAAAATCCAGTCTACAAAATCGACCTTTGGGATTGGGTCTGGAGGGTTAGACTAGGAACGTGAATGAGTAAATTATATTTTCCTTTGATCAGTCTATTTTATAATTTGGAAGAAAAGAATGGTTGACAATATTCCCATTAACCACTTGACCTACTTTGAAGTTCACAGTTTACACAACAAATAAAAATCTGTCAACCCTGGATGCATCCATCACTATAAATTCCATCAAGAGATCAACCGTAAATGAGTCAATCACTACAAATTGCAGCATATTTTATTGGTATAGCATGAATACGGGTTGATATTTTGAGTCTCCAAATTTGTATTTTAAATACTCATTAGCCTTCCACACATTTCTAGAACTCTACCCAATAACACTTCGCAAATTACTTTATAAACAAACGTTTGTGCTAGTATGACAAAAGAGAAACCAGGGCTACCACTGAAGCTAAATGTTACCAGAGAAGCTAAATTTTCATTGTATTTTGATACATCAGAGAATGAAATTGGGTTTTTGGATCTGGCATTTTTCTTTTCCAAAATTTTTGTTCCACTTAATCTTTGTTTGTTTCCGTTTTGGTTTTATGTGTTTTGCAGAGGAAGTTTGTCCAATAATTGTTATCTGATCATGGGAAAACATACCTGAGATGCTATTCCGCTCATTCCTCTTGTAAACTGTGCGATGAGATGAGGAAGTATGTTAATGGAGCAAAATCTGTGAGAGAGTCTTGATCATTAGAGAAATGTGCAGGTACAAAACAACAACAATCCGTTTTGAGAGAATATGGTGCTTTTTCTCCTTCTCTTCACTTTTTGCTGCAAAGGTTAACGTGTAAGGTTTTTGTTAAGAATCGGAGTTTGAAATGTTTCACTGTGTTTGAGATCCGCTAGAGAAAGCCAACATGAATGTCCATGAAATTGGTGTTCTAATTGTAAGTTGCAATGAGACCAAAATTTGACTAGATATAGTCCATGTCACTTCGAAAGTATCAAAAGATGGTGCACCTAGACACCTACCCATATCATCCTTAACATACATGTACTTCAAAGTTTCAAGATTACACTTGGTAAATAGTTTTTCTCATGCAAAATGACAGATCATTTATGCATTCTTTGAGATTATGCTTGGTAAATGGTTTATACAATACATATGTTGAACCCTGAAATATCTAGGGCTTCAAGGAAAACGACCATAGGCCAGAGAGAGAAAATCTGAATCTAAGCTAAAAATTCATGTGATATTTCTAAGCGAGTCTCATATTATACATAGAAACGTTGATGAATGTTCAAGGTATATATAATATATTAACTCTGGCCAAGAGACATTTCTACTGAATGTCATCGAATACTGCACAATCTCTCTTAAAGTTGGAAATTGATATTAAAAAGCCTTCAAAATTTCTCTGTAGATTAAATTGCATATACGATTACACTTCATAATGTTCCATAGCTCCCGAGTGGTGGAAAAAAAATGAGAAGTTGTTTCTCTGTAGATTAAATTGCATATACTGTTACACTTCATAATGTTCCATAGCTCCCAAGTGGTGGAAAAAAATGAGAAGTTGTTGGGGGTACAAACGTATGGTATTTGCATTGTTTAAGACCGCATGTAATATAAGTGAACGTGTCAGGATGGTAAGAGATATTGTAGGTAAGTAATATCGTAGGTAAGTAGTGACCGGAAGCCCCTCATTCTGTTATTATTGGCCCCTGCATTTACCCACGCTTTATAAAGTTGTTCAACAATACCCACCTTCAAATCTTTTCAATTCCATTTATGCATCATTTAATCCCCTTTAAATGCTTATTTTCGCTTTTGAACATCCAAGATTGATTTTGGGGGATTTTCCTCCGTGCCCAAATTAATCAACTCAACTTTTTAGCAAATACTTTTTTACTATAGGTACATTTTCTGGAGCTCTGTGGTTATAGCTTTATAGTCTTTCGAACATAGATGATTGGCACAGAATGAACTCATGTTGATTATTGCCACATTGTGAGAGAACCGTTTCTTTAATCAATCAATGCCTCGTCATCCATATTGATGGAGGCTCAACTTCACTCAATGGGCCTATGCTCCTCAAATGCTGAATCTACCTAAGTAACAACATGGTTTTAGATTAACTAGTTGATGTCTAATAACATATGTGGGACTGACAGAAATAATAGAAAGAATAGTGGTATTATTTATTAGTTATTTCTGTGATGATTTTGATGCATGTATAGGTTCTCCTAGATTGTTCTAATGGGGCACGTAATATTAAATTTTGATGTTTTACTTTAGGAGGTTTTATTCTTGGAAATTCTCGTTTGGAGCAATAGCAACATACCCTGTATTTTATGATTTTTGATGGGCCTCAAATTCCACTAAAATCATGTTGCTTGTGAAATTTAAACACATACTTGTTATTCTGTATGTAGTTCTTCATTTTACTCTCTTATGCTTTAGTAGTTTTTGGTAAACTAAGCTGATATCTTTTCATTGGTGGCTTCTCATTGGTTTCATTACAGGTTCCGGGACACATGAAAATAGTGCATGTTCTTGTTTTAGGTTGGGTCTTATTTGATTCATCATTGACTATAAAGAACATGATGTGGATGGGCATGGTCGTGGTAGCCATGATATTGTATATTTCGGTAGTGGATAAAGCAAAGCATGCCTCTTGATCTTCAAGAGTGGCTGAGGGTGGACGAGGTAATGGGTTCTATACTTATTCATTGTTATTGGGCCCTTTGTTCTCTTAAGTATTAGAATGGTAAGAAGAAGAATTTCTATCTGCTAAATTTATCTTTGCATTAATTTTTTTCAGTGCCCAAGATATTAGTTTTAAATTGTCTTTAATTTTGGTACAAGCTGCCATTCTGGCCTTATGTAAAACTATGTTTTCTAGTTTTACTAGTCTTCAATTGGACAACTTATGTGCATGATAAATTTGGTTGGTGATTCCTTGTGGACCCCAATGCATGGTTGTAATTAGATTTTTAACTGTTGAATTTTTTTTGAGTAATTATATATTACAACCATTTTCATCATTCTAACACTATGTGTCTTAGTAGGAATTTCTAGAAAAGGATGTGCTACTTGAAAATCTAGCTTTGGAAACTCCTATATTTGTTATATTGTAGGGAAGTGAGCCACTTTTTTCATAGGTTTCTTCTAGTGGGACTCATCAAAATCAACAGTAAGATTTTATAATTTGAACTTTTAGATAGGATTTTATGATTGAATTTGAACTTTTAGATGGAATTTTTTGATCCGTGCTTAATGTGCATCAAAATCAATAGTAGGATTTTATAATTTGAACTTATAGATAGGATTTTAGATGGAATTTTTTGATTGATTCTTAATGTGCATCAAAATATACTGTAAGATTTTATAATTTGAACTCTTAGATAGGATTTTATGATAGAATTTGAACTTTTAGATGGAATTTTCTGATCGGTGCTTAATGTGCATCGAAATCAAGAGGCATATTTTATAATTTGAACTTTTAGATAGGATTCTATGATCAAATTTGAACTTTAAGATGGAATTTTCTGATTGATGCTTAATGTGCAAATAAACCTGCATGTTATATTGGATTTTATTGTTGCATTTTTTTTTATTCTTTGCGAAACTCTTTTATTATTTTATTCTACTATCTTATTTTGTTACACTTCAATGCCAAGTTGTAATAGATAGTTTACTCCTCTCAGTCATAAACATTAATTTAATTTCATGGTTGATAGGCAAATATCCCTCTATTTAGGCTGTAGTCAAAATGTATTATAGGGTTCAATTTAAATTGGATGAAGAGTTAAGATTGTTCTATTACAACATGCTAATACCAACCTATGATGGTTGTTTTTACATTGTAGAAAATTTGAATTGATTAATTGATCAATCCAAGGCCCAAGCTTTAATTAGCTCGGTTGACCACTTTGAATGGAATTGACCAAGCCCACTACCTTTCTGCTAAATCTTATATAGAACATATGAAACTAATGATTTTGAGATGAATGACTATTATAACTTCAATCTCCATGAACTCCATGTGAATGAGTGAAGTACGTTTCTTGTGATCATTGTTTTAGAAAAACTCTAAAAAATTAAATTATTCTTCTTGTATACAAAGTTGCAGGGTGCTAGCTCAATGGTAGAGCATATGTATTATTTAATGCAGAAGATTGGTGGTTCGATTCCATCGTGCCCTATCAAAAATATTTGAATTTTATAATTATTACATAGACGGGGTATTATGACAATATTTGAGACAATATTTTTGTAAATGTTGGGCTATAGGGCAGACCCGGGCTTTATACCATTAACTTCGCACCAACAAAAGACCCACAGTGTTGGCCCTTTCAGTAACAACCTGTGAACATGTTGCATTCTCACTCGAAACAGCTATGGGGTGCCGCAGAATCAGGTTTCTGCAAGTAGAAGAGAGATATTACTGTACCTTTAGCTTCTAACAATTATAATCATAAAATGCAGAGCTTTAATAGTTACTTATTTAGCTTCATGGTTAGATAAACAAACAGTGCCTTGCTTAACCCTTTACTGGGAATTACAACGAAGTTAGTATTTAGCAGTGATCTTACTTATCAGTTATATATTTATCAATGCATAAAAGAACATAACAACAACACAACAAAAACCACAACACATGATATAACGTGGTTCACCCCCAGTTTAGGGGTTACGTCCACAGAAATGTGTTTTATTCAACTCTTTACAAAAACCACAGTTCTGATTTGTGCACTCAACTGCAGATTCCTTCAAGTCCTCAAAGCTGCGCACACAGCTATAGGCCTCTGCGCACACAGCTGCAAATTTCCTTAATCACCCAAAACCCTCTGCGCACACAGCTGCAGAGGTCATCCACGCACACAGCTGGGACTTAACCTTCTTACAAACAAGCCTTAGCTTCGCATCAATTCATCTTACATCAAAAGCCTATACTAACTTCTTTACAAGAGTGCTTATTTATAGTGCACTTATTACAAAACCATGGGCTTAAACCATGGGCACCCCGAACCCTAAATCCTGGACTTAAACCATGGGTTTATTACAAAAAGAAGGTTTTTACTCAACCCCGACACCCCTAAGACTGTTTTGAGTTGTAACTCCACTTACAACTTCCACAAAACCCGCGGAGTTACCAAAATTAGGGACCGTTAAGGTGCGCGCCCCAACAGGCCCCTAAGACTCACCAGTGTCCCATCCCGGGCACTCTACTGTTTTTCAGGTGGGAGAATCTTGTTGGTGAAGACAGAAAACGGCTTGCTACGGCTGACTGCTACCACGACCGCGGCTTGCTTGATCCTTCATCCTTTCATCCTTAGTAGAATACATCCATCTCTTATGCTGTTGTCTGCCTCCGTCATATTTATGGTGGTCATGGGGGTCATTGGGCCTTCTATCAGTGATCCCATGCTTCGAATTGCCTCCCGTTCATGTCCTATCGAAAATTTGACCATCTACAACTTTGGGTCCTTAACAGGCAGTGCCCCTGTGTTTGCATGCCACTGAAATTTTGCATAAGACAAAAAACATGCCTCCATTCTTCAAGATCCTCCTGAGTCTTTCCTGAGAGGTTGTGACTTTCTTCGTTCCACTTAGAGCGAACTTCTGCCTTAAATTTCTTTCTGGCTGATCGTATCTGCATTGGATGATTTGGCGCTGGAGACGCCTCCTTGCAAGGAGGATTGCTCATAAGTTTCTGCAGACCTCTCTCCCTGAACTCTCGTAACAATTCTTGGACTTCGTGATCATTAGACATGGTACTAACTGTAAACTCAAAGAAGTGAACAATGCAGGAGTCAGAGGCCGGTGTAGCTTCTTATAGAGTCCCGCAACAAAATTTGTCATCATGGTGCATTAATGACGCCAGATCTGATGGAACGACGATAAATCTGGTCCACACGACGCCAGATTTTCCCAAAATCTCATCATGACAGGCAGTTCACGTGCCAACACCGCCAAGTCGAGTTTGTCCCATCAGTCACGTTGTAGGCTGCGACACACTTTTCTTCTTCAACACAACCACTAACTTCAGCTTTTCCTCAATGAGTACCCTCGACATAATATTCACCTTCGACCCATCCTGGCCTATACAGCAACCAAACTTCAACCTTCAGACTTTGACAGTCTGCAACACTTCGTAGCTTTGAGAACAGCTTCATTATAGTCTAGTACCCAATTCCAACTGTTCTTGGTACTTAGACTGTCCTTCATGCTATTACTCCTGATTAAGGGGTCTCGGTTTGTCCCTGTACTTCTTTAACCTACTTCCATTCACCATGGAAGGTAAAATTTCTCCATTCAATTTAGCTAACTGGACTGCGCCACCATCAGTAACTCTCTGCACTATGCCATGTTCCTTTCTAATGTGTCTTGAACTTCCTCGGGAATTTCATGAATTTACTGTCATATAAAAGCATAAGATCACCATTCTAGAACTGCTTCTTCTTAATGTGTCTATCATGCCATGCTTTTTCTCTAGCTTTCTGTACTTGCTGCTGGAACCCTGCAATGAATCTGTCCTCTTCAAGTTCTAGTATCTTTGCTAGCCTTTCTTTCATCATATCTGGGTCATCCATCTCTGTAAAAGCAGATATTCTGAGGCTAGGGCCAATGTACTCCATGGGCATGACTTCTTCTTGTCCATAAACCAACCTAAAAGGTGTATGGCCTGTCAACTTCTTGCAGGTGGTTCTATAAGCCCATAGTACTGCTGGAATTCTAAGGTCCCAATCATTTCTGTTAGCATTGCAAACCTTCATTAGAGCGTATTCAAGGATCTTGTTAAAGGCTTCGACAGTTCCATTTGCTTGAGGATGATAGGCAGTACTCTTCTGATGATATACTTGAAATTCTTCAGTCAATATTTCAATGTCTTATTAAAGAAATGTGATCCTTGATCGCTCATAAGAATTCTAGGACACCCAAATCTTGACAAGATGTTATCGAAGATAAACTTCGCGGCTGTAGCAGCACTACAGGTCTTGACTGGTTGAGCTTCAGCCCAACGAGTAAGGTAGTTAGTTGCTGTAATAATGTATCTTGCTCCAAATTTCTTTACAGGGGCATTGATAGGTCCAACAAAATCAATAGCCCATTTATCAAAGGGTTGTAAAGTTACCTACGGAACTAGAGGCATCTCATCCCTCCTGGATGGTTTTCCTGTCCTCTGACAAATGTCGCAGGTGTGGAAATATTCTCTTGCATCCTTATGAATTGTGGGCCACCATAATCCGGCTGTTAGAATCTTCTGTGCTATAGCTTTTCCTCCGTAATGACCTCCTGCTGCGCCAGAGTGTGCCTCAGCCAAAATTAATGGCTTTTCATGCTCCAGGATGCATCTGCGCAATATTTCATCTGGTCCCATCTTATATAGCTATCCTGCTATTAAGGTAAAGTCGGCTGCTCTAACCACCAGTTGTTTCTTCTACTGCGTTGTCATTTCAGCGAGTGCAAAACCTGTAGACAAATACTGAACAATATCGTAGAAATAATCATCAACCATTTGGATGGCAAACAACTGGGCATCAGGAAGACCTTCGTCCAAACTAATGGGCTCTTCTCCTGACTCGAGCCTCAACAAGTGGTCAGGACCTAGGTTCAGTCTTTCAGGTTTGACTGTGATCTCAAAGTCATATTCCTAAAACAGAATCAACCATCTGCATATCCTTCCACCTAGCACAGGCTTGTTAACCAAATACTTCAAAGCAGAGTGATCAGTGAACATCTTAAAATGAGATCCTAACAGATAATGTCGAAACTTATGTAATGCATAAACCATAGCTAAACCTTCCCGTTCTGTAGTAGTATAATTTTTTTTTGTTATGGATAGTTTTATACTTGCAAAAGAAATAGGGTGATCGATATTACCTTCACCTAACTAAGCCAATACTATTCCCAGAGCAATGGAGGATGCATCGACATGCACATGAAACTCCTTATTCCAATCAGGGAATACTAAGATAGGGGTAGTTACCATCTTTTCCTTCAAAATATCCAAGTTTGCTTGACACTCAGGTGTCGATTCAAACCTAATATCTTTCTTCAACTGCTTTTCCATAGGGGCTGTTATCTGAGCATATCCTTTAATGAATTTCCTGTAATAACCAGTATGACCAAGCATAGTGCGTAGTTGTTTAACAGAATTCAAAGGTGGCAGGTTCACAATAATGGCTATCTTCGCAGGATCCATCATCAATCCTTGCTTACATACAATGTGACCTAGAAAAATTCCAAAAGGGGCACAGAAGATACACTTTTTCAAGTTCAAGGAAATCTGATGCTGTCTACATTTGTCCAGCATAAGTATTAAACTAGCTATGTGGTCTTTTAATAACCCGAAGATAGTCCAATCATCAAAATAAACTTCTAAGAATTTATGTATGAATTCCTTAAAAGCAGAGATGACTACTCTAGAAAACATGGCAGGTGCATTCTTCAATCCAAAGGGCATAACTGTATACTGGAAGGATCCCATTTCTGTAATGAAGGTTGTCTTATGTCGATCTTCTGGAGCAATTCTAATCTGATGGTAACCTAAAAATCCATCAGTAAAAGAGTACACTTCTTGACCTCCAACATTGTCTAAAACTTCATCTGTAAAGGAAGTGGGGAAAGGATCATGCAAACAGGCATCATTCAGCTTCTTCAGATCGACACAGTTTCTGATTTCTCCCTTAGTCTTCTTTTCTTGCACCACCATAGGACTGACCCACTCAGACTCTTCAACAGGCTCAATGATTCCTGCAGCAAGCATCTTATCTAGCTCCATTCGGACTTTTTCCTTATACTTAGGGTTCAACCTATAAGGGCACTGTTTCACAGGCTTCGCATCAGGTTTCAAAGGGATCTTTATCACTCCTATATCACCAAGGATACCTTTCATCTCTGAGAACTTCGTCGGAAATAGATCCTGATATTCATGGATAAGTTGGGTCACCTTGCTTACCATTTCGTCATCCCAATAATCTCCAATGGTAGCATACTTAGGGTTTTCTTCTGACCCAATGTTTATGGTCCGCGTCTTCAGGGGTTGAGTCACTTCAAGTGCCTCAACTACTGGTCCATGTACTTCGCAATGTCCTTCTGACTCAGGAATGTTAATGTTGCACGGATCGTCATCCTCGTCAATTGCGAGGTTATAACATTCCACTGCATTGGCTTCTTGTGCCTTCCAATCAGGTTGGTATTCTGCTATTTCTTGATCATCAAATACTTTAGTATGGATCAACCTCACAGCTGCGTCCAAAGCAGGAGAAACCTCATTAATAGAAAATTTCAGGACAAAACTATCAACAAGAAAATCCCAACTTACAGTATCGTGGCGAAGCTCGACCTCCGCATACAAGTTCTTTGCTATAGGTTCCAGGGTGTGCACAAACCTATGTACCCATTCTTCACGAGGTACATGCTTCCATGCCTCGTAGCATTGCTCCAAATGTCCATGAGGACTAGTCTTACCATTAAACCTGCTTCGCACCTCTTGAGGTTGGTCCCTGAATCTTAGGCAAAGGGACTTCTGGCACGCTTCCCAACCATGAATGTACTTTTTGTGGCCATTCCACCATCTGGCTGCTGTGGCTCTGAATGCTGAATCCAGAGTCTCCATTTTCTGTGAGTCTGGTACCTGCTTTGAGAATTGCACAATAAACTCTTCTGGGTCTGTCGAACCATCAAAAATAGGTAAGGTTCTTTTCTGTGAGCCAAGCCATCTGAGAGACTTGGTAATTCTGGCACATCGATGGCCATGTAGCTCATATAGTCTATTCTGCCAATTCTCTAGGCCATCATCTGAATCTGTCATGCAGGAGCTGTCACATTGCCAATCCATGATACCTTCGGCAGTAGGATCAACATAATATTCTTCCTTCGCTATGATATTGTAGATGTGGTCCAAAACATCCTGGTCTTCATCTCTTACTGGCTCTGTGTATCTCTCTCATTGAGAAGGATCCAATGGGACTGTGACTCTCAGTCCTTTCCCTTCGAAAGTCATCTGTCTCTTCTTCAGGTTGATTACTGCATCATTATCTATTTCCCATTCAATGCCTAGTAGTGCTGGATGGGGGTTGTTGTCATCAATTATTTCAATTACCTCAAAGTCTGCTAAGGTAGTGACTCCATCAATATCTACTGATACACTAGGGAGTCTTCCTAGGGGCACAATCTTCTGCTGATTGGCTACTCTCAACTGTATAGGGGACCATTTCAGAGTAGGTTTTCCCATTTGTTCCCATGTCTGCTTAGTTAAGACATTTACTTCTGATCCTAGGTCCAGGATGACATCAGTCATGTCATATTCTCATATCTAAGCATTCAATCTCATTTCCCTACCAGTTCTTCTGACTCTATGAACAGTTTTTTCCTTACCAGAACTTCGCTGAGGTTTGAAAGAAGCAATAACTTTCTGCAACTCATTTAAAGCATTCTGATTTCTCAAGAGCTTCATACAACTCTGTAAAAAGGAGGACAGTGTACTTACTTTATCTGTCGAAGCTTCTTGCGGCTGCGACTATTGCTGAGGTTGTTGCACAGGTACTACTGATGTGTTGGGGTCAGCAAAGTCTCTCTTGGCTTCCATAAATGTCTCTTTTTATCTTTCGACATCAAATGCAGGGATTTTTTCTGGGGCCTTCCGAACCCAAGCCTCAGCAGGGTGTTTCTCCTTGTTCTGCACTTCCGTCGTAGCTCCACTCCTGGTAACAACATTAATGGCTGGGACAGGTCATTGCTCCACAGCAATCAGCTGAATATTCTGAGTAGGGGCACTATTTCTTTCTTGAATCTTCGCTATCATCTGCGGGCATTACTTAATCACATGGTCGACAGCTCTGCAATATCGACATGTCGTAGTTGGGTTCCGACAGTCTCTAGCGAGATGTCCTTCCTGGTTACAGTTATAGCACACAAACTGGCCTCGACCTCTGCCAGCCATACCACCACGACCACGACCTCCAAAAGCTCTGCGACCTGATGTACTACCGCGGTAACCATATCCATCATTGCCTTAGCCATCATTTTGTACCCGATAAGCATCGTAAGTTCGTTCTCTCATGAGGTCAAAGCTGCGACACTCATCTTCATTGTGTCCCACTGATTTACAGAACTTACAATAAGGGTTCTTAGGGACTTGCACATAGCTCTGCAGAAGATAGCAGTCTTCAGGTCGATGTTGGCCAGTTGTCCTACAGATCTCACAATATAGAACACTAGGGTTGAACGGGTTTGGTGCACCAAAATTCAGGAAATTTCTTACTGCAGGACACTATTCCTTGTCGTGACCCTCTGTCTGACATCGTGTACACCAAACCTCCTCGCGACTAGCTTTCCCTTTTTTCATATCGCGAAGCTCCAGAGCCATCGCTGCCAACTGCGCTTGTATTTGAGCGATACTAGAATTATCTTTGACTTGGGATGTTTCAAGCTTCATAGCGATTTCCAAGGCCTCCTGTTGATTCACAACCTTCTGTTGCATGAGTGGAGTCCTGATGTGTGGTAACAGAGCTGCGATGAACCATTCCTTATGCTGCGCTGGTCCAATAGTGAAACTGACTTGATCTAGTAGAACTTTGAACCTCTGATCAAAGTCCCACACTGATTCTCCTCACCTCTGCTGGATTTCCTTTAGTTCAGTGATACACTACGACTCTAATTTAGGCTTCTTAAATTATTTTATCATTGCTGCTTTTATATCAGCCAAGACATGGTTCTGAGTGCTGGAAAACTTCATGAACCAGGTCAGAGCACGGTCTCTGAAAGAAGTAACCAGCTGCGCTCTTTTTATATCTTGATCCGTAATGTTCTTAGCAGTCCACACTGCTTCGCATAAAAACCAGAACTGTTCTGGATCCTCTGATTCAGTTCCTTTAAAAACAGGGAGCTTAATGTCGTCATTCATATGGGCCATCGCGGGTCTAGGGGGAGAGGGAGGGGGACTGGTAGTAGGAGGGGGGGAACTTACTGGGGTAGACTGACTTGCGACATGAATACTCGGGCTAGGGTTACTTTCAGATTGCGACGGGTTCTCAGGGATAATAAGTCTTTGCAGCGGGGTTACCAGAGGGTTTCCAACAGAAGGAGTTTCTTCGGGCTCTGAGACTGCTGAACTTACGGGGTTAGACTCGGTATTCTGACCTAGGGTATAGGACTCAAAATTTCTCTTGTACCTTTTTCCACTTCGCAGCAAACCACTTTGCTCGTTGAAGGTACTTTCACTTGCAAACATAAGTTAGTAGTGCTAAATCTAACAGTCTGATTCAATGAGCAATATACCTTTTTCAGCCAATAGCATTTTAATTCTCAAACTAAATGAATTCAACTACTTACCCCTTGGTCCTTTGAAGAACTGTCGTTCGGCTTCGCTGAAGGATGTACTTGTGTCAATGGCGAACTCTGTCACAAATGCTTCAAGGGTTCGCGTTGTCCAGAAATCAACAGTGCGGGATATCTCGTTGTTCACCCTTTTCAGTAAATTAATCTTGCGGGGGTCCAATCAGGAAACTGACGTTCTTGGAAGTTCGTACTTCTCTCTGTTAACCTGGATAACCACTGGTGCAACTCTATGTGGATACTACCAAAGAAAATTTCATATACGTCAGAAAAAACATACCTTTGTAAAAAGTCATTTTCACTACGACGCGAATCTTTGTTCTCTTGTACAACAAAGTTCAGATAAGTCTCTTCAATCCAATCACTGATTTTTTTCATTGAGGGTCTCCAAAACATAGCCCTCGAGGTACGACGTAAACCCCTCTTGAGAAGATACTGAGTTCAACCGGCAACAAAACCAATTTGTTGGGCTATAGGGAAGACCCGGGCTTTATACCATTAACTTTGCACCAGCAAAAGACCCACAGTGTTGGCCCTTTCGGCAACAACCTGCGAACAGGTTGCAGTTTCACCCGAAACAGCTATGGGGTGCCGTAGAATCAGGTTTCTGCAAGCAGAAGAGAGATATTACTGTACCTTTAGCTTCTAACAATTATAATCATAAAATGCAGAGCTTTAATAGTTACTTATTTAGCTTCGCGGTTAGATAAACAAACAGTGCCTTGCTTAACCCTTTACTGGGAATTCTAGCGAAGTTAGTATTTAGCAGTGATCTTACTTATCGGTTATATATTTATCAATGCATAAAAGAACATAAGAACAACACAACAAAAACCACAACACACGATATAACGTGGTTCACCCCCAGTTTAGGGGTTACTTCCACAGAACTGTGTTTTATTCAACTCTTTACAAAAACCACAGTTCTGATCTACGCACTCAGCTGCAAATTCCTTCAAGTCCTCAAAGCCGCGCACACAGTTGCAGGCCTCTGCGCACACAGCTGCAAATTTCCTTAATCACCCAAAACCCTCTACGCACACAGCTGCAGAGGCCGTCCACGCACATAGCTGGGACTTAACATTCTTACAAAAACGTCTTAGCTTCACATCAATTCATCTTACATCAAAAGCCTAAACTGACTTCTTTACAAGAGTGCTTATTTATAGTGCACTTATTACAAAACCATGGGTTTAAACCATGGGCACTCCGAACCCTAAACCCTGGACTTAAACTATGGGTTTATTACAAAAAGAAGGTTTTTACTCAACCCCAACACTCCTAAGACTATTTTGAGTCGTAACTCCGCTTACAACTTCCACAAAACCCATGGAGTTATCAAAATTAGGGACCATTAAGGTGCGCGCCCCAATAGTAAATTTTATCAACTTAGGACTATTTTTTTGTATGTGTATTGTCTTGATTATTGTCTTTAAGCGAGTGTCTTAAACTAGTGTATTTAACTATTGTCTTAAATTAATGCCTTCAAGTTAAGACAATAGTTTAAGACAATAATTTAATACAATAGTTTAAGACACCCCTTTAAAGACCATATTTAAGACAATACACAATTTTTTTTTGTCTTAAGTTGAGACAATTTATACAAATATTGTCTTAATACCCCCTTTATGTAGTAGTGCTATTAGCTTAACTTCAACTCCAATCATGGCTTTTGCTTGAATTGCAATTGCCAATATATTAACTTGTAAATTAACTATTAGATACAACTATTAACTTAACTCCAATGATTCTACAACTATTATCTTAACTTCAACGCTAATCGTGGAGAACAATCACTTAGGTAATGTGCAAATATGGCACTTGTGAGTAGAGTTAATGTGCATAAGGCATAGTCTTTATATTAACTTTTAAATTAACTATTAGATGCAACTATTAACTTAACTCTAATGATGACACAAATAATTGACACATTCTTTAGTAAAACAAGCATTATCACTATGCCAAATATAAACATATTAATCTGAGTAATATGGTTGGTGCTAATTGTATAAAAGCCTATATGATGTCTAAAGAACATTTAGTGATTCTTAATAAAAAGTATAACGTTTTAGTAATTATTTATTACTATTTTCAATTAATTATTAATATTTAATTTTATTATTATTATATTATATATTTTTATATAACATCAAACTTTATCATTATTTGAATATTCGAAATGTTCATAACAAAAATATACATACTATCCAAGTATGATATTATATGACATATCTAGATTATTTAAATCATGGAAATGTTCACTAACAAAAATACACTATCACTATTAAGGTATGCTATTTCCATATAGAATATCATTTTACATAAAAGGACCATGATCATGCTATGTGGTATTACCATTTCTCTCTTCACAAATATACCAATTTCCAGCATGTGACATTCATGAAAGAAGAATTAGAAATAGTGTTTTCAAATTCATAATATCATGATATAAGGCTATTAAAGTTATATTTTTTTAATATCTTATTTATAAAAATAAAAATAGTCATAGTAATGTGTTTCCTGGTTGTTTTATAAATCATTAAAGTAATATTTTTTTAATATCTCATTTATAAAAATAAAAATAATCATAGTAATGTGTTTTTTTGTTTTTTTATTAAATATTTTATTTAATAAATAATTGTTGTACATATTTTTATAATAAAATAAAGTTTTAAATTTTGTAAATAATTTTTTTAGAATAATATAATTTTTTTAAAACTCAAATAGATTAAGATTAGTTATTTTTTTTTGTTTTGATCTTAATAATGTGTTATCATTAATCATTTGTTATCATTAATAATGTGTTATTATTAATAACATTATTTTGAAGGCCTTTCCATTTTAGTGCAAGTAGGATGCATTGAATTCTTTTCCATTTTGGTGTAAGTAGGAAGAGATCTGAAATCAATTTCAATTAGTGCAAGTTATAGGTTGAGAGTGAAGAGATCTGAAATCAATTTCAATTAGGCTTTTTTATTTATTTATCTTTTACAAAAATGTTGGATAATGAACCATGAAAATAAGAAAATAATTTCCTTTAAAGTATTATGTTGTTGATTGATTCTGTATTTCTTTTATTATAAAAGTTTAACCTATGCAAGCAAGTATTCTTCTTTAGTCTTAACTTAAAATCCATTTTCTTTATTTGCAATAATATTTAGCAAATCCACAAAAGGAAGAGTTAATCGTCAATTGGACAGGTAAAGTTAAGTGTAAATGGGACATCTATTAGTTGGTTCAAGTAGGCATTTTGGCCTAAGTTTTTTGTTTTACTATTCATGTAATTAATTATTATTTCGTGGGTATTTATCTATATAAATGTAACAAATATCTTAAATCTTCATTCAAAATGATATTAATTCAAGTTTTTATACTAAACAAGCTTATTCCTAGAAAAATAGAAGATTTTCAAATGGAAACCAACATTATTGTATGCATTTTCACTTTTTATTTGTTAAAGGAGTTTACTTTATAGGCATAGGTTGTTCACAATTCACATAGATAGAAAAAAAGAAATTCATAAAATTTGGCAATTATTTTTAAAACATTGTGGATTGTGTTATTGTAATAATATTATTTAAATAAATAAGTTATGATTATGTTTGTGTATTTAAATTTTATTTTTTTTAACAGAAACTAAAAAAGGGGTTTAATTAAAAGTTAGATGTGCACAGCCATTCAATACAGAAGGGGTATTTATAAAGTGTTCATGCATACCAAAAGGGCTGTACATAGATCCTATCCATGAGATTTTCCAAAAAACTTTATGCAGCATTTGTTCAAAACATCTGATACTGTTGGTAGTATATACCCGGACATACTGATTACAAATTAAGAGACAAAAAAACATTCAACCATAACATAAAAACCAGAATTAAGGGTTGCCTCTGTTGCGTCTTGGTTGCGCTACTGACTCCTCTTCCATAGGCTGAGCGGCTTCAGCAGTATCCCCAAATACCTTGCTGCTCTAGTTCATGGCCATGAAGCTTTGTAGGTCCTCTTGAATCCTAGCGATTTTCCCCATGATTTCACGGAGGTTGCTTTCGTTGTCGTCTATGCGGAAGTCATGATTGCTTATCTGTTGTGAGGTGTAGCTCACAGTTTCTCTCATGCTCTTCACTTCCTTAGCCATCTCCTTGTGATCCATTACACTTATAGCAAGCAATTCGTACATTCTCTGCAAATTCTTCTTGAGGTCCATAATACCTGCACTGTCGCCTGTCTGAGCCATATTGCTTGCCTAAGTTGAGATGCTGACTCTTTCCAACTGAGTAAGGAGGCCTGGACTGTCAGGTTCGTTGGTTTGACTTGCTGCCTGAGAATGAAAAATATAGAGGCCGAGCGCAAGAAGGTCCTTGTGCAATGAAAACTCTCCACGCCAAACTAAGGTGCCCACCGCGCCTTCCTGCCACCCCGAACAGTGGCAGCCTAAAACCACGCTGCAACCCCAATTACCAGAAAGTGAGGGGAAACCTGAGCCACAATTGGCAGTTCGTGACACTGTAAGATGGCTGCAAGAAGAGATGGAGAATGCTGCAAGTGCGAGTTGCTCCTTCATTATAGATCGAATGTAAGGAAGGGCCTGCCAGGGGAGGCCTTGAAACCCCCCTTCTCCGATGCCTGAAACAATTTTCAAAAGGATGCGCAGAGCTTCATGCAGCCCAAGACCGATAGGAGGATTGATATAGAGAGCCATGTTACTTGCAAGAGAAGACAAGGAGTAATGGTGGGAAGGACTTGGAGCATGCGAGGAGGTAGAGCCATTAACCCAAGGCTTCAGGTCTTTTAATGTTGGATCGACCGTGGGAAGGAGGGTGCTGTGAACAAGCCACGAGGCCAGGGGTGAAGGACTGTCTCTTAAATGAGGCGCGCCGGCGGGTGGCATCTCGAGAAGGAGGACAGCAGCAAGGGGGCGAAGGGGAGTGGAGAAAGGTAAGGTTGGAGGGATAAGGAGGAGGGGATGGAGGAGGGAAAAGGTTAGGGGATGGAGAGGATTATAGGAAGGGAGAAAGGTTAGGAGAAGGAGGGGAGGAGGGCCAAAAAGGCGAAAGAAGAAGAGATGGAGGAGAGGAGGGCTAGTCGAGAGGATGATCCTCAATTTGAAGCCATTCACAAGGTTCTTTTTTAACATGAGAGGGTGATGAATAGGGATAGTTCGCAACCGCATTACAGAATATGTTTGTGAGTGATGGAATTCTCATTTTGCCTGTAGTGGCCTCGTGGGAGCGAGGCTCCCAAATTAGCCATTATGTCCGCAGCAGAATTGTTTAGCCGGAGAATGTGCAGAGGCTTATAGGAATTATGCATAAGGAGCTTTGCTTTTTTATACAGGCGTCGGCAATTGACCGCTCCCTTGGGGTAACCATTGATCAGTTTGGAGATAACATGCTTTGAGTCTCCAAAGATTAGAACCTTTCGGTAATTTTGAGAGTGAAGAAACTGCAAGCCTTGTAGAAGCGCCAACCACTCAGCCTCATTATTAGTCTTATTCCATAGCCCCCAAGCGAAGTCTAGTTCTATTTGTCCTCCGGGATCCAAAAGGATCCCACCCGCTCCTGCCACCCCTATGTTTGTGTATTTAAATTAATACAATGCCAAACTTTGTTTCTTTAATTTGTTTTTTAGTTAATATTTTGTTTTCTTCTATTTTTTAGGTGTATATAATATTTTATGATTGGCTTATAATATTTTGTTTTCTTATATTTTTTAGGTGTATATAATATTTTATGATTGGCTTATAAGTACTAAAAATATTGATAGGAAGTTGTTTATGTTACATATATCACCAAGTGAATAATTAAAATAATTCAAGATTATAAAAATTAAATAAAATCATATTAAAATATATTATTTTAATTAATTATTTTATAGTTTATTCAAATGTTTATTGATTATGAATGTATTAAAATATTTATTTTAAATTTTAATTATTTTCTATATATCAAATTTAAAATATTAATATTGAATTAAATTTTATTATTATTTTAAACATAATTTAGAGATTAAATTTTTAAATTTACATATATTTATAATAAATAAACATAATATATTTAAAGCAATTATATTTTTATATGTATTTTAAACTTATTATTACAATAATAAGAAAAAAAATAAATTTCTCAAACATAATATGTATTTGATTAGACATTTAGATTTTTCTATAGACATGTGATTTATATATAAAATAATCATAAAAATTTCATATTAAAAAAAAAAAATTAGTTAAAAATTTTGTATTTTAAAATTTTTTATATTCAAATTTAATACATTTACAATAACTAAATATATATATTTAAATTTTTTATATTCATGTATAAAATTTTATTATTACAACAATAAGAAAAACATTATAAATTTCTCAAACATGGTATGCATTTGAATGGGATAAAATCTTATTATTACAATAATAAGAAAAACATTATAATGATGGGTGAAGGGTTTTTGCTGTGAGCGAATCAGGAGCTAGGGTTTGGCATACGTGAGTCATGGTGTGCTAAGGCCAGTCGCGTCTGACCTCGGTCGACGTACTGACAGCGATGGGCTTGTCTGCTACCTGTCAGAGAAGAGGTGTGAGAGCAGAAGGCATTTCGATTGATGGTTTTATTCGACGCGATGGCCAATGAACGTGTGGTATGAGAAAGGAGCTAAACTAGTGAAAGGAAGTCGTAGTTGGACAGTATCCCCTTCGATAACTTTGTTTGTTCTTACCTTTTTACCCTCCAGTTTTTTTGAGTGGTTACTCTTTACCCACGGTGGATCTATGGGGTATGAAGATATGGTGGACTACTCTGAAGACCCTATGCTGAAGGGAATTTTTAACTTTGCAACCGGTGGTTTTAACCGTGAAGTAGCAGAGGCTCCTTCTTGTTGGGATGGGGGTTTTTTGGTTGCTTCTCCGCCTTCTGTGTCGGTGGAGGTTTTCTCGTCGTTTTCTTTTATTAATTCAACCATCAGTCTCCTTGCTAGATGACCTTTTCGTGAGCTCGGAGGTTACTGGGGCAGTTGGGGTTTCGACGATTGCTAAGGGGGTGGAAGGTTCACAGAAGGGGTCGAGATATCTTGCTGGAGATGTGGGGGGTGTGGTGGATATTTCAGTGGAACTGTCTAGGCGACAGGTTCTGAGGATCAAAGCTCCAGTGGTAGCGACAGGGTTTCAGGAACTAGATTTTTTTATTGGAGGCAATTCTTCTCCTAGGAAGGGGGAGCCACGGGTTCGGCAGGTCCCGAATGGGGGCAGAATCGATGGCAGGGGCGTGGGACGTCGAAGGAAGGCTATTGTAAAAAAGATGCAGGTGGCCTATTCCTACGCTCTTGGGGAGGACATAAGGTGGGCACAAGTTAAACAAATGGAAAAATTATCTATGGTTGGGAAAATTATTGGGAAAAATTGCTTGTTTCCTGTGATTGAGAATTGGGTGAAGGCGTGTTGGTTAGAAGCCCTAGGGGAGGTTCTTGAGCTGGAGGGACTCACCTGTGGATGGTTCGCTCTCAATTTCTCTCAGCCTGAACATGTGAGTTGGGTTTTAGATAGAAATTGGTCTCTCTATCAATGTCCTATGCTTCTTAAACCTTGGATTCCATCATTAGACGCCAGTCGGGAAATGGTTGATGTGGTACCCATATGGGTGCGGCTTCCAAGTCTCCCGCGGCAGTATTGGTCCAAGGATCACTTCACTAGCATTGGAAATATTTTGGGGACTTTTTTGGAAGCATATTTATCTTACAAAATCACGAAGCAGCGTTGGGTGGCTCAGATCCTGGTAAATATCAATGTTCGGGAGGGCTTGTTTGAAGAAATCCATTTATCGTGGGGTGATACTTTCTTTAATCAGAGATTGGATTATGAGAATATCCCTTTTAGATGTCGTCAATGTCATGCTCATGGACATCTGGCGATCGATTGCAGTCTGGGGGTGCGGATGATCAATGGTCGTGGTAATCATAGGGGAGCTAGAGGGGCTGGTTCTGATAGAAGGGCGTTGACCTCTCCATCTTTTGGGCCATCATCTTCAAGGCTAGATGAGGTGGCTATGGGTGCCAAGGTTTTGGTTTTTTCTACGGTGGAGGAATTGCTGATTCATCTTCCCATGGTTGAAGGGACTATTACGGAGGGTGCTATTGATCAGGGGGCTTCCCCTTTGGGTACCTCCTCTTTCACCCTTTCTCCATCCATAAATGTCTTTGCTGATTATTTAAATTTGTCTGGGATGGATTGGATGGGGGACAAATTAAAGAATTTATCAATTTCTCAACTACCCTTAGTGGTTTCCACACCACCCTCTACTGTAAAGATTGAGGAATTTGGTTCTCCTTTGGCTCAAGTACTCGGTGAGGAAGGGTCTAGGTCACCCCCCTCCCCTAAGGGGTCCTCAAATTTGGGTTATTTTCTTAGGTCAAGCAAGAAGACTGCCTAGGGGGGTTTGGGGAAATTATCATACCCATCATCTCGCGAGAGGGGAAGAACTTCTTTTATGGAAAAAGCTTAGTCTCGAGCTCGAAAGGATCTTCATGAAGGTAAAAAAAATCTATTGAACGGGCACTTAGAGTAGTGCATGCCCAGAATAAGGGTCGTCGATGAAGCTCATGTCCTTTAACTGCAGGGGTCCAGCAGGTCCCCTTAAAATATCAGTGCTCAGGAGGGTGGTGGATTTAGAACACCTGGATCTAATTATGCTTCAAGAAACTTTAGGGTTAGGTGATGTGGTAAAAGGTAAGTTGGAAAGTTGGTTCTCGGGATGGAAGTTTGAGACTTTGGATGTGCGTGGCCATTCTGAGGGAATTGCCATGGGATGGAATACACGCTTGGTGAAGGTCCTAAATATTTGGGGCATGGAATCAGTTTTGGGGATGAATTTTAAGGGTTTGGATCAGGGGGAGCCAGTTGATGTTTTCAATTTCTATGGACCTTACCTGAATCGAATTCCTTTTTGGGACAATCTGTTTAATAATTCTATTTTGAGAGGTGATTTGGTGGTTATTGGAGGGGATCTAAATTTCTCTCTGGGGTAGGCTGAGGTGTGGGGTCCTAATGCCCGTATTGATCTGCTGACAAAGTACTTCACACACAAGCTGGTCAAGAGAAATTGGTTGGATATTGAACCTATAAAGATCAAACCCACTTGGAAAAATAATAGATGTGGGGAGGGGCGTGTTTCTAAGAGGTTGGACCATTTTTTGGTTACAGAAAAATTGATGGACAGACATTAGTACATTTGGCAATGGGTGGGGAGTGGGGGGTACTCTGATCATATGCCTTTTTTTTGGAATATAGGAATGGGCCTGGAAAACCGCTCAGTCCTATGAAATTTAATAAGACTTGGCTTAAGAATGAATCATTTCGGCAACTGATCCTCTCCCACTGGGTCCCTTTTGACCCAGACAGTAGGCTTACTGTTGCTTTTCAATTTATGACACTTTTTCATAATATCAAGGCTCATATTAAAAGGTGGGAAGCAGATAAGAGATGTAGAGAAGATCAAGAACTAAAGAAGATTGAACATGAAATATCAATCACCTTAGAGTTGGAGGGAGGGGACATGTTGACCCTAGCAGATAAAGAATCCTTGACTAGGTTGGAGGAGAGAAGGAACGCTATTCTTCTTGAAAGGGAGGAGACCTGGAGACTTAAGAGTAGGGCTATTTGGTTAGAATGTGGGGATGAAAATACTAAATTGTTTCATGCTTATTCAAGTGGAAGGAAATACATTAATACCATCTTGTGTCTGCAGGACGATAGGGGGCAGGCACCACGAAACTTTTGACAAAATGGCAAGGACAGGGGTTGATCATTTTCAGAGCTTATTCCGGGCACCCGCTAGGGTGTCTATTGCGGAGGTCATGCACATTGCTCAGTTATTCCCCCGTTTTGTGGAGGAGGGAGGAAACTTAGCATTGATGGAAGAAGTTACTGAAGAAGAACTAAAGGCGTCTTTGCAAAGTTTTCAGAAGGACAAAATCCTAGGTCTAGATGGGTGGACCATCGAATTCTTCATAGAACTCTTTGAACTTCTGGGGGGTGATATTCTAAAAGTGGTAGAGGATACTCGTATTACTAGTAGGATCCCTATCAATTTTAATTTGACTTTATTAGCCCTGATCCCAAAGATTCACAATCCTTTGTCATTGAATGAATTTAGGCCCATCTCTCTTTGTAATTGTATTTACAAAGTGCTATTGAAAGTCATTGCTCACAGATTGAAGAGTATCGTGTCAGAACATATTTCGACTGAGCAATTTGGTTTTCTGGAGGGAAGACAAATTGATGAGGCCATTGGGGTTGCGCAGGAAGGTCTGCATAGCATGAAAACAAAAAACATAAAGGGGGCCATCCTCAAGATCAATCTCTCAAAATCCTATGATAAGGTAAGTTGGTTATACATTCGTATGCTACTAATTCATCTTGGATTTGGTATTTCTTTTAGCAGGTGGATCATGAGCTGTATCACAACTGTCTCTTTCTCAGTTCTTATTAATGGTGCTGCCTCTCCCTTTTTTCATGCGGAGTGGGGTCTTCGCTAGGGTTGTCCCTTATCTCCTTTACTTTTTATCCTGGCGGCTGAAGGACCGAGCAGATTATTAAGGGAAGCCCGTAGGATTGGAAATTTGAATGGGATTGATATTTCACAGCACCTTCAGATAACTCATTTGTTATTCGTGGATGATGTTCTAATTTTCTACTTTGCATATGTTTGAGATGTGGATACTATTTCGGATATTTTGGTCCTTTTTGCAACTGCAACTAGTATGGAAATAAATGTGGACAAATCTACTTTGTCTAAACATAAACTTGGTGTTATGGAAACAAGACATGTCACAAACACCTTTCCTTTTCGGCTGGAAGACTTGGATGGTGGTCATTAGAGGAAATTTCAACACAAAATGGGCCTCCTAAGGAAAATTAATAAAATAATAGTTAAAATAATAAAATAATATTTATTAATTTTGGAGGAAGAAAAAAAACTATTTTTTTGTTCGTATTTTCAACATATCTCCCTGTGTTTTTACTCAAATTTCGACCGAGAGAGCTCGTTGGATGCGGAATTAAATTACGCATCCAACGAGTACCCACTTGGCATACTTTTGACGAGCCCAGCTACCCCAAAAAGAAGAAATACCTGAAAAAATGTGATGATGATGTCATCATCACATTTTTTCAGGTATTTCTTGTTTTTGGGGTAGCGGGGCCCATCCAAAGTATGTCGAGTGGGTACTTGTTGGATGCAGAATTCAATTCCGCATCCAACAAGCTCTCCCAATCGAAATTTGAGTAAAAACACAGGGAGATATGTCGAAAATACAAACAAAAAATGTAGTTTTTTTTATGATACCTATCCCCAAATTTATATTAAAAAATTGTTTAAGAGGTGCTCCCTTTTTGAATTTTAAAGAATTTTGATTGGCTAATACATGATGACATGGAATTTGTATTATTTTTGGAAGGCCCATTTTAAATTGAAATTTCATCTAATGATTAAATACCTAGGGTAACCAAACGACTACTTGAAGAAGGATTGGAAATGGCTGTTAGAAAAACTAGAGAAGCGACTAAAATCCTGGAGTCATAAATGGCTTTCCAGAGTTGGTTGATTGGTTCGGGTAAAATTTGTTCTAGAGGCAATTCCAGTTTATTGGATGTCTTTATCTTGGATCCCTAAGGGAATTCCGGAGGAGGCCCGTAGGATCTGTTTTCGTTTCCTTTAGAGCAAGAATAAGGAAGTTCAGGTGACCCCATGGGTCAGATGGGAGAAGATTGCAGTGCCCAAAGCTATGGGGGGATGGGGTCTTAAAAATATTTTTCTTTTTTCTAAATCCCTAGCTGCTAAGGGTGGATGGTGTTTGGTTCGTGCTAAAATTTTGTAGACTAGAGTGGTGCTGGAAAAGCATATTGCTCTAGACTCAATGGAGGATTGGATCAGACAAAAAAAATAAAATCATCAAGGTGGCTTGGTCATTTGGAAGGCGGTCATTAAAACCTTTGATGTTATTGAAGACAGTCTGGCTTGGCATATTGGTAATGGGAGGAAACTGAGGGTGGGAGAGGATCCTTGGGTTGGCTGCAATCAACAACATAGACTCTGTGCAAAATCTGGTAGAGTCTTTAAGACAATGAGAAATCTTTTACCTCTCCCAACTTGCTTCCTCGGTTCAGGAAAATAGATGGTCACAATCTTGGCGATCAATATCCTCTTTTGAGCTATCTAAACAGGAAGATGAGGAACTAAATTAGTACATTGGTTTACTGAACCTTTCATGGGTACAGTTGCGGGACAAAGAGGACGAACTCATTTGGGACTCAGCCCCTGGTGGGAAATATACTCCAAAGGAGGGTTACACAAAACTTTGTATCAATGGCTTTGATCGTGGGATTGAGTGGTGGTGGAAGAAGTCATGGAAGATTCACAACCCTCCCAAAACCAGACTTTTCCGGTGGTGTGTTTTAGAAAACAAGGTCCCTATTTGGGATAATCTACAAAGGAGGGGTTTCTCTGGACCTGGGTGGTGTGCATTGTGCAGGGCAGATGGGGAATTTGTGGTTCATCTTTTCCTAAAATTCCCATATTGTGTGGAGGTGTGGGAAGAATGTGTAAAGATATTGGATTTGGTTCTATAGTGTAGTTGGGAAGGGGCTTTGATTCTTTTAGCCTGGGAAAGTTGGAGAAGGTCTGAAAAAATGGAAGTTATTACAGCCCTTCCTTTGCTGGTGACTTGGGGTATTTGGCTGGCCAAGAACAACTGTGTTTTCAATGATAAATTATGCACACCGGCCATTACTACAAATTTTGCTTGTGGGATTGCACAAGCACTCCCTCCACATATCAGGGTTGCAAAACGGAGGGAGGTCTTGACACTCAATATTGATAGGACCACTCCTTGGGGATTTTTTGATGGTGCATCACAAAATAATCTTTGCAGGCAGGGGAGGGGTGCGATCCTTTTTATCACTAAAAATCACTCATTCGAGCTGGTAGTAGGGTTGCAAGAGGACAACAACAATTATGTTGAGCTCTTAAGTTTAAAATTACTTCTCATATTTGCAACAGAGAAGGGGTGCACAACTTTAAAGGTTTATGGTGATTTATTGAATGCGATAAACTAGACTAAGAGGATTCAAACTTGCAAAGATTTATGTCTTCAAAACATTTTACTTTCCATATGGGTAGTCATGGAAACTTTTGATTTGATTTCATGTGAACATGTTTACAGGGAAAACAACTGCCGGGCAGACACAGCCTCGAAGGAGGGGCTTTAGCTGGCTACGGGCCTGTGGAAGATGAAGGAGTGGATAGAAAATACTGTTTATGAATTTTTTCATCGACCTTTTATAGAGGTGGCAGCTCCATTATAAATTACATTGGTCCAAAACTTTTTTCTTTTCTGGCATATAGTTTTGTTAGTTATTGAAAGTTCCTGACAGTTTACTAGCAGATTGGTCAGTTTCTTCTCTGTTGCGGTGATCTATCATAGTAGTCAGCTCTATTTTGTGAAGACTATTTTATTCTGGCTTGTTATTTTGGACAAAATTTCATTTTTGATGATATTTTGGCTTCATACTCAGGTGGCTGTTCATGTGAACGATTTTCTTTATTCTGACAGGGTTATGGTGTCCTTGGGTTGTTGACAGCTCCACTGTCTATTTTGGATGTATTTTGTGGGTCTTCTTTTCAGCTCATACTATGTTTCTGATCCTTTTTTCATATATGCAAAGATGCATATCTACAAAATGTAATTTTGTCTCTCTTCGGATATAAAATTATGTTTTTTTCCAAGGAAAAAAAAATATAAATTTCTCAAACATGGTATGCATTTGAATGGGATAATTCATGGATTTTTTTTACATATAAGTTATTTGTGATTTATATATCTAAAATAATGATAAAAACTTCACATTAAACAAAGAAGATGAAGTGGATTAAGAATAATGTATTTTCAATTTTTTTTATAAAATCTTAATAATATGGTTGTGTATTTCATGTATTGATGGTAGTTTATAGTAAAAATAGTCTGTTTGCATTTTGAAAATGCATTTATTGATGTAGTTTATAATAAAAATAGTTTGTTTGAATTTTGAAAATGCATTTATTGGTATGTTAATTAACAAAATGTTTAAAGGCCTTGTCACTTAGCAATTCATGTGGTAACAAAAAGGGAAAAAACTCTAATTGAGAGATTTTGGTAGATTGACTTCAACAGGTAAAAGATGTTGTCTCATGCTTAGTTAAACATCAAATTGGTGTCGAAGGCCTCCTTGTTTGTAAAATCATGGAAAAGCCTTTAAATAAAAATTTGATTATCAAAATTTACACAGATGTACAAGCATAAACCAAGTGAAAGATATGTACCAAAGATTAAGCATAAATCAATCTTAACTTAAAAATCTTTTAACTATCAAAATATTATATCTCAATAATTTGTTTTTAACAGTCCATAATTTATATATATATATATATATGTTCTTACAATTAATTAATAAAAAATATCATTATTAATTTATCAATACGATCAAAATTTAAAAAAACTATCAAAATTATACTTTCAAATTTACAATATTACAAATTCACAACATTGTTGTAACTTTTTTTAACTATCATCTTAAATTTTTCAAAAAAATCCAACTAACACAAAATAAAACTAAAACCAATAAAATTTATGTTTTCAAATTATATATTTTTCAAATAATTCCAACACACACAAAATAAAACTAAAACCAACAAAATTTATGTTTTCAAATTATATATTTTTCGAATAGTAATAAAAAACCTTATAATTTATAATTTTATATAATAAATTATATATATTTTATATTCAAAATATAATCTTCAATCTACACAAAGAACATACAAATTTAGTGTACATCACAATTATTTTATTACCCATACTGAAATGTAAAATACAGTTTCTTAAAGTGTAAAAACCATTTTGTTTTTCCAATACAACATAAATAAACAAATGTAATAAGCGTCACAAATTCTTTAATAGAGAAATGTTAAACATCACAATTTCTTTACAGTTTCTTAAAGTGTAAAAACCATTTTGTTTTTCCAATACAACATAAATAAACAAATGTAATAAGCGTCACAAATTCTTTAATAGAGAAATGTTAAACATCACAATTTCTTTAGTACAAAAATGTTAGTTCATTAAAATTCAAAATACATATATTTTTTCCTTTACAATAAATAAATCTTCTTAATAGTCTCTTTTATTAATTAGTTTGAATTAACTAATTATGCTCATTACTAAGAATGTGTGTTTATTTATTATTATTTGAAAATTATTAATAATGATAATTAGAGGAAGGATCTTTAAAGGAACATTTTTTATTTTGGTAGAAGAATAATAAAAACCTTTGCTTGGGGTCTTGGAATAAAGATGAACAATGAGGTTGAATTAAAAACCTTTGCTTGGGGTCTTGGAATAAAGATGAACAATGAGGTTGAATGGCTGGCGCTTTACCATGGTCTAGAACTCATTGATTGAGGATCCACCTCAAAATTATTAGTTTTCGGTGACTCCCGTCAAGCCATCCAAAAGATTCAATTTGGATATACCAAAGGCTCAATCAGATGGAAAAAAAATATGGTAGAATCCTTCTCTTAAATTTTCCTCCCCAAGTTTTGTTTTTCCACATTCTTCAAGAAAATAATGGTTATGCTGACAACCTTGCCAACATTGGTGCAAAAATTTCCCAAGGTTCAATGGTTTATAATGGACAAAAAAAATGTATCACTTAAGTTCCCTAACCCAACTCCAGTGGAGGGATTGGATCCCCCCCCCCATCGGTTTCGAAAGGTGTGTTCTCCTTACGTCTAGATACGTGGAGAAATGTCGGACAAGTGGCCTCCATCTTCGACCTGGATTAACTCCATGTCCTCTCCATCAGTTCTAGAGGGTTCTCTTTTCGCAGTTAGTGCAAGCATCGTGGAAGGTAGTGTTAAGTCCGAAGGAAACCCCTTTTCTCACTATTTGCATCTTGGCTCAAGTGAAGATGAAGACGAAGTGGTTGCACATCTTGAGGGTTCGATTGCAGGTTTCTCTCTTAGGTTGGGTCTTGTATCTCTCCCAATGGACAAGAAAGACATGGAAGAAGGTTTTTCTAGTATCAAATCTGGTCAGGATGATATCAAGAAGCACCAGAGGAGGATTTCAGACACTGTTGCGATGGGTATCAAGGATAATAAAGAAATGGCTTTCGAAGTTAGGTATATGTCAAACCAAATTGACTGCCATGATTCTCGCATAGATGACCACGACCAAGACTTAAGAGAACTGATGGGGACGGTGGACATCATTAAAGATGAAGTGCTGAAGCTAGGAAGGACAAACCAATGCAACCATTGTCAGGATTCTCCAGGTGACGAGGCTTGTCCCATGGAATATTTTTCAGTTACCCAGCCTCTAGTGAAGTCATGCAAAAAAATGTAACTATCCTAGTACATTTTTATGTTTTTCTACACCATTTTGAACTAGTAATTAGTTCGTATTTACTTTTGTCATGTAATGGTAAACAATAAGAACTATATCAAGCTTTTTAGAAGGAAGCCAATACCTTTGGTAGTTTTTGTAAAAATCTCTTATCAAACCTCTCTAGAATTCAAAAACTCCCATGCTCTGTAATGTATGGTTGTGCGCAACCCCTTTTAATATACTTCTTTTCTTTTACTGTTTTTGTTGAAGAAAACCATTAAAAATTATATTTATTATTTAATTAACTATTAACTATTATATTTTTTAATAAAATTTATTATTATTATTATTAGTATTTTAAGTTTTTACATTTATTTTGTATTATTACTCCTTTAATTATTCAATTAAGTATGAAGTGGGTTAATTTTTTTTTGGGTCTTTCTATCCTTTCCTCCTCAACTTTCCACATCTTGACTTTGATTTTTTTTTTTTTTAACAGAAACAGAAAGGAGGAATATATTAACAGGCTGTGCACAACCATTCATTACAACGGAAGGGAGAAATATAATGCCGGCAAATCAAAATTGCTGCACACCTGGTATGTCTTGAGAGTTTCCCTTAAGGCAAAGCATATGATCTTTCCATAATTACAAAAGTTGCGGGTAGTATATACCCTCACAAATTGGCTACAAAGCAAAATGCAAAAAAACATAACCCATACAAAATTGAAAGATTAAACAAGAGACAAGAGTTAAGCGCCTTGCATAGCCCTGGGCTGCAGAACCGATTCTTCTTCCATGAGTTGATCAGGTGTTTCATTAACTCCCTTTACCCTGCTTTCCTGGTTCATGGAGATGAACTTCTCAAGGTCTTCCTCTATTCGTTCTACCCTTCCCAGCAGCTCGCGCATGTTGCTCTCGAGATCATCTGTTCGGGCACCAAGATTACTGATATCAAGCGATATGCGACTCACAGTTTCACTCATGCCTTTAATTTCCTTGGCCATTTCTTTGTTATCCATCACCCCTATGGCTGTCATCTCCTACAGCCTGCGCAGATTCTTCTTTATATCTATCAGCCCAGCATTATCATCAAAGTGAGCCATCCCTCGAGAGTCAGCCGTAATTACTATTCGGGAGAACTGAATATGCAGAGGATAATCTGAACTGTCCTAGTTCTCGCCACAGCGCCCTGTAGAAACACTCCAGAGACCGACAATTTCTTGTTACAGAGCGAAAACACTGAGACTATCTGAGCAATACAGCGTTCCCAAGGCGTCTTTCTGCCAGCCAGAGCAAAGGCAGCCTAAAACCCAGCCCAGTCTGTCTTCTCGAAATGGAAATGTATCAACGTGGCTACCAGTGCCCCAGGAAGCTGAGGGATAACTACAATTGCATAAAGAAAAGGCAGTCAGAGTAAGGCGCTCCTTAACAAAGGCCCAAATTAGGGGGAGCACATGCCAAGGTATTCCCAGCAGTCTCCCACCCCCCACTCCGACTACCACATTCAGCAAGAAATTCACAGAGCCGGGAGAACTGTGACCCAAATCCAGAGTGTTGCAATGGAGCGAATCTAAGCAAGGGATCGACATAGTGAAAGGTAAGAAGAGCCACCGATCGTGCGAGAGGGAATGGCAATAAATTGGAGGCCTGTGAGGCTTTAATTCCTCTGCAGCTGAGGGGGAAAGATCGATCCACGCGACCTGCAAAGGAGGGCATGCAGGACTTGACATTGAAAGCAAGGAGCCGCCAGGAATGAATGTGAGGTGAGGGCCAGCTGGAGGGAGGGTGAAGTGATAGGAAAGGCGGACGAGGGGGGGGTTAGAGAGAGGGAAAAGGGGGATGAGGGGAAATAAGCTAGGAAGGAGGGGGGAGAGGAAAACCAAGGGGGAAGAAAGAAAAAAACCAATAAGACACCAAATATGTTCTCCAATAGATAAGGACTCCACTTTAGAGATTTGCATGAGAGAGCGAGGAAGAGTACTAAAGCTTCTCCTCATGGTATGAATTTTAGAGAGGGAGGATCGCCATCCTGGCTGTAGAAGCCTTGAGAGAGACTGGCACCTATGTTAGCCATGATGTCTGCTTCCTTATTATTATGACGAAGTATGTGGAAAACCTCGAAGGATTGAGGCAGAAGAAGCTTAGCTTTTTTATATAATCGACGACATTTAATATCTCCTGAGGGATACCCATTGATCATCTTATAGATGACGTGCCTGGAGTCTCCAAATATCAGGACCTTCCGGAGATTTTTGTCTCGAATGAGATGGAGACCCTGGAGAAGAGCCATCCATTCAGCTTCGTTGTTGGTTCTAGAGCCAAGACCCCAGGCAAATCTTTGTTCCACTTGTCCTCCGGGATCCAACAAAATCCCAACTGCGCCTGCCACCCCTATATTGACTTTGACTTTGTAAGAACATAGTAAAATCATTTAATCTCAATTAATGTTTATAAATGTAATAGAGTAGATATAAGAGTAGTCTATCTCTTAGAAGTTTTGGAATTTTTGGCAAATTTTTAATAGCAATATGGTTAATTTTACATAATTGGATTCATCATCCTCAATCACACCAAGTGCACCAAGATTATGTGAGTTTAACAACTATCATGTACTTTTTCAAAATTAATCTAAAATTTCTACCAAAGCAAGAAAAAGAAATTAAAAGTTAAAAACATCTAACATTTTAACTACTACATAAATATATGTTAAAATTTTGTCAATGTCCTTTTTATTCTTTTGAACCTTCGTGACCATTAGTCCTCTTATTAAAATAATAATAATTCAAATAATTAAATAACTCTAACTAATATATAATTGGGGTAGGGAATATAAATCTTTCACCATTTGTTTTAGTGTGTAAGTGTCACTCTTAGTGCTAGTTTGTGATATTTTCATCTTAATTGTTTGTGTATTCCTTCCATATATTTTTAGCAAAATCTATTGGTATGATATTCTTTGTCGTTTTCAATTCAATAAATTTTTTATTATTTTGGTAAATTTGGTTAGTATCATATATAATGAATACAACATGTAAAGTTGAGAAAAACAAATATTAACAAGTGGAATAAGCAACAAAGTTGCTTAGTACCTGCCTCCTAAGAAGAGATTGAAAATATATAGCAATAGGATAATTTTGCTATAAAAATATATGATAAGACAAATATAATTACAATTTGAAAGAAATAAAAACAAAAATGAATTAAAAAATGTCCATATAGGTTATTGCAATGTAGCATAAAACAAGCATATTCAAGCTTCCTTACATACTTCTAGTAATATTCTTGACTTATGTTATAAAAATATGCAAGTTTCTTTATAGACTAGCATAAATAGGAAATGAAAAATAATAGCTTATAAGACTATAAATTAGTATCATTGTTGTGAGAATAGTTTATTTGTATTTTATTATAAATTTATAATGTTATACAAATATGCAAGTTTTTTTAAGCAATTTGAACTTATTGTAGGTAGCTATTGAATTAATGTTGAAATGTGAATTTAATATTAATTAAAATAATTTATAAATATAAAAGACTAGTATGGTGGAAGAGTTTATATGTATATATATATATGACTTAATTCATAATGATGAAAAAATTGATTGAAAATAGTTTTGAATGACTATTTTATTTTTTCCTTACATTAAAGGTGATTAAAATAAATATAAAAAATAAAATTTTAAGGCTAACCAAAGATCACAGATAACAACCAATTATAATAAGGTAATGTAGAATGTAGAATATTGTGCCATTGATCTTTACATCGTCAATACAAAGTAATATCAAAATATTTCGATGGATCTACCAGCATTATTATTTGAGGAATTCGGTGGTAACGTTTACGTATATTCTTTCAATTTTGTCACAATACCAACAGGCTATATCATCTTGTTAATTGAAGGGCTATCTAACCAAAACGACAAGGTCTATACGTTTCAGGATATTTCATGAGAAAATAAATCTATATTAATAGAACTTGGTCAACATGATATTTACTCTTAAACTTTGGTGATAATGAGTTTAACAAATTTCTAGTATTCGAGGATATGTACTGTTAAACTTTGGTGATAACGAGTTTAACACATTTGACAATTACAAAAAACATGTTTTTGGGGTGCAAATAACATTTTTAAGATTTGACCTTTCAACATTTTTCTGTGATTCTAGTTCATATTTTTCCACCCAAATTCTACACAAAACTTATAGAGTTGAAAATCTCTGTCTTCTTTTGAGGGAATGAGCTCTTCCAGGGATGGCATGGCTGTGAATCGTAACTGATGGAATTAGCAGACGTTGATCTAGTTCTCCCAGAGATATTGAAACAGCGACAACTTTATGGAATTGTGTTTAATTATGAATTATGATTGACAAAGTCTCCTGCGGCCCCACACTAGGACAAGCGATCCATGCAAATTTTTGGCTGGGAAGAGAGCTCCGGATAATCACCTACTAATTTGCTTGGCTTGCAGAGGAATTTCTGTCGCGCTAACTCTGCTCTGCTCACCGGTCGACGGTGATGCTTGGATTTCCGTTCCTTTCCTTTGCATTGTACGCAAAACTGTGATAAGATTTAGTTTTGTCGCAATGCGGACCTAACAACCACTACTTCCCAAGCATTGTGGACTTTGTGGTTACAGTAAGTTGATGTGCAATCTGCGTTTGTCCTGGCGTTCCTACGTCTTGTTCTTGTGCACAATTGTCCTCTGCCATTCATATCGAGGCCGGCAACTCTTACTAACCCAACTGGAAATCTTAGCTCTCGATTGCCAAAGAAAAGGATACAGGTTTTATCTTCTAATAGTTTAGATAGAATTAAGGGCAGGTCACAGTTCACGGCTACTAGATCTGCTTTTCATATACATTATACACTGGTTTTCTTCAAACACAAAACTAATATGCCTCACATACATTACACAATGTTACCGGGGAGATAGGTTAAGACAAATGAATCCAATTGGCGACGCTCAGAATTCCATTGTTAACCACGAATAGCGTGTAGTATCCTGGCGGCGCTGCAACAGAGCTTGGAGTTGCTGTAACGATAGCAATATATATTCCTCTTACTCTCTTTGGGCTCGTTGATGCGAGTATGAGCAGTCTCTGATTCATGGAAAATGCATGCGTTGTGAAGGATGGAGCGTAAATGTTGAACTGGATATTGTTGGGAACATAACTTGAAACAGAGAACTTAACGGTGAATCTTGTACCATAGCTCACAGAATCGGTAGATAGAGAAACGATGTTAGGCCTCAAAGTACTGTAGGATTCGTCCAAATAATAAGGACTATATGCTTCCAGACGAAGCTTGGTTGGAAACGTGACTCCAGAAAAAACGTAACCAACGTGGGGTTTGGAGCCTCCAACAAAAATCCTCCCATCAGGCAATACATTTGCAGTCGAATGATACAATCTCGGAATGGTGGAGGCTGCCAGTACTGTAAATCGTTGCCCTGCCATTGCATTAGGTCTGTATAAATACGGAGCAAGAGTTGGATTCCCTGCAATCTCCCAACCTGCCGTCCCTCTCTCGGCACCATTGATTATCACAACTTCACCGTTAGGAAGTTTGAGCATATCTCCCATAACCCTGGGCGCAGGCATATTCTCCATAGCCCAAACAAGGTTGGGATCTGTAATAAGAATTCTTCCATAGCTTTGAAGTGCGGTTAGGAAATTCCCAGCCTTTGCTGAGGTGAAAGCGCTGTTAGGAGCACCACCACAGATGAGAATTTCTATTTTTTGAAATCCATCAGATGCCAACAGTGGCAGCATAGCAGATGAACCGGAGGCGGGGTAATTTCTGGCTCCACCTGGCATCCTGGGAAAGGTCTTTACAACCTTATTTGTTTTGTAATCAAATAAGACAGAATCTTTGTTGGCAAAGATGAAGAGATTTCCATCGGAGCATTGGCGATCGGCTGCTGGTAGGCACCACGGTCCACACGGCAGCGGCATCGGCAGCAACAGCAGCAGGAGGCATGAGCCAGAAGGAAATGGCATATAATTTTTATTTTTTTAATTTTATTATTATGACATCATCTTGCCACATGTCAACTCAAATCCAGATACCAAATTCCAAAGCTGACATCATCTTCTATCCACCAATCAGCTGTTTACAAAAATAGCTTTTTAACAAAATTAAATTTTTTTTTTACAAATCCCTAAGTCTTACTTTGCAAAACAGGTTTTGATTTTTTAAAACTGCCTCAAAAGACACCAACTAATAGCAAAGTCAAAGGAGTTTGACTTGTGATCGATTACAATATACCTGCTTGAGGCAGGTATAAAAACCAAAAGTACTAAAAAAAAATACTAAAAAAAAGAGTTAAAAAGAAAGATTAATTCAAATTTCACTTTATGTGTAATCTCTTCCTACTCATAGAATCATCCATTATCTTCATAAATAGTTTGGAAAACTCTCTAGTGATAATATCCAATATATTTGTATGGAACCAGTTAACCCTCCACACCATAGAGCTCTTCTCTCCTATCAACTTTTATAAAAGAGAGTTAATCACAATGATTTTGTAATTTGAAGGGTTATTTTTTTCATCACTTTTAAAAATACAAAGAGTGGGATTGAGGTTCAAATGTCTCTTTCAATTATCATAAAAGTAGCTGCAAGAACCAATTAGATCGAGAACAATTAACTAAGACTTTACTATGACCATCATGAAAAAATAAATTCCATAATTAACAATCAAACTGTGAACTTTTGTTAAAAAAATAGAAATGAACATCCAACTAACACCCGAAGTCTTGCATCTTCCCAGCTCTTACGACATAATATTCTTACATCATAATATTTAAAATCCTATTCTCTATTGCCATGATGAACAAATTTCAAAAGTTTCTATACGTTGTGTCTGCCCCTCTTCCTAGTTTTCATATGAAGAACATTTCAAAGTGGGGACTTTCTTTTCTCCTTTAACACCTAGAATGCAAATTATACTTTAATTATTTTTGGAGAAATTTTGATCTTTTTAGTAATAAATTGAAATCAACTATATGCATGTTGTGGCCTTTTCATTCTCTTAACTAAAATGGCAAAAGGAATTTGAAGAACCAACTAGATTAGTCATTGAAGAACCAACTAGATTAGTCATTAACTAGGCTATGTTTTGATGGTCACCATAAACTAAAATCCACAATTAATGATCAATTTTTAATATTGTTTTTAAAATAATACAACCATCCAATTAACAAGCATTTTTATTTAGTTTATAAACTCTTTAAAAAATAATACAACCATCCAATTAACAAGAATTTTTATTTAGTTTATAAACTCTTGTTAAAAAATAATACAACCATCCAATTAACAAGCATTTTTATTTAGTTTTATTTGTACTCAATAGTGTAGAAATAGCAACACTGATACTATGAAGAAATAGATCCTTGATGCTAAGAAGTAGCACATGATGTAGATCTAGCTACAAAGATAATTCTCACAAGCATGCACAAGGAAAATATAGAGATGAATAGTAAGGCTAGATACAAGAGAAGTGAATAATGATCCGATATCTTTCCATGTATTATTAATCAACTTAGTGTACATAAATAATACATCCTTCATAGGTAAATTAGAGTTGCTTAGGAGACAACTCATGCTAGCTCATAAGGCAGACTTACCAAATATAATAAACCCCCATAGGTGGTAAATAGCAACACTGATACTATGAAGAAATAGATCCTTGATGCTAAGAAGTAGCACATGATGTAGATCTAGCTACAAAGATAATTCTCACAAGCATGCAAAGGAAAATATAGAGATGAATAGTAAGGCTAGAGACAAGAAAAGTGAAGAATGATCCAATATCTTTCCATGTATTATTGATCAACTTAGTGTACATAAATAATACATCCTTCATAGGTAAATTTGAGTTGCTTAGGAGAAAACTCACGCTAGCGCATAAGGCAGACTTACCAAATATGATAAATCCCCATAGGTGGCTAAAGCACTTTCCAAATCTATCAAGGACCTCACGAATTGGTTGAACCATGAGTGAGTTTTCATGAGTGATGGAAAACCATGTTAATTGTAGAATATGGAGAGAAAATCATGGAGGATGGGTTGGCAGCAAAAGATAGCAGTTTCCTGGTTGACTAGCTTTACCTTATCCACTGAAAAGAAAGAAAAAAGTAGTATAAAGATTGAATCTGTAGGAAGGCGCAATTACTAAATCTAATAGTTAAAAAATTTGGTAGGATCTAACCAGAATCAGGATAAAGGCACTCCTGGGGTATATATGGAAAGTGTTGACCAAGTGGTGCAAGTGGATGCCAACTATCTAGGATAGTATGTCGGAAATTAATCAATAATGATTAAATATTGTTATCCTAAGTATTGAGTGGGTTTATAATATCCCAACACCTCCTTTTAAGTCTGAATTTATGATGATATGTCTGAATAATCAATAACATATAGGGACCAACAACAAGGCTATGTTCACCCTTTACAATTTTTCATGTCTAGAAAAATCGAGGAAAGAAGCAAAACCGGATGGGGAAAATTCTTCCTCAAGAAAGGACAATGCACAAAATTTGAACAACATGTCTTCAATATGTATTTTTATTCACTTGAATGAGCTGAATGAACTACTTCTGGTGAAATAATTGATGAAGAAGTTTGTATACTCCATGATCATGCACTAAAGTGTAGAATTTGCAAGAAGGAAGAGGAGAGACTCCTTGTACCTCATCATATGATGAAGTAGGAGAATTATCTGAATGCTTCTTGCTATTGTCATACTCTGATATGAAAACAAAGTGTGAAAAGGAAAATAGATATGTGCATACTCCTTCCCAAATAGCAGAAAAATTAAGACATTCAGTTCCTTGTATAGCTGCAAAAGAGTGATGTGGATCACATATCTTTTTTCCAATTTGATGTAGCACATTCCCAAATATGATATGAGGATGAAAATACTCTGATATATAAGAAATATTATCATATGGAATAATAAATACCAAAGGTTCAGTGTCTCCATGAGGGTATAGGGATAGAGTAGGAAAAGTTTGAGCAATTGGAGAAAACTGATGAGTGTAAAAATATGAATAATGGATGGACTTGAGATCTTAACCACAAGTGTTTATAACATATCAAAACATGTGTAAGATATTTCCAATGATGAATAAGGTCATGGATAACCAGCCAGTGAAAAATAGACAATACTCAAGAAACTATTTGATACAAGTAACACTGCATAAGAAACCAATGAGGAATCAACTAGTGAACTTGGGTTTTGTATAGTCTTAGGAGTATTTGGAGGTATGGTATACGGCATGGATGATTTTATAACATGCATATCATCCTGAAAAAACGCTTCTAAATAAGAATTATAACCATTTGAATGAAGTGAGGAAGAGCTGCTTAAAGACAAGTTAGGATCTAGTGAAAAATCACAATCATTGCGAGATGAATCTATGAGACTAATAGGTGGATTATTCAAGAAAGAAACTGAGAATTCTTATTCTAATATATCAGAAAATGGAATTATATCAGATATGTCAGGAAATGATTTTACTCTGTCACTCAAGGAATAATTTATATTACCTTGGGATTGCGTAGCATGACAATATTCCAAGGAATCAACATGCTTCTGTAGCTCATATGGAACTTAAATGTTATGCTTCTCAAGTAGTTGATACATTATGCCCATATTCTTCTTGAAACATTTCTTCTCATGATGAAATCCCTTTCTGTAATAAGAACACTCGGATGTGCTCCCTTTATTCTTGACCTTCTTTATTGAACCTTAATCAGTAGGATTCAAACTTTCATCTTCAATTTTTGACTTTGGCTTCTTCTCTTTCACAATTTGCTTCTCTTTTAACTTTCACATTCTTACATCCTTGAACTATAAGAGCATGATCCTTTCCCTCTGAGGATCTAAGAGCACCCATCTAGATTAGTTTATCTTTCTCCTTTGTCAGTGAATCAAATAATGTAGTTAAAGAAGGCATTTTCCAATTAGAAATAGAAAGCCTGGTAGCATGGAAAGTAGACACAAAAACTAAGTACTCATGAACTAATTTTGATAGGATGGAAAGGATCAATCAATCTTCCTTTTTCTCAATCCCACATTGCTTGAGTAACAAAAAAAGTGACTTGAATTTGGTGAAGAACCCATCAATGGATTTGAAACTGCTTGGACTCAATGAGAATAATTCATTCTCCAACTTATGCACACTTATCTCATCTTGAACTCCAAAGAGAGACTCAATTTTGGTCCATACTTGGTTTGGAGTGGTCAAACCATCTAGGTGAAAGATTAGACCAGGAGAAATAGAGGAAACAGAATCCATAGGCTTCATCCAACCTATTATGCCACTTACCTTTCTCAATAATAGAATTTGGATCGTTCTCCAAAGGTAAAATAAATATGTATAGTCCCTTACTGTGCAATAAAATGCCAATTTTGGTTTTCCATTCATGATAGTTGAAGGGAGTCAGAATCATAATTGAAGAAAAATCCATGACGAGATGTTTATGTGCTCAAGAAGATACTCTATGCAACCTACACAAATAAAACTAGGATAAAATCTTGTAAGCTCAATACAAGCTCTTCTTCAGAGAGGGATAGGAGACTAGATGCGCTCTAATAGAGAGAATAGATAACTCCTAAACTCTGTAGTACTTTATAACCCTTGCGCTCTGATACCATGTAGCAGTAACAGCTCTGGTACTACGAATAAATAGAGCCTTGATGCTAAGAAGAAACACATGATGTAGATCTGGCTACAAAGATAATTGTCACAAGCATGCACAAGGAAAATAGAGAGATGAATAGTAAGACTGGATGCAAGAGAAGTGAAGATTGATCCAATATCTTTACATGTATTATTGATCAACTTAGTATACATAAATAATACATCCTTCATAGGTAAATTCGAGTTGCTTAGGAGACAACTCATGCTAGCTCATAAATCAGACTTACCAAATATGATAAATACCCATAGGTGGCTAAAGAACTTTCCAAATTTATCAAGGACCTCATGAATTGGCTGAACCATGAGTGAGTTGTCATGAGTGATGGAAAAACACGCTAATCATGGAATATGGAGAGAAAATAATGGAGGATGGGTTGGCAACAAAAGATAACAGTTTCTTGGTTGACTAGCTTTACTTTATCCACTAAAAAGCAAGATAAAAGAAGTATAAAGACATAGTTTGTAGGAAGGCACATTTACTAAATATGGTAGCCAATAAAGATGGCAAGATCTAACCAGAATAAGGATAAAGGATCTCTTGGGGTATATATGGTAAGTGTTGACCAAGTGGTGCAAGTGGACGCCAACTATCTAATCTACTAGGTAGAATATTAATGAATACTGATTAAATATTGTTATCCTAAGTATGGAGTGGGTTTATAATGTCCCAACAAGCTATTTGTTTTATTCGTAATCCTTTGGTCGTTTGACAAAACTCCCTAAGATGTCATTGAGTTACATATCAAAAGGTTTGGTTTGCGCTCTCCATTTTAGAGCAATTGATTAAAAAAAAATGCTAGGCTATTTGTTTTTGTCTATGTATACCATATTTATAGGATTCTCCTAATTATTTCCCTTTCTAAAACACATTTCCTTTTTTTATCAATCTGTGTGATGTGAATTATTCTTTCATGCTTTGTGAAATTAAAAGACAACCTTCCATAATAATTGTTCAACATTACTCCTTACAACTATTGAATTCATAAATGAAAGTCCACACATCATCTTTAATATTGCCCGGGAAGGTTATTGTGTTACCAAAGAGTCTTCATGTGTATGCATTACCATGTGCACCTCATTATGGATCATGGATAGAAATAATAATCTAAAAAGTTCTTTTGGTAGGTTATTTGACAATCTTGCTAAAATGTGTACAAGAGAACATAACTTTTTTTCTTCATCCATGTTGCCACACTCGCCCTTGAGTGGAAGTGTGTTGCATTGGGAATTGGAAAGTTCTACTATGCTGAATGAAAAGTAGGAGAAACTGTTATGATTATGCCTTATGCTATGCAAAATATTTCTTACATAAGTGTGAAAGTGTTAGATACCATAAAAAGAATATCCAGTTCGTGGATGGAAAGTAACATGTCGACAATGCTTTCAAGTGCAATATTATTTTAGGGTGATCTTGACATTAAATAGTGGATTCTTTTTATTTTTCCAATGTTTGGGAATATGCGAAAAAACTAATACTTCGTAACACATCGTAGCAAAATAAAATTGCTTATCAACTTTATGAATCAATTCTTATGTTCCAATTTTCGTTGCCATCACCAGTTGGAGTCATCTTGCGTATCATTCATGGTGTATGAGTCATCTTGAGTATCAGTCATTGTGTATGGAGTTTTTTTTATCATATTTACTTTATTTTTTTATATATTTTTCTTTTCAACATTTCTTTGCACCTTCGGAATCCTTCTTAAGAAATTGTTAATTTATTATTTTAAAAAAAATAAAGATTTAAATATTTAGATTAAATTAAATTTTTTAATATAAATCCTCGACATGAATATAAAAAATATATATTCACATAAAATTTTACTTGAATGTGTTTACTCACTCCATATTGAAATTTGTGATCCCGGATAGGGGCTTTCGATATTTTTATTGAAATAACGACAAAAGTGGCAACGCACATTATTGAGGACAATAGTACACTCTTGCATTGACATATGGCTGACTTTTTTAGTTCTTGCGATTGCTCAAAACGGCGCTTCACTTACTGGTGGAAATCAAGTCGACGAATTCAACCAAAAGTTTCGAATGCGGCCTCCAATATTTACATACATAGCATTGTTCAAATCGAAATTGAAAAGCAGAAAGGAAAAGTAAAGAAAAATGGCAATAAAAGGGAAAATTCTTCAAATGAATCTGTTAATACAGTAATGTTATATAGGAAGTAACCGAACTGAATCCGATGTTCGTATTATTTATCATTAATGAAATACATTGCAATTCAAGAATTGCATAACAATGCTGACAACCGGGAGAGGGTGTCGACTGTCAAGTCACCACATCATCCCAAATGATCGATCGATTGATTATAGTCTACACAGACTCTGCAATCGACTTCGCCTCTCCTTACAATTGGCTTCCTTCGAAAGTCTGCCCGAATTGCCAGTTTGAAGGAGCGGCGTTATACGAAATAACTGTTTTGCCATCGCTGGTGGTTACCTGGAACGAAAGGCTCTGCCCGTTGAGGTAGGAATTGCTTTGCCAGTTCTGTCCCCAATTGCGTGACATGGGCTGCCAGTCAGTCCTCGACCCTTTTATCGAAACGGCGTGGACATCTCCAGCTCCTCCAACATTGGAGATAAGCACCAGGTTAAAGTATGAGTGACCATTCACGGTGAAACGAATTCCTCCCTTCCTCAAGCAGGGGACCCTGCATTGTCAACCTCTTAGAAATTTGTAGCGAGAGAGAAAGACTGAGGAATTTGCAATGCGAAGTTTGAATTCAATTTGGATAAGCAAATGATAATTACCTTCTGTAGAGGATGGGGACGATCCCACTCCTGTATTTGGCGATCTTCTGATAAGCGGGCTCCGCCATATCGAAGTGTTGCAGGGGTGGGTTGCACCATCCACCGTTGTTACTAGGGAGAGCGTTGTTTGGTGGGCAGAAGTTGGTGGCTGTGACCATCACAGTCCCGGGCAAACACCACTGGGGATCGTCATTGCATTGCATTTCATAGCAGGCTCCACAGCTGAGCCCATCGTTGAAAAGCGCAGTGCTCAAAGCGGCAGTGTTGGTTCCATAGCCTTGGCTGTAAAGATTCCCGTATCCACACGCCCCTCCTGCACCGTTTTCACAGCCAGAAATTCAGGGTCCAAACAATCAAAAGAGATCCTGCTTTCTACAAAACTGTATTATATATGAAATATAGAAAAAGATATGAGGAATTTCGAAGTTTACCCATTGTCCCAGAAGCATCACTGCCACCGTAGAAAGTGGCATGAGCTGACTCCCAGCCTCCATAACCATGAGCTCCGTTTAATAACCAGATGAATGTTAACAACGAGGCCAATACAATGCTCTTTACCAGTTCCATCGATCTCATGCTTATCATATTGAGCAACAATAAGATATACCAGTGGAACCACCTAGAGCACTGACTCTGTCTAAGATAGAAGGGCTAATCTGAAAATCAAGGAGATCTGAAGCAGAAAAGGGAAAATACTTGTTTGGTTGGATTTGCATTGAGGAATGCGCAGAGTATATATAGAAGCGTTAATGCGTTATCTTTCCAAACAGCTGTAGCATTCAACAATTTCTGTGTCTGTTCATCGTAATTGACATCTGAACTATACTGTGTGTTGTTCACTAAGCAGCACATGGGAGCGCAGGCACATTACGTGCCTTTCTTCCACCTGCACACACTGCAACAATTAACTAATGGTCGATATTGATGCAAAGCGAAAATTACGAGGTGGTCCTCTGGAAAGGGATATTTGGAGCAACCATGTGATAACTGCGTTTGTCCTTTGAATGATATTGACATGCATTTGATATCCTACAACAAGATTACAGTAACGACATAACTCCTTGTTATATCCATGAATTACATTGGTAGCATCTTGAATTGTTAGGTTAGATTAGAGTTTGGACCATGGGAAACAAACTGGCTGACACGCCGGCCCATGTTCTGCAAGCTTTTTGTCTCTCATTCCCAATATATTATTAGTTTGTTTTCAAAAATAGGGAAAAGCGTTTCTCCCCCTCTCTAATATTCTTCTACGTTTTGTTTTTTAGCCTCCGATATTTAGTTCTTTCCTCCCAGGTCACTTTTTAACTTCACAGGATGGTTATAGCAATTTTGGGGGTGGAGTAGTATGTAGAAAAATTAAATAAGTGTATTTTTGAGATTGATTTTATTGTAGTTGTTTTTCAAAATTCATAATAAATAATTATAAAAATTATCAAAGCAACAAGTAAAGTGGTTGGTGAATGGGGATAGCGACAACAAAATACATGGTTTTGTGAAAATAGCTAACTGTTAAGCAAAAACTAAAATATATAATTTTATATACATTATTCATATCATATTTGTAAAGTTAATATAAGCATGAAACAGATCTGATATGAAAAAACAAAAACAATGTGTTAAGAGTTTCTTTAACCACCCTTCAAGTGAAGCTTATTTAAATATTTAACAAGATGCATTTAAAATAACAAGATAGGACGACCATAAAATAAATCTGTGTTGTACACTTGTTACACTTGGGTTAATCTTGTTTATCTGCTCAAGCAAGTCCAAGTCCAAAATCATATCTAAATGCCTATAGACATAAAAATCTATAATAATTTGTGATAATTATAATTAATAATAATAACGAGTAACATATAACTTATTTGTGGCACTTAACTTATGGCTTACAAATATTCACCAGCCAAAAGTTATATAATTGTACTAATTTTTTATGCTTACACACAATGATAAAATAATCCCATACCTTTCTTTTAAATGCAATTGCCAATCTTCCACGAGCTTTAATCACATTGGTGATGTATCAAAACGTTTTCATCCCATTCAATGGTAGACATTCAATTCATAATCATTTCTATCACTCACCCTATATGCCATTGGACTAAATTTAAAAACATGCTTGTTTCTTTTTCCAATAATAAATTTTTTTAAGAACCCCTTCGAACCAATTGCGTTTGACTATTTAACTGGAGCCATAGCTAAGATAAAAAACAAAGCCTCAGTGTTGGAATATGAAAGCAATCTACCCAGTAGACCTGTCACCGTAATTTTGCAACTTTTATAACTGTGATCGTGATTTTACAACTTTTACATGAGAATCCTTTAATAACAGATGCACTTTGCTTTGTTAAAGCTTTTACTGACTCATAGTCATGGTTACTATACCTCTTTTAAACAGTGAGGTTTATGTTTAAATTAATAGGCCATATGAGGATCTAGTTCGTTAGTTCGTTATGTGCATATCACATTAAAAACTAAACAGTGACTTGAACTAATTTTAGTTGCACAATGTCGTTTTGTTACTTATAATTTTGACTGGGGAAAGTTTGAGGCAGGACCCGAGGGCCCCAGACATGTAGGATCCTCGCTATCCCCAGACATGTAGGATCCTCGCTATACCCATGTCGATCGACAAAATATAATAGGGCTGCAGCGTGTAACAGTGATTTATGTAATCGAGAACGAGACAAGCAAGAGAACGATAGCACTCAATTTGCAGGAAATATGTCGCTGTGAGTGTCAGGCGAATTCGAATTGAAATAAATGGAAGACTATTTGCATCTATATTTGTTCATTTTCATTGAAGGGCTAAAGTTTAAACCAGTATCGTCACCAGATGGATTACAACGTTCATACTTCATATGGCTTTTTTTAATTTTATCACAAGATTGTTTTTTCCTAATGAATGGTGAAGATCTTAAACATGGTGATTCCATTGGTTTTTTATCCATGACAACACATGGTGATTCCATTGGTTTTTTCATCTCATTCCTATAAAAAATTCTTCATTTGGTCGATGATAAGGATGATTCTCAATATCGTGGAAGCAGAGAGGTCTATTCAGCTCACGAGGTTAATTTAGGAGACTGATATGGATTTATATGAATAGCATGGTCATGGTGAAGGTTCTAATTAATCATTGGCATTCATGTGGCCTCTTCAAATCCCTTGAGTGATTATGAGTCAAAATTGTTTGCAATTAAAAGCTTCGCTATGTTGATATAACCATAGTCAAACTACAGCCTATGGAAGGATGAGATCCTTTGTTATAGCTCGAGGCTTGAGGGTTAGTTTTCATTGCTGGTGAAAACGTGAAGTTGGGTAACACTTCCTTGAAAATCGAGTGCCTGAGCAACATAGCAGAAGTTATTCGGCTGAATAACATTTTTATTCGGCCTAGTTATTCGGTCGAATAATTGATTCTTTATTAGGGCGAATACTGTTTAACAGTGAATCGTTTAGATTGACGGAACGCATAGCCGACCGGTAATTTTGACCAATGGTTCTATGTTTGTCTGACCGAATAATTGTTCTACATAAAAGGTCGGCTCTGGCCCCATTCTCATGTTTTCCGCTTGCAGTCGTCTTTCATCATCCGCCACCTGCAGCGTCGCTCATCATGCTCGTCCCGCCACCTGCCGTTCCTGTCGTGCGTGTCTCGCCTGGTCCCCCGTCGTCCTCGTCCTGCCACCCGCCTGGTCTCTCGTCGTCCTTGTCCCCCCACCGACCTGGTCACCTGTCATGCGTTGACGTCGTGGACGTCTTCCACCTTGCCACCCTTCTGGCCTCCTCTCGGCGTGAAGAGTCGTCGATAGGTCTGTTCGTGGAGGTATGTTCATGGTCTGGCCTCCTCTCGACAAGTATTCTCTCTTCCGTTAAGTTTTTTTTATAATGCGAACGTTAATTTTAGTGGATAGGAATTAAATTTGTTGAAGTGAAGAATTGTGTGATTAATACAAAATTATAAGTTATGTTTATATTTATGATATTATGTTTTAAAATTTTTAGCTTTTATTTTATAGTTAGATTTTAAATTTTATTGTACATGTTATTACGAGGAGAATAGATTTCTTTTAATTTTAATTTCAGTTCATAGGTATTATGAGGAAGAATGAACTATGTCCATGAACCTCTATCCCTGATCACTTTATTTAGCATAAGGGCTTTAAGTTGTTTTTATATAAATGATAAACAAAAAAATCTAAGTTGTTTTTATATAAATCATAAACAAAAAAATCTAAATATTGAGATTTGATGGACCTAATAATATTATAATATTTAGATATCAAAGTCAAAATATGATATTTTAGTGTTTGCATATTAAAGTTACAATTACAGTTAAATTTTGGCTTTGTGTTTACTTAGCATAAAGGTTTTAAGTTGTTTTTATATAAATCATAACAAAAAAATCTAAGTATTGAGATTTGATGGACCTAATAATATTATAATATTTGGATATCAAAGTCAAAATATGATATTTTAGTATTTTCATATCAAAGTTACAATTATAGTTATATTTTGGCTTTGGCTTTAACAAGGTACAAGTTGAAATGAAGGAAAGTGGAGGCATAGGTGTGCATTTAAAGATATTCATGTCATTTTTGGTGTTTTGATATTTTTTCCAGAATGAAGAGACACTTAGGGAAACAAACAAAACATATGGGACATCATCACCTTCATCATGGACAGAGTTCATGAACTTTGTCCACGTGAAAAAAGTTCATGAACTCTCTCCATGTATGAGCTTAGTAGTCTTCCATTGGAGGCTCATTCCACGAGGCTGCACAAGCTAGGTTTTCAGTTACTGCAATAAATTAACCTCAGATGAGATATTCAGAATCTCATTCATTAGAGTTCTATAGGGGTTAGCAAATAATTACAACTTAGTTTAATTTGGTTTATGCGCGTGTAGATACTTATAGTTTTGCGTGTTTCATATTATGTCACAAGTACATGATAGTCATAATCATTAAAATAGTGGGATGTATTATTATAGTACAAATAACAAGGGCATTTAACCTGTAATTATGATTACCAATCCGTTTGAGTTATGTATTTCTAATATAAAATATTATAAATAACAATTATTAGTACACTGAGGTTAGTATCATTCCTATTAATCTAAGTCATAAAATAATCACAAATAACTTGTATAATCCTTATTAGCTACACTTTATACTTACCATTATATTAGGACATTCGATGGATTGATCTGAGTATTAAGCCCATAAATATCCATAGATCAACTCTGCATTCATAAAAGTAAGATCTGTTTGTGGTTAAGCTTTAACATATACAAATGGTTATAGATATAATATATATAAGGTAAACTACTTACACCTAAGCTCTAAGCTGAGCTGCTTACAACCTGTATCAATATGAAGTAATATGCAAATGCTAATGATTACACTTTTCATGCTATAATGTTTTCTACATTGTTGGCAGGTATCGTTCATTTTTTCAGTGGTCGATTTGTTTTGCTTCCTTCGTTGTTTGAGTTTATTTGTAGATATGGGTCGCAGAGTCATTTATATAAAGAAGGGTCATTTATATTTATTTGTAGATATGGGTCGTAGAGTAATTGGAGTTATAGATATTATTGGTCACATTTATAACTCCAATTACTCCACGACTGATATCTACACATAAAATCTAGAGGAAGCGAAAGTAGTAATGCTTTTACTTGTTTCTTCTTCAAGGTATGTACTATTACCCACATGTATCATTCGATAGTTAATGTCCGCATGGACAGAGTGCATGAACTCTGTCCAACTCTGTCCATGTGGACAGAGCGCATGAACTCTGTCCAAATGGACAGAGTTTATGAACTCTATCCATGTGGACAGAGTGCATGAATTCTGTCCAAATGGACAGAGTGCAACATCTTTTTGTTTGGAATTAAATTCCCCCATTGCTTCCTATACTCTATTTTATTATGACATGTCTCTTATTATGGTAAGTATGTATATTGCTAATCAATGTACTTATAATGTCCCATGTAGTTAATACAAAATAAATCAATTTTTTTATTCCACTACTCCAAGATTAGCTCTATGATTACCATTGCTTACTTCTTCCTTTGTTCGTATTTGGGTGGCTTAGTATGGGCTTACTAGATAAAGATGACTACTATGATTTTAAATGTTTATATTTTTGAGTGCTTACATTGTAACCACCTATCGTAATAATTCAAATTGAGAGCAATTTTTTATGATTCTATGGAATAATGAAAATATTTGTAGATATAATTTATGTTTAAATTATTAAAATATCAAATAAGTTATTAATTTAGGATTTAAATTAAGATTTAATATATTCATGAATTGATTCATTGATATAAAAAAATGTAACTTTTACTTAATATTTGACCATATTGGTTCCATTCATTTAAAAATAAAAAAACACAAAGATTGGCACATTAATTTCTCATACATCCAACAATAAATTAGCTATATTCATTTTAAGAACTATTAGATAATATTAGGTATATCTAGGTCTTTATTAAAAACTTAATTTTTTTAGTAGCTAGGTCTTTGAATTTGAGGAATTAACATGTAAAATTTGAATATGTTATGAGTTGATAAATCCGTAAACTTGTAGATATCATATCAAATGGAAAGAGAGCATCCTTCGAGACAAAATCATAGGAGGTCATCACATTCTTCGGGAGTTGGTGTCCCAAATGATAATCGAAGGTTGTCGACTTCGCCTCAGAATTCAAGCTGATTGTATAGTTCACATTCATCCGATCATCGACGAGGTGATAGTGGTATAGATGATTCCCCCTTATCCTTGGTGGGTGAACATCGATCTAGACCTTCTGTATGGGAGACAAGCATGGATGCAGAGCAAAGTTCGCAAGAGGCTCGTCATCGTACACAGGGTGGCGAAGGTCGAGCTAGGACGCAATATGTTCAACTAGTTGAGGGTTGTACACCCATTATGATTTATACATCTGATTTATTGGAGGAGATTCTATAGGAAAGGGGTCTTCAACAAATGACCCTTGAAAGTTGCAGAGCTCACTATGACAAGATGCAAAACGATCTTTTTAGTTTGGATCTTGTTCCAGAGAACAAACAAAGTATAGAGATGGTTTTGCAATCATTACAAAAATTCATTGAGGTATATGAGGATATTGGACCAACAACAGATGGTTTTGTTGACTTGATGCAGAGAAGAAAGGCACAGGTGATGGGTCTAGACAAGTGGGTTGTTGTGAAGGAGAGAGTGACTAGAGAACATGCCGACTCAATGTTTAACTTCAAAGAGGGCCTAAAGCATAAAGCATTGAAAGTGCAATATTTTAAGCACCATAAAATTTCACATTATTTATATATGATCGCTTCTTTGCAGCCTATGGTTGGTTGCCATGGAACAATGAGGTTCCTAATTATTTTGCTAGGTTTTTTTATGCCGATTTGTTTTAAATATGAAGCCAGACTATGCTGATATTCATTCCGAGTTTTATGGAGTTGGAAAGGGAAGGATATGCAATCGAAAATGTGCTCTTAGAGATTCCAGTACTCTTTGACCTCCACCTCAGATATCTCGTCCACCTAGTCTTGTGACTTACAAATCGGAGATGGAGCCCACATCACAAGTTGGGACAACTGCAAGTCATAATGTTGCCGAAGGTTTAACTTCGGTATTTGTAGGAGTTGATGTTGGATTGAGTCAAGAGAGGGCTCAGGCTACTATTTGACAAAATTTTGTTTACAAAACAAATGATGAGTTAGATCGTATGTGTATTGAAGATCTAAAGGCTTATGCCAAGGTTTGTCATGATATAGCTTCGGATAGAATATCTAATGACACGTCAAGTATAGGAGAGGTTTGTGTACTTTCAATCTATTTACTTTATTTATTCATTTTGAATTAAACTTTTTGTTACATTATATCTATGTATGATATTATTCTTTTTTAATGTATAGTAATAAATACATTAGGTAAATGTTTATTGGCTTCAGTTTTCTCGACTGTTAAATTAACATAATTTTAGAATATCCACTAGTCAAAATGCTGAAAATGTAGAAGAGCATTTTGGAGAGATATATTTATTACTTACATATTTATATTTATGTTCGAAAAATATTTTATCTTTTTTTTTTTAAATTTAACTATGTATCTTATTGTTAATTTGACTTATCCATGTAGGTTTCTTTAGGTTCAAACTTTTTAGATGATTTTCCATCTATTGTGAGCTAATGATTTTATTTTTTTGTTTCGGTTTTAAGTTAATTGCTTAAGCTTAGTTTTTTTTTCTTTTACTATGATTTATTTATTAACAAAATTTAAATTTTAAGGAAAGAGAACATATTGAAATTGGGGGTGAAGATATAGGTTCTCTGATGGATATGGATATTGGCACCGAGGTAATTTTGTTCATAATTGAATTGTTCTCTGATATATGTGTTTAAATAGTTTACATAATTTTTGACATTTGTAAATTGCTTTTATATATGTTGAAGCTTGGGTCTCTTTCATCTTTTTGAGGCAAAGGGAAGACTCCACTGGAGGATAGTGGTGGAATTGTAAGTTTAATATTTTATTTTTTTGAATTTAGTTTAAAATAGTTTAAATAATTTGTAAGATTCAGAAATTGATTTTATATATGTTGCAGCTTGGGTCTCCTCCACCTTTTATAGGCAAAGGGAAGATTCCAGTGGATGATAGAGAATTTGAGGTAATTTTGTTAATAATTGAATTGTTCTTCGATATTAGTTTAATATTTCAATGTTTTGATTTTAGTTTATAATGTTTAAATAATTTATGATATTCATAATTTGTTTTTATACATGTTGTAGGTTGTTATGAGTTTAAGGGAAGACGCAGGTTGTTATGAGTCCAACGGAAGACCCTAGTGGAGGATAGTGGTGGACTTCCATTTAGAGAATTATTTATATGTTGTTTTTTTTGTTGATATATATATTGTAGTTGTTTTGGACATCGAGGAGCTTTATTTTTGGATTATGCATATGTATATTGAACTCACATGTTCATGATTGTTTTTTTGGATTATATACATGTATATTGACCTTACATATTGTTTTTTTGGAATATATACATATATATTGAACTTACATATTATGAATGTATGTATTATTAAATTTATGTATGTTTCTAGATGTAAAATATTTTCAGTGTTGAGATGATGAGACTCGATGTTAGGAATTTTTGATAGGTGCAATCTAATGTTAAGAATGAATGTATGTATTATTAAATTTATGTATGTTTGTAGATGTAAAATATTTTCAGTGTTGAGATGTTGAGAATGAATGTTACGATGTTTTGATAGGTGCAATCTAATGTTAGGAATGAATGTGGGGAATGTTAAGAATGAATGTTAGGAATGTTAGGAAGTTTTGATAGGTGCAATCTAATGTTAAGAATGAATGTATGCATTATTAAATTTATGAATGTATATATTATTAAATTTATGTATGTTTGTAGATGTAAAATATTTTCAGTGTTGAGATGTTGAGAATGAATGCTAGGATGTTTTCATAGGTGCAATCTAATGTTAGGAATGAATGTGGGGAATGTTAGGAAGTTTTAATAGGTGCATTCTCAAAAATTATTGAATTCAAGGGAACCCCAACATTGAAATATTGCACATTGAAATCATATTCCTAACTCACATCTTGTATCACAATCCGAAGTTTAGATAATGGTCATATACATAACTAGAATATTATCTCTCATCATAAAACTTTAATTTATGACTTGCCATTGAAAATATGCCTCTGGCTCACATGGAATATTTTTTATTACTAAGGTAACATTAGCAACTTGATTCTGAATTCTAATAAATTAAAGTTCAATCCATGAAGTTTCTAAGGTAACATTAGCAATTTGATTCTGAATTCTAATAAATTAAAGTTCAATCCATGACTTATAAGGTAACATTAGCAACTTGATTTTGAATTCTAATATTTTTTATTACTAGGGTAACATTAGCAACTTGATTCTGAATTGTAATAAATTAAAGTTCAATCCATGACTTCTAAGGTAACATTAGCAACTTGATTCTGAATTCTAATATTTTTTATTACTAAGGTAACATTAGCAATTTGATTCTGAATTATAATAAATTAAAGATCAATTCTGAATTCTAATAAGGTAATATACTAAATGACTAAGTACACAATGATTTTGAATTCTAAAACATCAATCCATCTTTGAGCATGATAGTCAATCTTAACATAAAACAATAGATGATATAGTTAAAAACATCGCAATGAAATGTCGTCCTCAATTATCAGTTCATGGTCATATTTGGACAGTTTCCATTTTCTATTTTTTAAGTTTTTTTTTTATGAAACTTGTACCAATTTTATTCGAGATGCACATACTAAATGACTATACTGACAACATATAACATCAGGTTCATAATCCTGGAAGTAGACATAATTTTCAGTCATATGGGTCTGGTGCAAAAAATAACCTTTTAAAATGATGGATCCTCTCTCGTATGTAAATCCATTGTCATCGTAGTCCTCCAATAACTTCATCTTTCCTTTAGTGCATTGCATCAAATAATATTTTAGATTTCGTCGTTGTCTAAAGGTGCAATCACAACAAAAACATCTCTTGTGCAAATTACAATTGGTGTTAGAGTTTTTAAGTCCATTAAATTGACTATATACACATAAGGTGATGTACAACAATCAACAATCAACAAAATCATTAATTTCTCTAACAAGATCTGAAATTCTATTGCCATCAAATGCTATTTCTATTTCTTCTGATTCTAATTCTTCCATGCTTGCTAGTGACATTTTCTCTTTTGGATTAATCTCTGTGTGTTTCCAATGTTTTACGTAGTTGTTCGTTATGTTTTCACAAACTTCTGTATATTCAACATTTTCAGTGAAAATATGACAAAAACATGATTGCTTTATAATGTCAAATGCAAACACGTTTTGGAAGGCTTTTGTTTGAATAGAGTGAAGTTCTCTAGTCCCATGTATGGTGCTAGCCTCGTATAGTATTGATCTATCTATATCTTGGACCCCAACAAGCCAAAAAAACCTACACAATAAATGATAAATCACAAATGACAACTTTTAATGTTAGTGTACATATACTTCAATGTTAGTACATATATTTTTTAAAATTGACAATTAATATAAATTAAAAAAATCGTGTACATACCTGCACACATCTTTTGATTGTTGACTACAATCATGGCTTAGATGTGATTTACACCATTGGACAACCTTTGCAGCTAAATGGAATCGTTTAGAAGAATAGTTCATTTTCCATCTTTGAAGTGCTCTTTTTATGCATGCTCCTGCACCATCATGTTCACCTTTTCTATGTCCAATTTCAAAGAAATTCCAGTGATGTTTAATGGTCAGTGCTTTATGAAGTCGACATAACCAAAAAAAAAGATCGTGAAGATTTAAATTGTCCCGCACATCCATCTGACCATATCCAATGTTCATTGAATTTAACTTCATGCCTTTTTTGTGAATCATAGAAAATTGTTTCAATACAATGTTGAACAAAATTTGTATCGTGTGTACGATCATCGCTGATATAAAAGTGATATTATTTAATCACATCATGAACATATTTTGATTGTTGACTACAATCATGGCTTAGATGTGATTTACACTATTGGACAACCTTTACAGCTGAATGGAATCGTCTAGAAGAATGGTTCATTTGTCATCTTTGAAGTGCTCTTTTTACGCATGCTCCTGCACCATCATGTTCACCTTTTTCATGTCCAATTTCGAATAAATTCCAGCGATGTTTAATGTTTAGTGCTTTATGAAGTCGACATAACTAAAAAAATGATCGTGAAGATTTAAATTGTCCCGAACATCCATCCGACCATATCCAATTTTCATTAAATTTAACTTCACGCCTTTTTAGTGAATCATAGAAAATTGTTTCAATACAATGTTGAACAAAATGTGTATCGTGTGTACGATCATCGCTGATATAAAAGTGATATTATTTAATCACATCTTGATTGTCACACGTGATTTCAAGGCCATCGACATCCTGTAGAGAATGTCTATATAGAACATGGACAAATATCGAAACTTGGTCAGAATGATATTATTCACTTTGAATCTCTTTTTGTGCAACAAATGTGTAGTTTTCTGCAAAATCAACCATAGACAAAATTGTTTCAGCTGGAAAAATTTCAGGGGAATGTTTGAATTGAAGGTCTTGCCATCGTGCTCTATGTCAATGCTTGGTGTATTTATAAATTTCACTTTCAAATTTCATGAGAAAATATGTCACATTGTTGTTCAAAATAAAGCACCCTTGTAACCTAGGGTCTGGGGTTATCAACTTACTACTAACTTGCAGACAATCAAATTTTTACAGGGAATGGAAAGAGAATAGAAAGAAAATCTTGACTTACCCGATTAGCGACGATTGTTCCAAGCTTGATCTTCTCTCGCTCCATTTCTCTCTAAAGCTTCTAAGGATGTACTTCTGCACCTGCAAAGAGCAAATCCTTCAAGTAATATCTCATGCATATATATATTAGAGGTTAGATGAAAAACATATAGATAACATAATCAAACATATTCATTAAACCAGTATACATGAAATAAACTCAATACAAGATTTGAAGAATAATTCTCTTTATTAACAAGGGACGAATAAGATAAGAGTACACCCCAACTTCTGACACAAGGACTCCTCTGCAACCAAAGGACTCTGAGTTCTGTTGCTTTAAGACTCTGAAGATATACCACCAACATAACTTTTCTCTCCAAAATTCATTGATTAGCCCCCACCCCAAGGACTCTATTTATACTTTGGTAAATAGAGTGCTTTCGAAGGTTGGGATGGTTGAGATGGTTGGGATAGTTATGGATTAGGCCCCAACTAATCTCGATTTATATTTTTTAATGTCAAATTAAGGTATACGCGGGTATTAATATAGGAAAATCGCATATGACACACGATTTGGTCAAAGAAAACTCACATATTCAAATATACGCAGGTTGCAATGCAAATACTCACGTATGATACACGAGTTGCAATGCATATAGTCACGTATGCAACCCAAAACTCATAATAAAAATATACAAGGTTGGTTTGAGGATAATGCATCAAAGGTCATGCCCATCTATAGTGTTTTGACCACTTCAATCCAAATTGTCCTTTTGTGTACCAACATGAGGAATGTCGGTACTCGGATGGAAAAGTGCCATTTTGGCTGATAACAAATGCCTCCTAATGTGTGAGGTCAGAGGGAAGCGATGGCCGAAATACATTATAATCATTATCTTGGAGAACTCAGAATTCCAAGGAAGCAGAGGAAGTACTTGAAACAAATACATCTCAAATGTCATATACAAAATCATATCTGAGGATGCCATTTTCAATATACTGGAACACTAGCTCCTTTACAATATTTGAATACATCATATGATATGGGTGCAAGACCATGTATATTACAAAGGTGGATCGAATCCACAATATACAATCATGATGAGTCTTCAAAAATCTAGAAGCTGTGTAAGTGAACATAACACAATCTTGTGCAACTTACGTTATAGATGTGAACCTAAGGTCTTTGTAAAAATCCAAAGGAACCAGTACAATCCAAGACATGTGAATAGATGTGTCGAAGTCGAACATGGAAAGGATTCAACATATTTCCAATCAATAGGTGATAATTGACAACTGAAGCAAAGGAATTCACCAATGATGAAAGTGAATCCTAGGGTACCATTGTCAAAACTCTAGGTCTTCGTCTTTAGGAAATACTAATGAGAAACCATGTTGTGATGAGGAAGGCAATAGATCCTCCATCGGATCACAAGAGGGACTAGGAACTGGATAAAGGAATATAAACACAAGTGATATAAGATAAGATAATGATGGAATCAGGATAAGAAGCAGAAACAGGGATAAATCCTTGAACAGTGAGCACAACACAAAGATAACCCAATGCAGCTTTTAACTTTGCAGATAGAACAACTAGACTTATCTGTCATGTAGGAGACATGATCAGATTCCCCAGGCATAAATGACAAGTGGAGGAGTAAGAAACTCAAAGTGATAGTTGGATTGAAAGTGTACACTGATACATGAGTATCGAAAAGTTTAGAGAGTGTTATGTTCAAGGAGGACATGCTACCATCGACTGTAACCCAAAGAGAAAAATTCTTCCTTATCTTTCCTATTAAATTTTAACGAGTCCAGGTCTCTCTTAATTTTTGACAAGCTTGAAGAGAAGAAGGAATAATGCTTGATAATGACAATTATTCGTGGATTTTACGAGCCTGAATTAGTACATGCTCGCTTGGTGTTTTCATGTTTAAATAATCTGAAAACTCCAAGGAAGACTCCAAGGGGTCCTTTTTCATCCAATTTAGTCTCCTGAAACCGAAAAAGTATTAAACATATCTCAGAAGAACTCTCTTAACTTCTGAAGAAGAAAAGGTGAACCTTTTTCGTACTTAGTCAGGGAGGCGCAAAAAAGGTTAAATTACCACATACGCAACACTCTTTCAAGAGCAGCTTATAGTTTAAGTTTTAGGAGTGTGAAGGAAAGCAAAATCACTTGAAAAGATCCATTTGAGTACAAGAAATGGGGCTTACAATAGTAAACTCTATGTTTTGTTCTTGTTGTTTAGCGAGCATGACAAAGACATAAAGTACACTCGAAATCTTTTTCATGTTTAGGTCTAGAGCACGAAAAAGAGAAAACTAAGCTATACCGGGTGGTCATTTTTCGTAAGTTTAGTCTCTCAGGTCCGGAAAAGTGATAAACCAATGCCTGAGAATACTCTTCTCAATTTCGTAGAAAAGAGAGTGATCCTTTGTCATATTATTCCACATGGTCCCAGAAAGAGATAACCTACCACCAATGTGGATGCCCATTCACATATTCTTAACGAGCCTGAGTGCACAAGTTTACTCGGCAATCAAGTATATTTTGAGGAGTTAGACTTGGGCCTGAAGAAACTCCATAAGGGTGGGGAGCCTTATAAAGGGGATAGCTTGTAAAAAGAGACCAAAATGAGGCTCAATTTGGCTTTAAAAAAAGCTAAGAAGGCTCCCCTGAACGTATGACAAATGCAGAATGAGTACCAAAAGATAATAAATGTGTTCTAAGCTAGGGTACTTATGTTAGGAAATCCCTATCCACGGAAGAACAATGATATAGACAAGGTACTAATGGTTGGAATACCATAGTCCATTGTCAAATTAGTAATCCTAGGGGTAAAGCAGATTAAGTATAAATGCAAAAATGCATATAAATGATCAAAATACTACCCTATATGAGTGAAAAATGACTTTGAATAACCTTGGACCTGTTTCATTAGGTTAAGATGACATGTCATTAGTTTGATTTTAATAAGAATTACAAACTATAGGTTAAAAAACCCACTTTTTGAAATAATTTCTATAAATAGTGCAAAAATAGAAATCAAATTCACCATTTGACATTTTTACCCAATATAGACAAGTTTTACCTCTGACTTCAATTACTTGTTGTGGTCAAACCGCCAGACGATTTTCAAATCCGCAAGTGCCAGGTAAATCAACTCTCCATGCTCTTTCATTTCATCTAAGCAATTTTTTAATTTTATGAAAAATTTGATGTTTTCAACCAGTTTAAAGATAGTCGTGTTGTATATGTAGGTATGCAACGTAGATAGTCGTGTAAACACGTTTTATACGCGTCTTTCTCGAAAGAAAATCGCGTATGATACGCGACATGTCCAAAGGACAGTCGCGTATACTGCGCGACATAGAAAAAATCTATCTAGGACCAAAATCAAAATTTTTAAAATAAATTTGATGTTTGAAAATGACATTGTTAACAAGCTGAAACATGGTGTTGGAGTGGAGGGAGAGGGAGCATGAAGACATGGACCAAGATGCTCTTCTAAGTGCCCCTATGGTGCATGCATTGCAGCAAAGTGGGTTGCTTAAATTCTTTTGTACCTCACCTATGCGATCCAATGTTTGCTTACTGGATTTTTTGATAAACTATTGGGATCATGATCTGGGTGCATTTGAATTACAAGATGAGATTCTAGAGATTACATTAGAAGACATCTATTTCATATCTGTTTTGTCACGATGAGTAGCTCCTGTCAACTTGGAAGGTACCGGTAGGGGCGGTGACCTTCTAAGTGTTCAGAACTACATTGACACTTACTGTGCGCCTGGTACTCAAAAAAGGGGTACTTGCATCCCTATTGTTCATATTCACAGCTTTCCATTACAAGTGTTGGTAAGCACAATATTGAGGGTTGCAGGATCATCATCACTTCATCTTGCAACTTGAAACCAAATGAGAATTGAAGTGGAATGTCTACAGGGATCCTTATTTGACTGGTGCTCGGGAGTAATCCCAATAATGAAGAAGCAATTCTCTGACTGCAAGAGAGGCCGACAGAAAAACTTTGGTTATTCTAGCATATTGGTGACCTTTTTCTTTGAGAGAGTGCCCAGTCTTAGTCCCACAGTACCTCTACCAGTTTCCTCTCCCCGTCAGCCTAGACTGAGTAAGTGGGGAGAAATCTTCCTTCGCCAAGGTGGCAGTGGATCGATTCATAGTTTGTACGATGATGACTTCTACTTATAGTGGGAGCGACAACTACCAGCACTGGAGCAATTTCCATATGTTGGGTTGGATTTCCGGGGTGACAATGACCTTGTCCTCCCTCCTGGAGGAGCATGGGTAGCATCAGGTATTTTGGTTTTTCAAGTTTTTAAATTTTTATGAATTTTAGTCATAAAGATATATACATATGTGTTAGAGTTTTAATCCTTTAAATGTTTAAAAATGCAAATATTGGACCAGTCCACCCTTTTGGGCATCCTCGTATGTATGTGTGAACAGTGGCAGGAGAGGATCATGGTATGATTAGGGTTCATGAGGGGAAGCTGGCCAATCTTACCCAAAGAGTACCTACTTTACGTATTGAGCAGATCCCTGCCATTATGCACGAGTTAGTTGTTGGTATCCCACCTATCTAGATATGCCTTATGAGAAGGGTAGCAAAAGCAGTGCTTGTTTACATAGAGCCTACTGAGGCCGCTGCAGCTCAACAAGCTGAAGAAGCCCAAGAGTAGAAAGACCAGGATGATCAGGGCGAGAAGGGTGGTCAAGCTTAGACCTAGGAGCATTTTATAGATTATGATCTAAATTTTGTATATTTTTTGTATATTATATAGTTATGACTAGATCTGAGGATTAAACTCGACCTATCTATATGGATAGATATTCACACACACACACACACACACACACACACACACACACACACACATATATATATACATTAGAGGAATTTTGGGGTCTAAAATGGGCTTCCTAAGGAAAATAATAAAATAATAGTTAAAATAATAAAATAATATTTATTAATTTTGGAGGAAGAAAGAAAAAACTACTTGTTTTGTTCGTATTTTCGACATATCTCCCTGTGTTTTTACTCAAATTTTGATCAGGAGAGCTCGTTGGATGTGGAATTTGATTCTACATCTAATGAGTACCCACACTACATACTTTTGACGGACCCTGCTCCCCCAAAAACAAGAAATACCTGAAAAAACGTGATGATGATTCATCACGTTTTTTCAGGTATTTCTTGTTTTTGAGAGAGCGGGGTCTATCAAAAGTATGTAGTGTGGGTACTCGTTGGATGAAGAATCAAATTCCACATCCAACAAGCTCTCCCGATTGAAATTTGAGTAAAAACACAGGGGGATATGTCGAAAATACGAACAAAACAAGTAGTTTTTTTTATGACAAATATGTCAATTCAACCATTATGGTTGACTCATTTTATTGAAATTCTATTGGTTCTTGAATTCCAACTCACAAGAACTTATTTTGGCACATTTTCTTATAAGGCCCATTTTAGACCCCAAATTTCCTCTAATGATATATATATATATATATATATTGTCAGTTTATTTACATGTGTATTTCAATGTGTCTGTTGTAAATTTTAAGAAATATTTGTTAAATGTCAATCCAATATATAATTTGCATATGCATCAATTAATGAATTTTGATTTATTGGAATATGATTAAATGTAATAAAATCAAAATTTCTTTCCAATAACCTAACTTGCATAAACTGACGTAGCAGAATAGGGTTTCACACCTGATAAGCTCGATTGAGCTGGGAAACTACCAGTTGAGAATCAAGCCTGACTTCTAGCTGGGTAATGCCTCATGACAGGGAATCCCATAAAATCTCAATGACATCCCTGTACTCGGCCACATTATTGGTAGCAGGACCTAGGCAAGCACCTCCAGAGGCAACTAGCTGTCTTGAGGGTGAATAAATAACCCATGCAACTGAAGCTAGGTTGCAAGTGTGGCAACTAGCGCCATCTGCAAAACCTACGAACCACTCGAAAGACATCTGTAACAACCAACATATGATATAAGAACACAAACCAGCGAACTATTGTACATAAAGTTACATACAATAAAAATACAAAAAACTGCTAAGCCTAAGCATAGTATTTTTTCAGGTAGAGCCCATTTCTAGGCTCCAGCAGCTTTTTTCCCTCAAAATCAGTTAATTCATACACACCTTTCTTCAAAAATTTTGACACGACATAAGGTCCTAACCACATAGACTTGAATTTCCCTGCCCCTAGGGGTTCTTTGTCCTGATCCCAAAGCAAGACAAGCTCCCCTTCAGAAAAAATCCTAGGTTTGACCGATTTATCATACTGATTTTTGACCCTATTTTTATGAGCCCCGTTTGCTGTCAGCGCATCCCTACGCCGTTCATCTACATGTTCTAAGTGTAACAAATGTTCTTCCAGCTCAGTCGTATCAGGTGGCACATGAATAACAATATTTAAAGATGGGATTTCGCATTCAACCGAGGTTACTGCTTCCACCCCGTGAACGAGTTGGAAAGGAGAAAACCCTGTGGCAGTTTTCACATTGGTCCGATAAGCCCAAAGTGCAGGATACAACATGATGTGCCAATTTAATCGAGCTTCATTAATAATGCACTTGAGAATAGTCTTCAAGGTCTTATTTACTGCCTCGACTTGACCATTCGCTTGTGGGTATAAAGAAGACGAATGTTCTTGTTTAAACCCTAGCATAGTGGTCAATTTAGTCATAATGCTATTTTGGAAGTGACTGCCATGGTTAGTGACAATATCTTTAGGAATACCGAAACGTGCGATAATTTGGTTGAAAATGAAAAAAGCTGCAGTTTCCCTGTCAACTTTATAGGTGGGCATTGCCTCTGCCCACTTTGTGAAGTAATCTACAGCAACAATGATGTATTTGTGCCCACCAGCTGAAACTAGGTTGCACGTCATGTAATCTATCCCCCACTTAGTGAAGGGGCCCACTGAGATGACGGGAAATAACGGAGCAATATGCGATCACATCTTTCTGGTGTAAAGCTGACAAGGATGAGAGCGCTTCACGGCTTCCACACAATCTTTAAAGATCGTCGGCCAGAAATAACCGACACGTAAGATATTTTGGGCTATTGCTAACCCAGATAAATGACCCCCACATGCTCTACTATGGGCATCATTTAGGAAAATTTCGTCCTCTTTTTGGGTAAGACATCGACGCAAAACAAATTCTACCCCTCTACGATATAAAGTATCTCCAATAATGAGGTAGTTTTTTGCATGTAAGCATAATTTATGCCGTTCTTCTTGTGAAAAGGTTGCAGAGCACTTCAGAGTCTGGAGATAGACAAGTATATCTCCATACCAAGGGTCAAAGGTGGAAATAAAAAAGATGTGCTCATCTGGGAATGAGTCTTCTTCAATGGCTACATCTTCCTCAACCAAAAATTCTGCAATGAGCTCCGCAAAAACTAAGTATTTTTTGGATTTGGCGGATTGAAAATCTAAGTCAAACTCCTGGAGAATGACTATCCATTTGTTGAATTTTCCTCCAACTATCCGTCAGGACAAAACATATTGGAAAGGATTAACATCTGCCACTATCGTCGTAGTCCTCGGTAAGATGTAGTGACGCAACCTCACAACATACACAGCTGCTAATGCCAACTTTTCGACATGGGAATACCTAAGTTCAGGTCTAGCTAAAGCACGACTAAGATAGTAGACGACATGCTCTTGGAGCTTATCATCCTCCTGGACTAGTACTACCCCTATGGTCGACTCAGATGCGGCCAGATACAATATAAATCATGAGAGTAATCTGGCAGACGCAGTAATGGTGTGGACAACAAAGCTTTCTTTAATTCCTCGAATGCAAGTTGTGCGATTTCATCCCATACAAATGGGGTGTCTTACTTCAACAGGGGCATGAAACCTTTAGTGATCTTGGCATAATTCACGATAAAAAATCGAAGGAAGTTGGACTTCCCTTACAGGATTTGAAGCTTCCTGATGGAACGAGGGGAAGGAAGATTTACTATGGCCTTAACTTTCAAAGGATCCACCTAAATACCTTTGTTAGAAACAATGAACCCGAGCAGTCTACCTGACTCGACACAAAAAATGCACTTGTGGGGATTCAAGTGAATTTTGTAGTATTTGCACCGTTGGAAGATTAAACGCAAGTGATCTGGATGATAAATCCTCTTACGAGAATGTGTTGGTAGATCATCAAGGTAGGGTTCGACAATAGCCTTAATGTCATGAAAGGAAAAATTCATTTCCTGCTGAAAGGTAGCCCCTGCATTTTTCAATCCAAAAGGAATTTTCTTGTACGCAAATGTACCCCAAGGATAGATGAAAGCTGTTTTATGTTGGTCTTCCGGTTTAATTTGAATATGATTATATCCAAAGAAACCATCCATAAATGAAAAGACTTCACTCCCCACACAAGCATCAATGATTTGATCTATGAATGGTGTGGGCTAGTTATCCTTAGGACATGATTTGTTTAAATCGCAAAAGTCAGTACAAACGCGTATCATCGCTTGCTTTTTGTCGAGAGGCAGAGGGTTGGATACCCATTCCGTGAAAACTATCAAGTAGATGAAACCGGATTTCAGCATTTTTTCAACTTCTGCCTTAACATCTCCTGATTTACGCGGATTGACAGGTCTAAGTTTTTGTCGAACTGGTTTGGAATTAGGATAGGTCCGGTTTTCATGTTCGACTATCGATGGATCTATGCTTGGAATCTCCTCATATGACCAAGCAAACACATTGTGGAATTCCTTAAACAAGGCTGTATAGATAGCAATCTGCTCTGCAGAGCAGTTCGCACCGATATGTACATTTTCCACAATGTTTGGATTCGCAGAGATGATGATAGAAATAGTAACATAAATGTTTGCGATATTCCCCTCAACAAATATTCCCTCCCTAGGTAAGGGACTAATGAGTGTATCAACATCACCTGCCAATCTCATATGGAACTCTTGGTTCTCAATCCTGCTTAAATTTGGAAGAAAATATGATCGATGGTGAAGATCTTCGCAGATCTTATCTCGTCTGCACATAGCTTCCAGAATGGCTTCGTCAGATGGCAAAACCATATCTAAGAAATATTCAGTATGCAAAGAGTTCTCTACCCAAGCAGGAAGATAGGATTCTTTCGGCTCCTCTGAGACCTTGAGAGGGACCGGAACAGGATCAACAGCAGTATGAATGACAGCTTGGTATGCTACTTTCACTGCTGATAAGGGCACTTCAAGTTCATGACGGGAAGGAAGAACCCAAGGGTCTGGTCTATCAACAACCATTGCAATAGACTCCCCTACACTAGTAGAACCTAAGTAATTAATCGAAGTTGAAAAATCGAATGTTCCCATCAATTATGCATACATTCCAGCCCCTAAGCTTTCTGAAGCAGTTTTAACCTGATCAACCAATGGCACGGTGGACTCATTAGTTTCCATGCGGCCCTTTCGAGTAAAACTAAGTTGGTCTACAATAACCAACGTCCCTTCATGTGGAAACACTACTACCCAAATAACGGGCGATGCAATAGCGGACATGGCATAAGTCCAACTTCTCCTCAGGAGCAAGTAATAATCCAATGGTGCATCAATCACCTCTACCTCAATAGACATTTCCTTCCCTTCCAAATTTATTTCGAAATCTAGTAGGATACCATGTGGACGAAATGAGCTTCCGTCAAAAGAAGTAAGTAGGGTGTTTGATGGAACTATCTCTGGAGATCCAAGAGCCTTTCAACAAGACAAGGACATGACACATGTGGAAGCGCCCTTATCGACAACTGCCCTTCCAATGGTTTTTCTGCCATGGATGAAATCTATCAATAAGGCCACATGATATTGTAGGCTAATTTTGACGTCAAACAAATTAAACTTCGCCATGAGGTTCGATGAATCCATGGCAGGACAACTATGTAACACCTCGAAAGCCGACATCGCACAAGGGGTTTGGGCTAAATATTCAACTACAGAGTAATTGGCTACAACCCTAGCATTAGGATTGTGCAATGTTTTCTTAAATACACCCTTTGTTATCTTGGGCATAGTTTCAGCAGGTTTTTCAATTGTGAGAGAGTTAGAAGTTTCACCTATAGACTTACCCTTCTCTGGAGCCTCAGTCTCATAGTTCTTGTTCCTAGTTTGGAGTAATGTCTGGGATCGAACCATGTTGATATAATTTAGGTTAGGAGCATTTGGGGTGCCCCCTGCTACATTTGAAGCTAAAGCGGAATTCTATCCTTGGGAAAAAGGATCCTTCAGGACAGTTGGTTGTTGGCTTTTGAGAAGCTTCCGAGCTTGGTCCATAAGGGGACATTGATGGGTCAGGTGATCTTCTTGGCACAACTTACATGGAAATTTCACCTTCTTCTTCTCTTTTGCCCCCCCATCAACATTGTTTGTGGGTTTTGGCTTGTTTTGGTTTCCCTCACCTTTCTTCCCATTTTTCTTTTTCCCACCGGCCTGCTGATTGCCCTTTTGTGAGGATTGGGCAAAAAGATTTGCATTCTGGGGTGAGGGGGAAACCTTTTCTGCCTCCGCCGTAGAGTGTTTGATGGACAACTCATGGAGTTGTTTAGCCAAAGACTCCACAGTGGGAGATTTCACTGAACCAACCACACCATCGACATGGGGTCCAGGCTTAGGTTTTTTGACACTATGGGTTGGTCTCGGTGCATCAAGGATGATTTCATATAGAATCCTAGATTGATAATATATCAAATCTAACTCCTGGGCCCTGAGGATAGCCTCTTTCTCATTAGTTACTCCCGAAGTGGACACATCCTTAGATATATATTGTAATAAGCACTTAAGGAACCATTCTAGTAAAAACTCGGGAGGGATAGTGGCCTTAATGATCCTCTTTCACCTTCTCCACTATTGGATGTGATCCAAAATATGAGTGGTTTGTCCTACCGAAAGGTGGAAAATAAGTCTGTCCCAGCATCATACCAGTTAGGATAAAGCACCCTTGTAACCTTGGGTCTGGGGTTACCAACTTACTACTAACTTGCAGACAATCAACTTTTTACAGGGAATGGAAATATAATAGGAAGAAAATCCTAACTTACCCGACTAGCAACGATTGTTCCAAGCTTGATATTCTCTCGCTCCACTTCTCTCCAAAGCTTCTAGGGATGTACTTCTCCACCTGCAAAGAGAAAATCCTTCAAATAATATCTCATGCATATATATATTAGAGGTTAGATGAAAACCATATAGATAACATAATTAAACATATTCATTAAACCAATATACATGAAATAAACTCAATACAAGATTGGAAGAAGAATTCTCTTTATTAACAAGCGGTGAATAAGATAAGAGTACAACCCAGCTTCTGACACAAGGACTCCTCTGCAATCAAAGGACTTTGAGTTCTTCTGCTCCAAGAATCTGAAGATATACCACAAACATAACTTTGCTCTCCAAAATTCATTAATTATCCCCCACCCTAAGGCCTCTATTTATACTTTGGGAAATAGAGTGGTTTCGAAGGTTGGGATGGTTGAGATGGTTGAGATAGTTATGGATTAGGCCCCAACTAATCTCATCTAATCTCGATTTATATTTTTTAATGTCGAATTAAGGTATATGTGGGTATTAATATAGGCAACTCGCGTATGACACGTGAGTTTCTGAAAGGAAACTCTCGTATGCAAGTATACGCGGGTTTCAATGCAAATACTCATGTATGATACGTGAGTTGCAATGCATATAGTCATGTATGCAACCAAAAACTCATAATAAAAATATACAAGGCTGGTTTTAGGATAATGCATCAAAGGTCATGCCCATCTATAGTGTTTTGGCCACTTCAATCCAAATTGTCCTTTTGTGTACCAACATGAGGAATGTCGGTACTCAGATGGAGAAGTGCCATTTTGGCTGATAACACACACATATTTTATCTTCTCGCAAATATATTCTTTTGGAATGTGCATCACTAGAACTTGTGAATAATTGTTGTATTCATATATTCTCCAATCAACGGTTACATTTAAAAGCGACTAATCTTTATCAATAGGGTATTTATTGTGGAATAAAACCAGATTTCCACAACGATGACAATGTTTTCCATTAACACATTTCTTATTATAAAATACTTCATCGTGATTTCTCTCACATAGAATTTGAGATATGAATTCACGTATTGTGGGCGGAGGTAGTGAATTTGTCCAAAACATTTTACCAAATTTAAGAAACGTGTCGTAATATAATTGAAATTGCACATGATAACGACAACAACATGTGTCACATATAGGAATAGGTCTAACATACGTGCAGCACTGGTATCTTTTTTTCTGGATTTTCCAATTTTTTTTATTGCATCACCTATATTTTCTATAAAATTATGTTTCATTTTCAACTCTTTTGTCGCCTTGTGAATACCCAATAATGACATAGCAACTTCTAACTTCTTTGACACCAATAAACATCTCAAAATTTGCGCTTGTCTTGCTATTGAACAATCCTTGAGAATATCATCATAAATTTTTGTAGCACGATATCGTGCAACATGTATGGGTATTTTTTCTCCATAATTGTCGCAATCAATGTCTTCTAACATTTCATCATTGATGGTGAAAGTACATATACATCAAGTTAAATTTAATTTAACATATGTCAAAAAATACAATTCATTATAAAAAATGAATTTGGGAAATACATAATATATACATACCAAGTCCAATTTTTGGATCTTGATTTTGATCTTCAATATTGACTTCATCAACATTAGCATGTAAATCACTATTTACATCTTCAACAATGGTCTCTTCAACTTCCATTTGTTCTTCTTGTACCCGATTTTCAATTTCCATTTCATCAATAGTGTCATGTAAATCTGTTCTTATATCTTCAATTCTCTCTTCTGTTTCTGCAACCCTTGCTCTTTTGGCTCTATTTCCGAGTTTTTGTTTTTCCCTATTAGCATCGTCATCACACTTATGATCACTTTTTTTTTATGGTTTCTCTTATTTCCCATGATTGTTTAATCTCCTTCGGAAAAACCTCTTGGAAAAAAATAAGAACACCTTGTAAAGAAATATTCTTTGTAAAACCATTGGAAAAAAAATACTTTGAAAAAAAACTTTCTTTGAAAAAACAACTTATAAAAATATTTTGGAAAAAAAAACTCCTTTGCAAAAATACTTTGCAAAAAAACTCTTTGGAAAAACCCATTGCAAATAAATAACCTACTTTGCAAAAATACCTTTGAAAAAACCCCTTGCAAATAAATAACTCCTTTGCAAAAATACCTTAGAATACAAAATCTTTTGCAAAAGTGCCCTAGAAAAAAACTCTTTGAATGTACCTCTTGGAAAGAAATAAGAAGAAAAATACATTTTTGCAAAAAAAATTCTTTGGAAAAACTCATTGCAAATAAATAATCTACTTTGCAAAAATGCCTTGAAAAAAAAACTCTATGAAAAAACCCCTTGCAAAGAAATAACTCCTTTGCAAAAATACTTTAGAACACAAAATATTTGGCAAAAGTTCCTTGGGAAAAAACTCTTTGAATGTACCCCTTGAAAATAAATAAGAAAAAAAATACCTTGTAAAAAAATCCTTTGGCAAAAGAAATCTCCTCTGAAAACCCCTAAAAATATATTTTGATCAGATATATGCATTGCACTTCATATGTATACATTGTAAGTGTTATAGGAAAATGGCTCTAACCATGATTTTTGTTGGTTTTCTTGTCTTCCTTGTGAAATGGGAGTATTTCTATAAGCATTTTGCAAATGAATGACCAATTGACATGTACTTAAGTTAAGTGGACACAAATGCTAACATAAGTTTTGATAGCTTTATGGGCCTTAGCTATGTGAAGCTTCATAAAGACCTCTAAAGTTGAATCAATTTGTCCCTTTACATGTGGAATCAACAAATAAAAAACGCGGAATATTTAGCATGTGACGAGGGAGGGTTTAATGTAAAGGCTTATTTTTCCCACACCAACAACCAAAGTTCAATGAAAAAGCGTCATTTTCCTTATAAATTGTGGAGCCTCTTTGATATATATATATACTTGCTTAGGTATGCACCATGCCCTTGCCCCTTGGAATATTTGTCCTCAAACCTTAAGGAACAATGTTTAGCATTATTATGTCTTATTTTTCATATTGTTGTTTTCTTTTTTCTTGAATATTACAAAATTAATGGGCTCAAATGGATGAAAACTTTGATAGTGGAGTTCTTCATTGAACTAAACATAGTCATTCATGATGCATCGTTCAAGATGCTCCCAAGATCATAAAGATCCAAGTATTGTTCAACCAAAATACTAAGACCTATTACAAAAAATATCATCCATATAGCCACAAATAGGTGGTTGTGTGGATGAAGAAGCACCACTAGAGAAAATTCAAACTAGAAATTCTAGTCACAATGCTACTAAGGATTCTTCAATAATTTATATTTCCCATTAAACTAACAGATTTTGCTTAGTAGGAATTCATTAAAGAGAAGTTTAGAGATAATATTTTCCTTGTCCAAATCCTCTTTATATGGATAGTATCCATTGTATCTTTAATTCAACATACTTTGTTCATTTTTGCAACAATGCTTTTTTCAAGAGAGCATTTATTTATTCATTTATTTTAATTATATTTTTACAGATTATATGCATTCTATCTCTATGTACAGATGTAGTTTGATTTACAATTATTGAATTTGTATTGCTAAAAAGGACCAGGTCGAGTGGAAAGTTATGTAAAATAGCTATTATATCATTTAAATTTCAAAAGTTATCCATAGTTGGGTTTCAAGACAGCAGAAAACTAGGCAAAGCCCCTCCACGATGAGCAAACCCTTTAGTGGAAAAATGAATACCAAATGCACCAAAAATTCATTACTACTCCTATGTTAGCTCTGACTATTGAATGAGAGGGTGATTCCATGAAGGTGGGTAAAACTTTTTGGCCAAATTTGGCGATGAAAACCTGATTTTTAACTCATGTGCTAGATAGAAGCCCTCGAAATGCATATATGCCATGTGAATTTCGACTTGCAATAAAAAAACAAATTGTAGAATATTATGTTGGCTTCCCAATGATATTTTTTTTAAAATATTCCGATTTCATTTAATGTGTGAAATTTCACATTCAATGAACTATGTGACCTTAAAAATTTGAAAAGTTAATAAGTGGCTCGTTTCCAACCCCAATAATTCAATATTACATTAATATATATATGCACGATCTACACAAAATGCATTGCGATCTGCATATTTTTTTGTTAATTTATTTCACAATATACAATTATTTATTATTTTTCGAAAGTGACCACATCTGATTTCAACATCATTTTATACACATGTGTGTCCATCCCATCTTTTTTTTCACTATTTTCAAAAATTGTAAAACCAAAGATACCCTTTTGAAGAGGACAGGTCGATGTGTGGGCTGTGCACTTTTAAGAAATTTTTGGATGTATATATTTTACCCTGCGGATTTTTCTTTGAGTTGCTTCGAAGTTGTTGTCTGGTTTTCTAAGTGTAAGTTTTAGAACTAGTTAAAAAAAACCATATGAATGCCAAAATGCATGCATGATATCTCAATGGATAGGGGATTCAGTGATGAATCTATCAGTATGAACTCCGCTCAGGTGTGTGCCATGAATGGTAGGGTTTACACCCCTAGAAGACACATAGAAACATTGATTTTCCTGTAAGAGGGCTAATTCTCTGTTTTTCAGGCCCTCGATCGAGGTATGAAACTCGATCGAGGTATTTAAATACCTCGATTGAGGTTTTAACAAACCCTCGATTCAGGTTTTAACGAAAGCTCGACCGAGGGTTTATTAAACCATCGATCGAGGATCTAACAAACCCTCGATCGAGCTACTGTTAAACACTCAGAAAAAAAGATTTGTACATGACTACCAAGTTTTTATATGCATGCTCACCACGTGTATATTTAGTACAAAAAATTGAGGAGATAAATCCTAGCCCCCTGGTTCTCAACATCTTGTGGACACTAACTACCAAAATCTGTATCTAGAATATTTTGCCCATGTAGGACATTTTAGAAATGGACTTCAAGGACCCAAATAGATAATTTAAAAGAAAAAATAGACAAGAATAAAGAACTCTACCTCATTAGAAAAAAAAAACTAGTAATAAGCGTAAGTTTTCATTAAGTAATTGTTTTCACACATTTTGAATAAAAAGCAAAAAGAAAAATTACACAAGAATAAAGGGGAAATGGGAATTTCAATATCATTTGGTTCCTATCGGCAATATATCCAATGTGTATACAATTGCATGAACCTAATGTTTTTAGAATTAGAGTTACACAAATGTAGTGAAAGGTTTTAAATATTAAAAATACTTTGCTCCTTCGTATATAATTTTTAATTTTAAAAAACTACAATTATGTGATATGACTTTGAAAACACTAACTTTTATCTTAGTCGTCCGGTTCTATTCCGCCTTGGGCTCTAGGCTTTAAATATCTAGCCGAAAGATTTATATTGTAGGTAGATCGTAGTCCTGAAAATACAGGTCGAGTGGACACTCGACCTGGATTTTCAGGACTACGATCTACCTACGATATAGATCCTCCGGCTAGATATTTAAATCCTAGAGCCCAACACGAAATAGAACATGACGATTAAGATAAAAATTAGTGTTAAATTAAGTCATATATCACATAATTGTAGTTTTTTGAAATTAAAAATTATATACAAAGGAGCAAAGTATTTTTAGTACCTTTAGAGAGATGAAAATGTGACCATGAAAAAAAATATGACCTCATTTCCTTGGGTTATATCAATGTCCATTGTTTACTCTTCAAAGTTGTTACTGTGCCACACATTTGTAGTTAATATTGTTAGTAAATTATTGAATGACATTAGAATTTACATCAATAACACGTGACTAATTGTTTTGGTGTTTCACAATGCTAGGAGTCGAGGAAAATAAATAAAAGAAAAGGTGTTATGGTGACTGTGGGTTCCGAAAAATAAAAAGTATGGAAACTAAACATGATACTACATCTTATTTCGACAAGAATTGAAAATGTTCAATGACATGAATTCAAATGGGGATTTAAAATACAAGGTGTCCAAATATATTTTGGAAGACCTCATTAAATGAAACTTTATATGATGCATATGGAAATACACGTGTTTTTAAATATCTCTATTGAATGTTTATGTGTGGTTAGAGAAAAACTCGATCGAGCTAGCAACTTAATCGAGCTTTTCAAAACTTTAACTAAAAAAATATTCGAGTGCCCATATTTGTGTGTGCACACGAATATGGACACCCAAAAATTTCTTTAATCAAAGTTTTTAAAATCTCGTATTGTTCATGGGAACAAGGTCTTCAAGTTCAGTTAAAATCAAACATAGAATTATATGATAATAAAATTTAATAAAATAGAATTTTGACTAGAGGAATGATACTTGTGGGTAATATTACATACCTTGAAGGAAAAACAAATAAAAGCATTACTACTGCCACCTCCTCTAGATTTTATGTGTAGATATTAGTCGTGGAGTAATTAGAGTTATAGATGTGAATGATTGGAGCCATAATCACATATATGACTCAATTACTCTGCGAACCATATCTACGAATGAATATAAATGGCCCTTTTCTATCCAACAAATGAAGTTAAATAAAAGATGGGTTTGTTGCCTATTTATATAGAAGGTTAAAAATGCTCAATCGAGGTCTTGTTTAACCCTCGATCGAGCATGTTTTAAAGCCTTGATCGAGGATTTATCAGAAGCTCGATCGAGGGTTTAAGATAACCTCGATCGAGCATTATAAAAACACTCGATCGAGGTGTAATACCTCAATCATGGGTTTAATAAAAGCTCGATCTAGGTACATTTTTTTGTTTTTGCCGAAATCACCTTCCCAAAAATTGTAACCCACCGCAATGGATGCACCCAAGAGTTGTACGCCAAGAATAGACGTGGTGTCCATCCAAAAAATATTCATTTATGGAATTATCCAAACATAAAGGAAGCCAAGTAGGTAAGGGTCTAGGTAAGGTTAACTCCAAAGGAGGGTCAAAATCATAAAATCAAAGTTTGTAGCATCAACATAGTTTTTGTCCCATATTCGAGGCCTAATGTAAGGCAAGGTAAAAACCTCGATTGAGGCATAATGTAAGGTAAAAAACTCGATTGATGCCTAATGTAAGGCAAGGTAAAATGCTCGATCGAGGTCTTCTTTAACCCTCGATCGAGCCTGTTTAAACTCAATCGAGGTTTTAAACCCTCGATCGAGGGTTTATTAGAAGCTCGATCGAGGGTTTAAGATAACCTCAATCGAGCATTCTATAAACCCTCAATTGAGGTGTAATACCTTGATTGAGGGTTTAATAAAAGCTCGATCTAGGTACATTTTTTTGTTTTTGCTGAAATCACCTTGCCAAAAGTTGTAACCCACCTCAATGGATGCACCCGAGAGTTGTACGCCAAGAGTAAACGTGGTGTCCATCCACAAAATATTCATTTATGGAATTATCCAAACATAAGGGAATCCAAGTAGGTAAGGTTCGAGGTAAGGTTAACTCCAAAGGAGGGTCAAAATCATAAACTCAAAGTTTGTAGCCTCAACACAGTTTTTGTCCCATATTCGAGGCCTAATGTAAGGCAAGGTAAAAAAACAAAATCTATAAAAGAAATACGACTCTATAAAGAAGGTTAAAAATATCACTTTATAAAAGAAATAATAAATTGAAAAAAAGAAGTTATCCCTGTTAAAGGAAGACGTTTTATGTCACTTTTGTAAAATGGGATAGTCCACTTTACCTTCCACTTACATTATCCAGAAAAATGGGACTCTATGAACTAACCTGCATTACAAAGAATGGGACTCTATGAACTGTTTAACCTGGATTACAGAGAAAGAGTGTATTAGCTATGAAGCTAGGAAAACTTTGACAATCACTAAGTTGTGAAATCGTCATGGTCTTTAAATATCAGACTAGATTTAATCAACAATTTTGATATATTAGTAGGAAAGTATTTACAAGTCTAATTCAAAATGGCCTTTGATTTGATAAAATAAATAGCAACTATATCCTTGAGAAGAAAAGATTTGACTTCTTATTTAATTTTATATTACTTTATTTTCTCATTATTACTTTTTCAAAAAAAAAATCTAGGGTCATTTCAATCAGTGTCATAGGAAGGTTACAACGCTTAGTGGCTTATGGGTTGACCACAAAAGAAAAATATAACAAACTAACAAACCTGTTACTTTTGCACATTAGATAAATAAAATGCATATGACACTACCTCAATGGGCACAATCGGAACTACCGAATAATATTAGGAACTAGAATTCAGTGTCATCACAACTATTTGATTTAACTCTTAGAACAACTCGAAAACCAAGAAGAACTAGAAAGGTCTTTAGAGGCTTTGGCCCAACAAGAGGAACTTACCGATCAAATAAGAAACCCTAGACAACAGTGGAACTAAAGGAATTACAAATATGAGTAGTAACTAGGGTTCCAATCTGCAAAAGAAACTCAATTCCCCTCAACAACAAGACAATGAAGTATATGTTGAATAAAATAGTGGCTAAAGGAACCCAACAACTTATCAATTAATAAAAACTGTGTAGAGTTTAAGAGTTGAACTACAAAGCCACAAAGATGATAATTACAAGGAGAGAAAAGAACAATAAGAAATGAATGCTATAATATTGCAAACATTATCCAAGATAAAGCGCATCCAACAAAATGCTCAAAGGTCAAGTAAACCAGAAAAGGGGTCTAAACATGAAGAGACTAGGAAATAAAAATCAAAAGAAGAGGCAAACTCTTCCACAAATTCTACCTAATCTATAGAAAAAAGGAGTTACCATGGTAATGACACAACTGAGTCATCAACATCAATTTCTAGTTGGAAGAGATACCAGCATAGATCCAAATCCTAAGCTCTATCAAATGTCGAGAGGGATAAAATCTCTCGAGGTGCAAACCTCTTCTTAAATATTGCACTCAAGGAGCCATCAAATTTGGTGTGTCCTATATATAGCCATTGATTTGACTCAAACCAAAATACACCTTTTTATTTAAGGTCGGCATATAATATTTTTCTTATTAATATTTAATATAATTTATGGCTGACATAAAATCTTTTTTTAATTTTTATTTTGTTAGGAATGAACATGACAACATCTCCCCTATATATGGTTCGAAAATGATGTGCAAGGCCCATGGGTTGTTTAGGAGGCCTTGCACATGGTCTTAAAACCATTTGCAAGGCCCTCCTAAACCATGTACAATAAAACCATGGGTTGTTTATGAGGCCTTGCACATGGTTTTAAAACCATTTGCAAGGCCCTCCTAAACCATGTACAATAAAACCATGTGTTTTTTAGGAGGCCTTGCACATGGTTTAAAACCATGTGCAAGGCCAACCTTTTTTTTGGGATAATTCAATTTTTTATTTTTTAGGTAGGAACATTACAACATCTTCCCCATTTTGTGTTGTTTTTTTGACCAACTTTTTTTTGCAGATATTTAAATTTTTTATTTTTTATTGTTTTGTTAGGTAGGAACATTACAACATCTCCCCCATATTAGGTTGTTTTTGTGGCTGACATTTATTTTGGCGGATAATTAAAAATTTATTTTTTCTTATTTTGTTAGTAACAAACCTTACAACATATTTGGCAATATTATTTTTGGTCAACATAATATGGACAAATGTTACCATTAGAGGAAATTTGAGGTCTAAAATGGGCCTCCTAAGGAAAATAATAAAATAATAGTTATTAAATTTGGAGGAAGAATGAAAAAAACTACTTTTTGTGTTCGTATTTTCGACATATCTCCTTGTGTTTTTACTCAAATTCTAAGAGGGAGAGCTCGTTGGATGCATAATTTAATTCCGCATCCAACGTGCTCTCTCGCTCGGAATTTGAGTAAAAACACAGTGAGATATGTCGAAAATACGAACAAAAAAAGTAGTTTTCTTTTATGACAAATATGTCAATTCAACCATTATGGTTGGCTCATTTTATTGAAATTCTATTGGTTCTTGAATTCCATCTCACAAAATTTATTCTTGGCGCGTTTTCTTATAAGGCCCATTTTAGACCCCAAATTTCCTCTAATGAAGGTCTCCACAAACGTTACAAGATCTCTCTCATACTGTGTTGTAGAGCGCCTCTCGACGCAATAAGAAGGATGATTTAAAATGGAGAATATAATAAAATTAAGCCCCCAAATTTTGAAGGAGAGATAGATTCTGGGGAGAAGTCTAAGGAATGGATTTTGGAGATGAATAAATACTTTAAAGTACACGATTATCCCAATAAAGTAAAGGCACAATTAGTTATTTACCATTTGACTGGTAAAGTTGCACAAAGGTGGTGGGATCTAAAGTTTATAAAGAACCTTAAAGAGAGAACCGGTGTCCGATAAAGAGTGTGAAGAACAAGCTTCCTCAAGAAGCATGGACATGTATGAATCATAATGTTTCTCATTTAAATTTTTTTGGTTGTGTCGCATATGCTCTTGTTCCAGATGAGCTGAAAAAAAAGTTATAGAAGAAGGGACAGCTATGTATTTTTGTTCGCTATTTTGAAGACACAAAAGCATACAAGTTCTATGGTCCCATCGCATGGAAAGTAATCATAAGTTGCGGATTTTAATTCATTGAGATGAATCATGGGATGGAACCATCGAGAATAATGTCAAAATTGTGTCGAATGTCAAGCATGACGACATGACTGAGGAAGTGGTTCAAATGCCACATGTAAGTCAACCAGTTACAGGACTGTCGAATCCCATGACACCGCAACATGGTTCAACATAAGGAAATTCGACACAAGTCATCGCTCAAGCTATGCTGGCAAGCAAACCAAGAGGACAATAGACTCTATCAAGCAGTTCACCGAGGTAGACACGAACAGATATAGTGGAGACAAGAAGTTTGTGTGAAATATATGAAGCTAGTACACCAAATTCCTTCTCTCTCTTTGCATTATTTTCTTAAATAGATGTTCTGCTAACATTTGAGGAAGCTGTCGAAGATGAAGTATGGGAACAAGCCATGGATGAAGAAATAGAATGCATTGAGAAAAATAAAACATGGGAGCCGGTAGATGTACCAAAAGATAAGGTTTTAATCATCGTCAAATGGATTTACAAAACCAAGCAAGATGCTGACGGGAATGTGCAGAAACACAAGGAAAGAATGGTCACAAGAGGGTTCACACAGTAGTTCGGCATAGAATTCGATGAAACCTTCACACAAGTCACACATATGGATACAGTCAAAACAATTTTGGTCATCGCTGCAAAAAACAACTGGCATGTTTATCAAATGGATGTTAAATCGATATTTTTGAATGGGTATCTCGATGAAGAACTATACGTGGAACAACCACAAGGCTATGAAGTTCCAAGACAAGAACACAAAGTGTACATTATGAAAAATGCACTCTATGGTTTGAAGCAAGCTCTGAGATCTTGGTACAGTCGCATTGATTCCTATCTCACAGAGAATGGATTTCACAAAATTTAAAGTCAGCCGACGCTATGCACCAAAGTGAATGAGCAAGGTCACATGTTAATTGTCTTCATGTATGTAGATGATTTAATATTTACTCATGATTTTGGCATAAAATAATTTAGAACAGTCATGGAAATTGAATTTGAAATGACTGATTTGGGGCTCATGAATTTTTTTCTGGGCATTGAAGTCCAATAGTATCAAAGTGGTATTTTTATATCACAGTGAAAGTATGCTAGTGTAGTTTTAAAAAATTCAATGTGTCTAATTTCAAGACAACCCCAACACTGGCAATAATAGGTTTAAAATTGAGTGAGGACGATGATGGATCAACTGTAGATCCTAGCCATTTAAAAGGATTGTTGGAAGTCTTATGTATTTAAAAACGATAGCACCAGACATCATGTATGGAGTAAGTCTGATCTCAAGATTCATGGAGTCACCAAAAGACTATCTGTCACATGCCCCAATTTTGCAAAAATAATATTATCTTATTTGATTTTATTTAAAGACATTATGTTAAATTTTATGCTAAGTTGTAATTGATGACTCAGCAGAGTCAATGATATTGAATGTAATTTTGAATATTTTAATTATAAATAAATAAAAGTGGAGACAACAGCTTAGGAGAGCCGTTAAAAGAGTGTTTACTGGTCAAGTTGGTGGAGGAGACTGGGTGGAGAGCAAATAGACATGTGGCAGCATCCTCAAACACTTCCAACTGTTGTAGGTGGCAACCTCCCTACATTTGGGGTCATGATCCTCGAAAAAAGTGGGATCAGAGCAGGTGGCTCAATTAATGACAACTGACCCAAAAGACCTAGGTAATCTTTATAAAAATGCCCATTGAAGAGAGCTGAGGCTGCTCATTCTAGAGAAGTGATCATTCAGGTGAATGTACTTCAGAGAAATTCAATGGCAAGGGAATTTGTGGAAAGAGTTTGAGGGATTTACTGCTAAGTGATCTAGTGCAACTTTTTAGCTGAAGGATATTTCTGCTGAGTGCAGAGTATTTACTGAGTCATTGGACTAGTCTGTGTTTGCATGCCCACTAGTTCTCAGCCAAAAGACTAGGAATAGGCTCGGGGGTCCTGAGGAAGCGTTGTTTGAGCGCTCTCCAGGAGTTGGTAGGGAGGAACGGCCTCCTAACTCTGTTGTTGTCCAGCCTAATCAGGTTCTACAATCTTTTTGTTTTACTATGTTAGATGATTAAATATGGATCTGACTGCTAAATGAATGTTAAGTATTTAGTTGTAAATTGTTATGAGTCAGTAATCTTTCTGGATTAGTGAAGAAATTGAATTTGAATAGATGAAAATAATTCTAATCTGTGTTTTTCCACGTCTGAAAGGACCAGACCGTACTCCAACATAGACAGAGTATTTAAATTAGATGAAGAAAGTGATAAGAGACTGAAATGACTAGATATGTTATGCATTTTACAGTAGCAAGTATTTTATTTCTGTATGTAAATTATTATAGAAAAAAAACAAAGAACAATAACCTGTTTATCTAGATTTATTGTTTAACCATCTTGTTTAAGTAAGTATGATGGAAAAGAATAGTAATAACTCTTTATAGGTAGAAATAAGTATTATACCCTAGTAGATAAGAGGTTATTTGTTACACAGTACATCATTCTTTCTAGTTGAATTAAATATGCAGGAGAAGTAAACTGTGTTATATTATTTATATATATTTTCTTTATGATTATTTAATAACCAGCTGCTTATGCAGTAAAGGATTTAAAGTTAAACTGCTTTATTTAATTTTAGTCCATTGAATATCTAACTACTATTCATATAATCTTATTATTAAAAATATTATCTAAACCAAGTTTAATAAATACTATGAAGCAAGATTGTGTATTTCTAATGTATCTAAAATATATAAAAAGCAAAACTAAACTAAGTTGTAGAAGTTGATTTCAGAGTATTTCAACCTATTAGCTTGAGTAAATGTAATAAAAGAAATATGATAATAACTAATAAATGAAAGACATATCTAGGTAAAAACTGTTCGGTAATTATCGACAGGTTATACCTGCAAACAAAAGCTACAGGGTCGAAACCCTAGTTTTTAAATATTTTGTTCTAATAAAAGCAACCAAGCTATAATCCATTGGTTTGGATCTTTATATCCATTCATAAACGAATAAAATATCACTGACTAGTCACAGTCCTCATAACATATATATGAATAAATACAATTTAAGAAAATCCCATTATACACTGATAATATTATTCACTAAAAATAATAATTGTTTACAAGTAACAGAGCTCACTTAAATAAATGAAAAGAAATTCTTTGACAAGGGTTTCATTTGAAGAAAACCCTAGCTCATCTTCCTGAGTAAACAATAACATTTATAAACTATATTATGAATGAAGGACAGTCTCAAACATTAACCCTAATCTAATATGAATTATATCAAAATAGTAATAATATTTATTCACAATTGGAAAATGAACTCTAAGAGTCCAGGAGGCGGAGAGCGAGTAGGGTTTGGAAGTGGGAGATTTGGTAGGGTTTCTGCTGCGTAGGCTTCCTACTCGCCACTCCCTATGTGGCCCTTGGCCGCTGAAGAAGGTAGCCTCCCTGGGTGGCTGGCCTTCACGTGTGCCGGGCGGATGGAGGCAGGATCTTCTGGGCCCGTTGGGCCGGAGGGAGAAGCTGCAGGGGGAAAGGACCAGCAGGTGCACCAGTCAGATGGCCGCAAGCCTGGAATGGGAGGCTGTTTTCCAAAAGCTCCCACTATCCCCTCAGTTCAGATTCGCTCTGAAAAAGTGAGGGGCATGATTGAGCTGTGGAAAGAGAAATCCCTGATAGGCAAATTTGTAGGGATTTGGCTTAAGGAGAAGGACCTGATCAAATGGATTAGCAGCGTATGGAACCCCAAGGGTCACTATGATCTGTAGCTGGGCTCCAAGGGCTTCTTCACGATCATTTTTTTCAACCAGGAGGATAGGGACCGAATCCTGGAGGGAGGACCCTATTTCTTCTTTTCCGCAGGTCTGTATCTCCGCCCATGGAAGGAACGTTTCAACCCAGAGACAGAGGACCTGACGGTGGCCCTAGTCTGGATCCACCTGTTCTCTCTTCCTGGAGAATACTGGGATCTGGACACTTTGCGGGATATTGGGAATGCCCTAGGGGAGTTCATTAAAGTGTCAGAACAAACGAAGGCCCAGAGGTATACATCCTTCACCAGGATTTGTGTTTACCTGGATCTCTCCAAAGATTTTCCAGAAGCCATAAACTTAAGTTGGGAAGATGAAGAATGGCTCCAACCAATTGACTATGAGCAGATTCCCTTTAGATGTTGGCATTGTCATGTGTATGGTCAGTTGGGGAGGAATTGCCTACGGATGGAGTCCAGGCCAGCTCTGTCAGACCCTAGGCAGGTAAAATCAGGAGCAACGCAGGATGGGTTCACTCAGGTAAAGAACCGCAAGAGGAGCAGAGCTCCTGGGCAGTCAAATTCCAAAAAGGATTCACCACCGACGGAGCTTCGGTCTAGGAATGCTTTCGAAACCCTAGGTGGTTTGGAGGAGGACGACACGCTTAAGGAAAAATAAAGTGTCTCCATGTCTACCAAAACCCCCATAATGATGAAGGAGGCTGAAGCCCAGCAGATGGAGATAGTAGAGGAAGATGCAGATGAAGAAATGGAATTAGGTGAATTAGATTTAGACGCCATTGAAGAAGAGTGTGGAAAGAAAGGGAAGGGCTACATATCCAGAAGGCAAATCGAACTCTTGCAGGAGGCTATCATCAAGGCAGGGGCCCATCCAAGCCTAGGAATTGACCCAGACCCCCTAACTGGGCACAAGCAGAAACCCCCGGAGGAGGAACAACGCAGAGGAAGGAAATCGAACAAACAACGCATTGCGGAGGTGGGAATCAAACTAATTGAATCAGGCCAATATCCGACGATCAGGGCGGCCTTTTCTGAATTCTCCAAAGTTGCTCAATGAAAGTCATCTCTTGGAATATAAGGGGGTGTGGCAACCCCAGGAAGTGGAAAGCTCTCGATCGGAAGATCAAGCAGGAAAACCCTGATATACTCTTTCTTCAGGAAACGAAATGTAGTTCTGAAAACATGGACAAGATTAGCAATAAATTATGGAAAGGATGTCGGGCGATGGCCCTGGATGCAACAGGTCAATCGGGGGGCATAGCAATCCTATGGACCCCTCAGGTAATTTATCTCTCAAACTGGAGAGCCAACGAGTTCTCCCTTATAGCTGATTTCCAACACCTTATTACTGGAGCGAAAGGCACTTTGGTGAACACCTATGGTCCAAGTAGCTTTGCTAAGAAGCAGGCCTTCCTCGACTTTTTGGAGTGGACCAATAGCCAAGTGGGCGGAGGGCGATGGATAATAGGAGGAGACTTCAACCTTATCTCTAACCTCGAGGAAAAAAAGGGAGGTCGAAGGTCTTTGGACAAATTCCAAGAGGCGTTTGGGGCCTTCCGGGAAGGCAGCTTGTTTGTGGACATGGAAACTAGTAATGGCTGGTTCACATGGAACAACAAGAGGGGAGGAGCTCATCTGGTGGCTTCTCGCTTGGATAGGTTTTTGGTCTCTTAGCCCCTTATCCGGGACACAGGGGAAATTTTGGCCGAGGTTCTCCCAGCCACTGGCTCAGATCACTGGCCCATCTGCCTTAGATGGGATTGGTCTAGTATGCTCTGAGGAAACCTTTCAGGTTTGAACAATTTTGGTTGGAGCACAAGGACTTCAAAAATATTGTGCAGCAATGGTGGCAGGAGATGACTCACCCAGCAGGAACAGCTATGTACTGCTTTCAATAGAAGCTTAAAGCTCTCAAATCCAGAATTCGTACCTGGAATAAGGAGGAGTTTGGTAACATTTTTGAGGACAAGAAAAGACTGATTGCTGACTTGGAGCAATTAAATCAGAAAGGAATGATTGAAGGATGGGACGCGGACATGCAAAAAGAAGAAAAGGACTTATGGGGATAGTTAGAGGCCCGGGAAAAACAGGAAGGCATATATTGGAAACAAAAATCCAAAGTTAAATGGCTACAGGATGGCGAGAGATACACCAAGTTCTTTCATAACTCGGTCCTTCAGGACCGACACTCCTCGAGGATTGTAAAACTTAAAAAGATGGAGGGCGGTCGAATTGAAACGCGCCGAGAAATTGAGGAGGAACTCAATCACTAGTTTGCTGAGATCCTGAATGAAGACCACCATGACAGGGATCGTGAAATAGCCCAAATCACGAGGCTTATCCCTACCTCGGTCACTAGAGAAGATAATGAGATGTTGGTCAAACCAGTATCTATGCAGGAAGTGGAAGAGGCTGTCAATCAAATGGCTTTGGGAAAAGTGCCTAGTCCGGATGGGTTCACCTCCAACTTCTTCCACTATTTCTGGGACATGGTTAAGGAGGAGGTGGTGGAAATCGTGGAAGAGTCTAGAAACAAGAAGGGGGTGCTAAGAGCTTTCAACGCCACTTTCCTATCGCTCATTCCCAAAGAGAAAGGGGCAGATCGTCCAGACAAATTCCGACCGATAGCGCTACGCAATGTAATTTACAAAATTATTACTAAATTCATTGCCAATCGTCTAAAGCCGCTCCTTCCTTCTCTGATCAGCCCGGAGCAGTCTGGCTTTGTTGAAGGTCACCAAATCCTAGATGGGGTCATCCTGGTGCAAGAAGTTCTGCATTCCCTGAAGAATTCGAGAATTCCTGGTATGCTGATCAAACTGGATATTTCAAAAGCCTACGATAAACTCAATTGGGTTTTCATCCGTAGAATATTGGAGGCCCACGGGTTCTGCCAGGGCTGGGTGGAATGGGTAATGGGGCTAATCTCTACCCCTTTCTTTAGCATCCTCCTGAACGGATCTCCGAATGGCACCTTTCAATCGTCTAGAGGTATAAGGTAGGGGGATCTCCTCTCCCCTTTTCTCTTTATTCTCATGGCTGAAGGTCTGAGCCGCCTTCTCCAGTCCAAGGTGGAATGTGGTGAGCTCCGAGGCATCCGTTTGATGGATTCTCTGGAAGCTTAGACCCATCATCAATTCATAGATGACACCATGCTCATGGGGCACCCTTCAGTCCAAGAAGCTCGAAGCTTCAAAGCTTTCCTGAACCTATTTGCCAAAGCTTCAGGTCTTAACGTTAACCAGGCTAAATCCCAAGTTTTTTTTCGCAACACTGCCCTCCCCACCCAGAGGAACATTCTTCGTATCCTGGGCTTCTCGAAGGGTTCCTTTCTCTCTAAATACCTAGGGGTCCCTCTACGCCCGAGCAAATTGAAGGGGGTTTCCTGGATTGAACTCCTCGACAGGATGAAACAAAAACTCTCTCATTGGACTCTTCATCCCCTGAACTTGCCTAGCAGGTTGGTCCTGATTAAAGCAGTCCTTCAAGCGATGCCTACCTATCTGTTCTCGGTTCTGGCAGCTCCGAAATCCATCTTGCGAGAGATTCGACGCATACAACGCATCTTCCTATGGGGAGGCAGAGAAGAAAAGCCAAATTTGCTCTGGTTAGCTGGGATAGCATCTGCAAGCCAAAACTGGCAGGGGGTCTGGGCCTGCGAGATCCAGAAATTATGGCAAAAGTCCAGGGAGAGAAAGTTTGGTGGCGCTGGCTTTCTCATTCTGCTGATCCTTGGGCGAGCCTGTGGTCCTCTAAATATGGCCATGAAAGGCCTCAATCTCAGTTGATTCGTTTCAATGAAGAACAACAGGGATCTCCTATATGGAATAAGGCGAAGGCTGGCAGGAAAATAATTCAAAGACATAGTTTTTGGGAGATTAGGGATGGTAGGACTGCTCACTTCTGGGAAGACTCTTGGAATCAGCTCCCTCGGCTAAGCGATAACCCTCGTTGGACCCTCATTTAGGATTGGTCGAGGTTGGAGGGTCGCTTCTTGGTTCAGCACTTCTGGCAAGACCAACGTCCTAATGAGCGCAGGCGATGGTCTTTCATGATTAAGCCTGATCAAGTTGAAGAGGAGGACTGGAAGGCCTTCCAAGAGGAGATGCTCAGGAGAAGTATCAGACCCATGGAAGGAAATGGTGTACTGAGATGGGGGTATCTGGAAAAAGGAACTTTCAACATAAAGGAAGCATACAACATCCGCATTGGGAATGACGGCGAGGAAAGAGATATATGGACGAAGATTTGGACGCTCAACTTATGGCCCAAGGTCGCCACTTTTGCTTGGATCAAAGTCAAAGGTCGTATTCTCACGGGAGAAAATCTGAGGAAAAGGGGAATTCATGGCCCGTCCCGATGCTGTCTATGTTTGCAGGTGGAGGAAACCACAAATCATCTGTTGGATAGCTGTCCTTTCGCGGCGGCCATCTGGGACAAGGGAGCAGAAGGCTTCAGAAGAAGCGACAGGAAAAGAGCCCAGCCGGCAAGAACGCTGGCCGAATGGAACCCAAACATGTTCAAAAATCGAATTATTAGGGAAATTTGGAACGCCTTACCTGGTATGATCATGTGGTGCGTCTGGAAAGAGAGGAATGGACGCATTTTCCGGGACAAAAGCTCTAGCCCTGACAAGGTGTGGCAAACTGTGCGGGCGAACCTCCTCTCCTCCATCAAAAGTATGCAATGGAACGACGAGGACAAATCTATTCCAGCAGAAGAGCTCCCAGTTGGGGAATTCTGGGGTCTAAACAAACTGCAGATGGATGAAATCCGTTTTCATCAGAAGATCCTTCGGCCATCCATCCAAAAATCCTGGTCTCCTCCTCCTCCCATGGTTTTCAAACTTAATTTTGATGGGGCCTCTAGGGGTAACCCAGGTCCTGCGGGTTTTGTTGGTATTTGCCGGGACTCTCTTGGCAGGATTAAGTTCGTTTTTCTGGGGGAAATCAGTCATGATTCTAATAACTCAGCTGAGCTCGAGGGGATGATCCAAGGCCTGCAATGCTTGGTGTACAGCAACAGTTTCCCGGCGATCATAGAAGGCGATTCCCGGATTCTAGTCCAGATGGCTCGTCGGTTAGCTCATGGCCGAGCCAGCGGACAAGTGTCGACTAGCTGGAGAATGGCCAGTCATTTGGAAGAACGACGGAACTTGATCCACGGCCACCCCGCAGTTTCGTTCACCCACGTCCGACGCTATGCCAACAAGGTGGCAGACCATCTTGCGAATGCATGGGTTGAGGGGGAGCTAGTTACCCGATGGGGCCCACTGGAGCGTTGTGAAGGTTCTAAATGGACTCATAACTGTCGCCAGTTGGTGGCTCGGGATCAACAGGAAGGTACGCAGCTAACTCGGCCAAGTGAAGTGGAGGGTACAGATGCCAGACGACGCGAGCACGCCATGACGAACCATCACCTTGATGGAGGTCAGTATTAATGAGATTAGTGATCGAGGACAGAGGTGGCTGCCCTTGATCATTTATTTTACCCCCCCGAGTGCAAGTGAAAAAACGGTAAGAGGAGGGAAGGACAACGGACTTGAGAGTGCAATCCTATCAGCTAGATTACTCTTCATGGCGAGAGGTACGAATGATGGGATCTACGTCAGCCTAATGACGATGCTCTGGTTCAATCCTGATGCTGCCATGATGCCTCCGCCTCATTCTTATTGCTCGCATGTTTGGACGTTGAGTTATCAGCGCCCTTCTATGCTCAGTGCTTTCAGTTTCTTTTGGTCCCCTAAAGGTCTCTCTGTTCTGCTCTGGAAGTGGTTCTTGATGCGTGGCTGCCTCGGTGCCCACAAGTATAATCCTCACCTGCTGAGAATGGCACCACATGGGCAGTTGGTCAAGGGGAAGGCCCATGAGGATTCTACGTCTGTGCCAAGTGCCGCTAAGCCAACCCGCAGGGCGACAAGAGCCCAACTTCAGGCCCAGGAGGAGGCGGAATTCTTCAAGGATAACATTCCCCTGAACATTCGTCGCGAGGTGGAAGACATAGCTGAGGACCTCTGGGTTTCGGTGAAAAACATGTCCAAGGATGATCTCAGGCGAGAGGTGGCGGACTGGGTTTTGGACCCTGGAACCACTGCGGGTCGGGCGGCGGCTTATGACCGCCTGCTGATGCAATACTGGGTGAATATGAAGCTTGTGGGTCACTCTTTCATGGAGCGAGAAGCGAAGTCAGCTGGGGACGAGGAACCTTTCAGGGCATGGAAGCATCACAATGGATAATGCCACCTTATCCATCAAAAGGTTGATATTCTGGCCTCTCGCCTGGGGATTTCCTTCTATGCGGCGGGTAAGGTCCCTGAGGAGACGGCGCGGCCAAGAGAATGTTGCGACCTATATGGTAAAAAGAAAAGGCGGGTCACATCTTCTTCCGGGGGGCCTCTGGCCCCTCCTGGTGTGCCTCCTGCTCTGACTCAAGCCTTGAGGTCCTTCCTGCCTTCAGCTTTCCAGAAGTATGAATGATGGTCTCGATGGGCCGGGCCCCTCTGTAGCTGGCTCGCTGGTCTCCTTGTTCGAGTATGAATTGGTTCTATCTTGTTGCCCAGGGGCTATATCTGTCAGCCTCGGCTTTAGTCTTTATTTTGGTCTTTTGGAAATAATAGGCTTTAGATGTTATATCGCCAATTTTTGGCAGGTCAGGCCTGCGTGCCATCTTGGTTCAGAAATCTTAGTTTGTCATAGTGATGTCGGTAGTCATATGTTCAATGCATGGCCAACCCTGTAGGGTGTTTTTAGGTTGAAAGACGTAGTAGGATGCATAATCTGTATAGGCGATTATAGTGCTCAGTGTATGACCAACTCTGCAGGGTCAGTCTTGGGGCTCGAGGTCTGTTAATTCTGTTTTTGGTTCGCCTTGTAACTTTTCTGATGCTGTAATATATGGTCTTTATTTACAAAAAAATAATAATATTTATTCACAATAAAAAAGGGAAAAACCCTTATTTACACCGAATATCAAATAGTACTACTGTAACCGAGTTCGAGCTCGAAGGAGGTCCTTAAAACAAAATTTGTTTACATAACAAGCAACCAGGCTAAAGCTTTAAACCAAATACATTTACCCAGCTCACGGCCAGGGCTACCCATCGACGAAGCGAGGGTTGTAAACATTATAAAAACCAACTTTAACTTAAAAAAAGAAATTGCAGAGACAGTGGTGAGCTGGACAAGTTTCCAAGCTCAGAGTTTGCCCCAATCGACAACCCTGTAACACACAAGGAGAGAACCCAAACGATGAACGCATGGCTTACCAATTGGAGATGCCCTTCGAAGACAACCAAATTTTGCTACAGTCTGGAGTACAAACGCTGTCTTAAGATCCTGCAAAGTATTTACAATGTGGAATGTTAAATTTACGAAATCAATAAAAGATTTCTAACCCTACTGTAAGAATTACTTTGCAGTATAACTTCTTTACGGAAATAATATTTAAAAACAAATACCTTATTTGGGAACACCGAGCAGACTGACTGAGAGATTGTCACTAACTTCAGCAGCTCTGTCAAAACTCTCAAACCCTACGACAAGGGCAATGCATAAACCAACAGCAAGTAAATCTTAACCTATCTCTACAATGACAGGCCACGGAAGGACAAGAAGGAGCCACATACAGGCTGTAAGCCAAGTGCTACGAATCTCAACAAACCCTTATAGAGATAAGACTCACAGTACAAAGAAAGAGTTTTAAGATTGAATAGTGGAGGGTGAAACAACTTAAAGCAAGACTCGGAGCACAACTAGAACCAGAAGGGTATCATGGCCGCAATAAGAGTTGTTGCAGAGCAGCCCAAAGGCCCGAGAACTACAGAGGGAAATGACTAAGAGTAGGGTTACGAGGAACTTATATCTCCAGTGCATGGTCAGGAGAAGTCCACGTGCCCACTTGAAAAATCAAACAATGAGTGGGTCGAGTTCCATAGTTGCCTGCAATGCAAATAATCCCAATCATTTAAACAATGATTTTTATCTTACAACGCATAAAACCATAATATATGCCTTGTTATCATGTCGTGTGTCGTATGTAATGCTTATTATATGGTTGATAGCACATCATTGGAATTGGAATAACAACGTAAAGTTAACGTTGACATAGCAAAAGGTGTCACACATAACCTTGGTTTATTCCGAAGACAGGAATGATAGAACCTTTTAACTATGGTAAGCTTGTATGCTAGCATTTTAATGTTAGTATAAAGTATGCACATTTCTTTTTAATCTTTTTAAAACCAATAACTTAAGTGGTGACAATCTATAAAATTGGATAGAATAATGAAGAGTGGAGTCATAGATTCTTTACAAGATCAATGTTGTTTAGGCATGTTTAGAAGCTTAGAACTAATGATAGAATTGTATGTTTATAAACATAATAATATATATATGTTTTTAATCCTTGTAAAACCAACATTCGATTGGAAATAAACGGTAAAGATGGCTAGTATGGTAAAATAATATATATTGAACTCTTTTACATAGTCCATTTGGGATTAGACTTTAATAGTCAATGGTTGTTTCACAACGTGGCATTTGCTGGTAAATTTATCATGTCTATATACTTAGTAGAATGATTTTATGCTTATACAAAATAATTGGAGCTTAGCATAGGATAGAAGGTTGATACTTATAGAAAACATCAACCTTAGAAATTGTTTGTAGACAATAACTTAATTCAAGAAGAGTATTATAGAATAATAAGATGGACTGGTCCTACTTGAGTCTATAATCAATAGAACCACATGGATTGACATAGATTTAAGAAGTATAGACGAACAGTGTTTTCATGTGAAAAGACACTATTGTTTTTACACAAATCAACTTCTAATGTCAAAAGGTTACAGGCTGTAAGTTTCCCTGCAGAAGATAAAATTTGATCAACTTGATATTCAAATAAGAAGGGTGATAATGTGTAATGACCTTTAGTACAATAAGTATAACATTACAAGATAGGCATATCAAAGTAGAAGCTAATATGCAACTAAGATTACAAGTTTTGAGCCACAGTAAGTATCCTTACTGTCGCTATGTTGATATAGAAAGAAACTCATTTAATTTGATCAACTTGATATTCAAATAAGAAGGGTGATAATGTGTAATGACCTTTAGTACAATAAGTATAACATTACAAGATAGGCATATCAAAGTAGAAG